>OX155950.1:35309875-35773372 GCA_944548615.1 Micropterix aruncella
AAAAAATATATATATATATATATATATATATATATATATATATATATATATATATATATATATATATATATATATATATATATATATATATATATATATATATATATATATATAGATATATATATAGATATATATATATATATATATATATATATATATATATATATATATATATATATATATATATATATATATATATATATATATATATATATATATATATATATATATATATATATATATATATATATATATATATATATATATATATATATATATATATATATATATATATATATATATATATATATATATATATATATATATATATATATATATATATATATATATATATATATATATATATATATATATTTATATATATATTTATATATATATATATATATATATATATATATATATATATATATATATATATATATATATATATATATATATATATATATATATATATATATATATATATATATATATATATATATATATATATATATCTATATATATATATATATATATATATATATATATATATATATATATATATATATATATATATATATATATATATATATATATATATATATATATATATATATATATATTTTAAAGAGTGGATATATTCGAATTTCAAATCGAATTTTCGAAATGTCATTCCACATTTAAGAGACGATTGATTGTGATTTTTTTCATTGTTTTTGCTTAAATTTGTCTTTAATAAAGACATTTTATTTTGGTTTGCAAAAGGATACGCTTTGTTTTTGAGATGTTGATGAAGGCTGATCGTTCGCTAGCGATAAAGGGATCCCATTAAACCTACAGTGTACCGTCGAAAGTGGTACTCATCCAGGAATACATCTCGTTTAAACAATAAGCATTTCCCAGTTAAGTCAGGGAAAACCTTCCAGCTATGTAAGTGGCTTTTATTATTTTTATTTTTTCATCAAAGTGTCATCCTTTAAACGAATTCTTAAAAAAAAGATTTTACAAAAAACCAATCAAATATTAACAATATTATACAATTTTATCTTATGTTTTGAACTCTTGTAAATATCATATAGCCTTAAGTATAAACTTCTCGACCAGAAATTACGATTTATATCTTATTTCATGGGAACGAGCAAATGAAGTATTTTATTTTTATTTTCATTTAATAGCTGGCTGATAGCGAGCCCAGCAATCGTATATCGTCCTTTTAAAGAGTGGATATATTCGAATTTCAAATCGAATTTTCGAAATGTCATTCCACATTTAAGAGACGATTGATTGTGATTTTTTTCATTGTTTTTGCTTAAATTTGTCTTTAATAAAGACATTTTATTTTGGTTTGCAAAAGGATACGCTTTGTTTTTGAGATGTGGATGAAGGGTGATCGTTCGCTAGCGATAAAGGGATCCCATTAAACCTACAGTGTACCGTCGAAAGTGGTACTCATCCAGGAATACATCTCGTTTAAACAATAAGCATTTCCCAGTCCAGTCCGGGAAAACCTTCCAGCTATGTAAGTGGCTTTTATTATTTTTATTTTTTCATCAAAGTGTCATCCTTTAAACGAATTCTTAAAAAAAAAAAGATTTTACAAAAAACCAATCAAATATTAACAATATTATACAATTTTATCTTATGTTTTGAACTCTTGTAAATATCATATAGCCTTAAGTATAAACTTCTCGACCAGAAATTACGATTTATATCTTATTTCATGGGAACGAGCAAATGAAGTATTTTATTTTTATTTTCATTTAATAGCTGGCTGATAGCGAGCCCAGCAAACGTATATCGTCCTTTTAAAGAGTGGATATATTCGAATTTCAAATCGAATTTTCGAAATGTCATTCCACATTTAAGAGACGATTGATTGTGATTTTTTTCATTGTTTTTGCTTAAATTTGTCTTTAATAAAGACATTTTATTTTGGTTTGCAAAAGGATACGCTTTGTTTTTGAGATGTGGATGAAGGGTGATCGTTCGCTAGCGATAAAGGGATCCCATTAAACCTACAGTGTACCGTCGAAAGTGGTACTCATCCAGGAATACATCTCGTTTAAACAATAAGCATTTCCCAGTCCAGTCCGGGAAAACCTTCCAGCTATGTAAGTGGCTTTTATTATTTTTATTTTTTCATCAAAGTGTCATCCTTTAAACGAATTCTTAAAAAAAAGATTTTACAAAAAACCAATCAAATATTAACAATATTATACAATTTTATCTTATGTTTTGAACTCTTGTAAATATCATATAGCCTTAAGTATAAACTTCTCGACCAGAAATTACGATTTATATCTTATTTCATGGGAACGAGCAAATGAAGTATTTTATTTTTATTTTCATTTAATAGCTGGCTGATAGCGAGCCCAGCAATCGTATATCGTCCTTTTAAAGAGTGGATATATTAGAATTTCAAATCGAATTTTCGAAATGTCATTCCACATTTAAGAGACGATTGATTGTGATTTTTTTCATTGTTTTTGCTTAAATTTGTCTTTAATAAAGACATTTTATTTTGGTTTGCAAAAGGATACGCTTTATTTTGAGATGTGGATGAAGGGTGATCGTTCGCTAGCGATAAAGGGATCCCATTAAACCTACAGTGTACCGTCGAAAGTGGTACTCATCCAGGAATACATCTCGTTTAAACAATAAGCATTTCCCAGTCCAGTCCGGGAAAACCTTCCAGCTATGTAAGTGGCTTTTATTATTTTTATTTTTTCATCAAAGTGTCATCCTTTAAACGAATTCTTAAAAAAAAGATTTTACAAAAAACCAATCAAATATTAACAATATATATATATATATATATATATATATATATATATATATATATATATATATATATATATATATATATATATATATATATATATATATATATATATATATATATATATATATATATATATATATATATATATATATATATATATATATATATATATATATATATATATATATATATATATATATATATATATATATATATATATATATATATATATATATGTATATATATGTATGTATATATATATATATATATATATATATATATATATATATATATATATATATATATATATATATATATATATATATATATATATATATATATATATATATATATATATATATATATATATATATATATATATATATATATATATATATATATATATATATATATATATATATATATATATATATATATATATATATATATATATATATATATATATATATATATATATATATATATATATATATATATATATATATATATATATACTTGCGAGCAACTAAATCGACTCACCCCCTCAGTTCGGATAAAAACTAGTTTTTTTTTTAAATGACTAGCCGGATGTACTTCAAATATATACTTTTTTGAAAGCATTATTATTTAGCTTTCTCATAACACCTTTTTTATAAAAATCGGTTCAGAACTTTTAAAAATAATAATAACTGAACGGTACGCTATTCGTCGCAAAAAGTTTCTGCGTTTTAATCACTCATAACTTCCTCCGGAATAGGTTTATTTTTAGCAGTTACTTATCAGTAGTTGACGCAATAAAATCTTCGTAAGCCAAATTCATTATTTTCGTAAAAGTTTGGATACTACACCAAAAAAGACCGCTAAAGGCATAGTTTTTTTGCAGCAGGGCCTTAGTCAACGTACAGTTGCTCGTCAAGTGAAATTTAGTCAGTCTGCCATCTCAAAAGTAAAAAGGAGGTTTGAACAAACTGGTACCATCAATCGGAGACCAAATAGCAGCCGATGCGCTTCTGAGAGAGACGACCGTTACATCGCTTCGACGTTACTGCAGAATCGCGACCTCACTGATGTTAATGTACAGCAGGAGCTGAGACAAGTTCAAGGGGTATCTGTCAGTCAGTGAAATATCAGAAGACACTGGAAAAAATCCAACCTCGTTCCAAAAAGACCTGTCAAAGGCCTTAAATTGACCACACGCCACCAGCAAGCGCGCCTTTAATTTTCTCGAGAGGACGTCAGTTGGAGCATATAGCAATGGCGGTCAGTTTTATTTACTGACGAAAGCAGAATGTCTCTTTATGGCAGTCACAGAATAGGCTGGGCCTCAAGGCGTCCAGGTGAGTGATTTTCGCAGTGCTGCTTCGCTGAAACAGTCTCCTACGGCGGCGTTTCCTGCATGGTGTGGGCTGGCATTTCTTTAGAAGGTTCAACCTCGTTTTCGTGCCAGGGGGAGGTCGGAGAGAAGGCCTGAATGCTAAACGCTATATCAAATTGTTCTTCTGGATCATGTCATACAGTATGAACGATTTATTGGAAAAACTCTGTTTAATACATGATAATGCACGGTGTCACACAGCGTGTATCACTCGGCGATTCTTAGATGAAGTTGGTTTGGAGACGATGGACTGGCCAGATCTCAGTCCAGACATGAATCCCATCGACAATTAGTGAAACGAGCTGAAACGAAGAGTCCGAGCCAGAAATCCGGCAACTTGTAATATCTACGAGCTCAAGACAGCGCTGTTATAGGAATGGGATGGTATTCCTCAAGACTTGACCAAAAATCTGATCAGGACGTTGAGGAACCGCATGCGAGCTGTCATCTGGGCAAGGGGGGGTAACACTAAATATAAATTTATTTAACGTTTCTTCTTAGGTTTGCATTTTCCGTTTTAATTTAATTTTAAGTATCTCCAGTTTTCTACTCCTGAACATCCATTTGACTCTCCTTTTTAAATATTATTTAATTTAAAAAAAAAACCTAAGCGGATTTTCATGATTATGATATTGACGGACAGCTAACAAAAAAAGGGTTTTAAAAAATATATACTCACGTCGGGGTCACCACTGTGAGAATGGCCACCCTTCACTAGACTCCAATTGCTCGTGAGCGAAGGGTGGTTCTCAGCATGAAGGTTGCTCCGTTAATGAGAGTCGTAGATGTCCGTGTAGCAGAGTTTATTCAGAAGATTGAAGAGAAGTGAGTCGAAGTCGCCAGTTCTTAACGCCTTGAGTTGTGTTCGCCGTCGTGTTGTAGTGTGGGCGCGAGGTGAAGCCGTGGTGGTGCGTGTGTAGTCGAGGAGCGAAGTGTGTAGTCGCGATATCTGTCCACTGAGGGGACGATGTGTAGAGCGCGGTAACTGTCTGCCGAAGTAATGATGTAGAGGGGCAACTGTCTGCCAAAGGAATGATGCCGATCGAATGAAATGTACTGCGTTTTATAGGGTGATCGGTGATGCAATAGCTACGAGTGGGGCGACGCATGTGTCGCTTGCCTGGGCAACATTTGCCAAATTTAGCTGGAAATTAACTGCAGCTGCTCGTGTAAGTTTGAGCGAGTCTGCAGTTTTCTGTTCTGTGAAATTAACTTTTTTGTTGTGGGTCTGTGGGCCGTAGGCTCCTACAATTGTAAGGATCTACTTATCCATTTCTGAAAAAAATAAGTTTTTTTCCGCACTGAGGGGGTGAGTCGATTTAGTTGCTCGCAAGTGTATATATTTTATTTTATTGTAAGGTTAGTAAAGGTTGTACCTTTGCCGGACGTTTCGGAACCCGTGGCTCCTTCTTGAGCGGCAAGAAGAATACTGCAGTCAAAGCTGTCACCGGCAACTACCCGCATTCCTCTGTGGTGCTGGGAGAGGGGTGTAATGGGCGGGAAAATGCATTTTTAAATAAAATATTGGATTTAGAATTTGGTAATATTGAAATAAATAATGATAATATGTAGAGTGTATGAGAATATACAGGTGGAAGAATTAATATATAGTGTAATTTGTAGCTACACTGTGTGTGTGTGTGTGTGTGTGTGTGTGTGTGTGAGGGTGAGTGAGAGTGTGTTTATGTGGGTGAGTGTGTATGTTTGTAGGGTGTGTTTGTGAGAGTATGAAAAACAGATAGATATATATGTATATATTAAAAGGGTGTATACTTTAGGATGGAATGTGTCTGTATACACACACACATTCCACTCTGACACATTCCATCCTATACATACATAGGCATGCAAATACATACATACAACAGTAAAAATATAACCCTTGTTTTGGCAGTCAGAAAATAAATCATAGCACTCAGTACTAACCGAACCACACTCATAATTTCATCATAAGTGAAAAGTTTTACCGCCCAACGAAGTGGGCACGGGTCAGCTAGTCGTAAATATATGGCAACAAACGGCACAATAGTAACCTGTAACTGCACGTAAATCATAAATTAAAACAAAAATTGTTATAGAAAACACGTTTTGCTTGATTCTTGAATTTAGTATAATAGTTATGACCCCTGCTCTTTGCATTAGTTCTGATCTGGTTCCAACCTACAAGAAATCGTTGAAATTTAGTAGCCCAGCAGAATTAGCCAGAGAATAAGGACTGATCATCCTGTCGTTATAAGGCCTTTTCACGGAATTGGAAATGATATATCAAAGTACTCACAATTTGTAAGTGATCTACTATGTCTGTAGTTAGAGTTATAATGAATTTTGACAAAGCAAATACCCAAAGGCCGCGCTCCGCTACCCTTCACGCCCTACGTAATTAATGAATTGTTTACTGCCTTCAATACCGTCCATCTGTCTTAAATTTCTTGCTGTCATCCTCAATACAGATTGCCCAACTCAGACTTCATATCGAATATGCCTTGACCCAAATCACTACGGTATTCAGAATCCATTGATACACTCGGACAAGTAATGAGCCGGAAGTCCGTTTCATACATATATATTTGCAAGCTGTAAGAAATTGCGATTGGCTGTAATAAATCGCAAAACGATAACCCGTCGTTTGTACTAAGTTAATATATAATTAAGTTGTCTTTATGAATATAAATAAATTAGTAAAATACAGGTATTTTTCTTTCTTTCTTTCATATTTAACAACGAAAAATAATATGTATACTATAGAGATAAGTCCGCCATTTCTGCTTAATTTTCTTTTTTTATAAAACCAGTGTAATATTCATTAAGCACAATAAAGTTATTCTTTACTTTCTTTTTTATCTATTTATCTATTTTATCAATGCTCCAGAGATCTTTATAAACACAGACGTATGTCATTTGTAAGTCAGTAATAGTGATACAATATGACACGTCAGTGGCTAATGGGTAAAAAATATTAAAACTAATTTAGTACCTTAATATCAAAGGCGAACATCTGTCATTAAATTAATATCAAGAAAAAACAGTTTTTGTGAGGTGCGAAGTTAAAAGCCCAAACGACATAAAACTCAATCACTTGATTTGGTAAAGTTAAAGGAGAAACTTTTTATAAACTTCAACAAACGTTTGCATATGCAATAGCAATAATAAAAAGGGGGGCGTTGTCAGCTCAAAATTTTAAGTATTAAAATTATCGTCAAAAATAGTAGAATATAATGAATTTAATTACTAATTTTGAATTTTAGGTCAGTGAGCTGGTAGAAGACCTGACAATGACGAGTTGTTCCTTTTTTTGAAGATCTCACCAACATGAATGACGCGGAAATTTTCGAGAAAGAAATTTAACAGAAGATCTTTGGACAACATGGTGGCCTTGCCAAAGCTCGGCATACCTCGGAAGATAGATGGTGGATATTGAACATTTGTGGAGGCTCAAATAGTTAAAATCAAATATTTTTAAAAATATGTAATAATTTTTATAACATTAATTGGGCATGGTGAAAATCCTGCGTATGCATTGCCTTACGTGCGAATAAAGTAAAAAAAAACGATCTGTCATCTTCTATTCTTGCATAAGAACTTCGGCGGAAGTACTATAGATTACCGTCTGACTAGTTCCCTAATAAGTCTATGCGCATCACTGTCCCCTAGGAAACTACCAGAAAAGACGTGAAACGATTCCTGCGCAAAAGTGATTAAGGAACCAAAAATGACTTCAGTCACGTACCACATTCGTGCGTCAATGGTTAAGGGTTAAACTTGGCATGTATCGACTAGGTATTTATCGTGTGAAACAGAGTTATTATAGTAATTACAATTCAAATTGTGACGATTTAAATAACCCAATTTGTCTGTACTGACTAGTTTTCATAACTGTGGAGTGTTCCCTAATGACACAATCAATACTTTCATATCAGTACCAGTGGTATGTTAGAGTTTTTTACTTATTAGACATGCCTTGTTATTTGAGGTGTAATTACATACTCATCGAGTTCTAGAAATGTTTGATATATGACTTAGGTCGATTTAATAATTAATGTCTTGAAAAAAAACCGGAGTCAAGACCGTCCTGATATATAGCTTCAGATTTAATAGTCAAATAAATATAGAGCACATGAAATGGTTATCATATTAAAAATGTTGGCTTTTATACTGTTTTAATTAAAACTTTTATTATAGAAACTAATGACAGCTTTCATAAAATCCGTGTACACATTGAGTTCCAGACTGATATCAGTTCAAGTGTATAATGGTTTGTTTCATTATTATTATTTTTACTTTCCTGACGACCTATCGGAAAGGAAAGTATTGTGATCGCGCTAAAAAAAAAATTTGAGATGAAGATGGGAATATATATTTTGAGACTCCCTGAGACGATTGAGACTATTTCCAGACCGATCTCTGTCTGTATGTATGTCTGTATGTCTGTATGTCTGTATGTCTGTATGTCTGTATGTCTGTATGTATGTATTCTTCCACGATAGCGCCCAGACGCTTAATCGGATTGAGCTGAAATTTGGTATATAAGCTTCTGTTAACCGTCGGAGGAACCCATTAGTTTTTGGAGTCCCTACGCCCTACGGTTGTGGTACCTCCCATACAAATTTGGGGTTCCCGGCGAAAAAATTGTTTCCGCGATAGCGCCCAGACGCTTAATCTGTCTAAGTTAAAATTTGGCATAGAAGCTTCTGTTAACCATCGGAAGAACCTATTAGTTTTTGGGGTACTTACGACCAACGTTTGGGGTACCTGCCATACAAATTTGGGGTACTAGAGTAAAAAATGTCGCTGTTTTTTCGCACCTCCCCGGATACTAGTCAGGAAAGTCTTGGGGTGACACAACCGATTTTTTTATTCTTTGTTGACAACATTTCACAATGGACGAGTTTGTCAAATAAGACCATCTCTTGCAAAGCAGATACCACGAAATGCGTACATCTAGTGAAAGTAATAATTAAAAAACTCGATATTTTCTTAAAAAAAGGAGAGCATATCTATCAGTTAACCTGTAATTTAATTGTTTATCGCAAGTTTTGCGTTGGCTACACAAAATATATTTTTTTTAAAACATCGGAAGGACTTAACGTTTAAAATGCGAGTTTTCGCAATAAGGATTCGTTTGAAGTGAAGTGAAGACATCTTTTAAGGCTCCTCCCATAATAAAGCCTCCTCCGAGTTAGCGGCGTAACGCTTTTGTTATCTGCAAATATTTTTCAATATATCTCGCGGTCCAAGAGTTGCAGTATCAAGTAGCGTATATATTCTACAAATAGACCTTTAATTTCAGTTTTTGTGTGCTTGCGTAAGCGTGTAGGGTCGGCTAGGGATCTCTCTCGGCGATTGTGTTCGGCTAGGGATCTCGAAATTCATTCGGCGCGACTGAAGATCAATCATAACTCCGCAACGGAAAGTTGCACAAGTGATTCTTGCATCGTCTTGTAGAGTTTTAGGTATTCTCAGATGTCAGGTGAACAGAATAAATTAATACATCAGTATAAAGTTGTGCTGAAAAGCTGTTCACGAAAGACGCTTTCACGTAAAAAAGTTTACGGAAATGTAGCGATACTAAGCACCCATTTTAGGTAGCATTTAAAAAAGCAATAAAAAAGTGCTTGATTGTTAAAGGAATTTCACAGAATTTTTGATTAGGTAAAATTAATAAATAAAAAGCAAATACTTAGATTTTTTTTTTTTTTTTTATCTATAAATATAACAGACGTATATGTGAGGTTTAAGACTAGAGGTATTTCAATTTAATTTATTTGTGTACATTTTGTGTATATTAGTATTTTATATTAGTATGTATATTTATGTTAAATATGTATTTATTGTATTTATGTATTACTATATTTGGTGTTGGGTTTAATAATAATTTCTTACTACTATTTTTTTTGTATGTTGGTCTAACTCTTTGTGCTTATGTATTTATATTATGCAAGAATGAATGTTTTGAACTTTGTACCAATAATAATTATATAACCGAACATCTTACATGTCAGCTCGCAATATGCTAAGTCAAATATCAGCATCCCTAGATACGGGCGTTCTTGCTCAGTTAGGTATGCGATGAGCCAACTTGTTTTTCCTGCACGTTTTATTGTACTGTATACCGAATATCATAGCCATTCGTCTGTAAATCATGTTGTTTAAAATAAAAAATAAATATAAATTAATGTTAATTTGCCGGGCCCCCAACCGACGCGACGACGAAGGAAAGACAAAACTATTTTTTTTTTTCGGAATAAAGACGGAAAAAGCTTCATTTTGAGCCCCTCTGAGACGATCAAGACCATTTCTAGATTTAGGTCTGTCTTTGTGTCTGTATATCTGTGTATCGCTCTATGATAGCTTAATTTGATTGAGCTGAAATTTGGCAAGCAGATGTCATTTGGTAATGGCATGTGTTGAAAAGATTGTGGTTGAAATGGGTCATATGTCATGTCCCTAAATTCATACTTCTATCTTGTCTATTTCTCTACTTGACAAATGCAAATAGCATAGCATAACTTTATAGTGCTATAAACACATTACGTATAAAATATAACAATGGTTTTATAAAAAAGACAAATTATGCACAAATGGCGGACTTAACGCTAAAGCGATATCTTACAGTCAACCATTCAACCAAGCAACCAAGAAAGTCACATTTCAATTTCTAAATATTGTACTAAGAGACTTAGTTTGGTACACAGATTCCTTGTTGGGCCGAAATCACATTACAAGTTATACTAATAATATTTCAAAATTTGCCATATATTTTAATTATTTATTAAGGATGTTACGTGCTTTAGGCGGCCGCCATACATGTCCCCAATCGGATGTTACGTGATGAGCGGGTTAACGTTGTTTGTTGGCGCTTGGCCCAATCCCGCACTTAGACAAGAAAGGAACCGTGCCGCCCAAGGCGTCGCAACGGAACCCAACCGTGTTCGACCGCCGACCGAGAGAGGGCGCTGATCGATTTGATTTAGAAAATTAATATTAGGATGAAATCAGTCGATGGCTACTTGCCGGGAAAGTCTTGGGGTAACACAACCTTTTTTATTATTTAGCGGCAGAGCCGGTCGCGGCGTCCGATTCAATTTTCAATTGCATTTGCATGTATACGCACATCTTCTTGTGAAATAATTTTTCCTTGTAATCCCGCGTTTTAAATCCGAGACAAAAATATCAGCTACTTGAAATGGGGATTGAGTCTAGATTTAAAAGGCAACGTTTTACATATAACGAAGCGTTGCCCAAGACCGCATCTCGGTGGTAAATTTTATCTAAGGCGGTCTTATATTAGACGTTTTAAAAATGCCGTAATTAAATTCCAAGTCACGATTCGATGCGGGCCACTAACTTCGGCAGAGAGCGTCATTGACCAACTCCGTGGACGCTTTCGACTTAATTATCTTACTTTTCGCCCCAAGGCAACTCACTGAATAAAAGAAACAAGTAATGAAGTCGAAATTCGAGCACTCTTTCCTCGCCTGGAAGTAAAATTATTTTGGGGGCTCCATATTAATTAGCAAACATCGTAGTTTTGGTGAAAGGGCTTAAACTAAAAGGGATACAAATATCTGGTTTATATACGGTATCATATACTTTCCCAAAATTTTGTATTCATGCCGCAATATCCAAATCATTGCAATTCTGGTTATTGATTATATAATAAGTACGATCATTTATTTGCATGCGATTTTCAAACCCTTTGGTTTTCCTCCCTTCGATAACACTGATTTTTTTATCGGCTACAAAAGGCCAATGTTGTATTCGTTGTCCAAATTATTATATTATTAATTATCTTACACCAAGTGTAAGCATTATTGTCAGGATTCTACGACACGTTTGTTTTACATTTTAGCATTAACCCTTAGATAGCCACCCATAGGAATGAAACTCACGACGGCATGTTGTTCAACCCTAGAGAATTTGTTGTTACAACGGTCGAATCCGTCACCTCAATAAGTTTTACGATTGGTCGTTCTATCTCCCGTGAAGTGAACGCAGAAGACTTAAGACAAAACAGTCCACCGTCAAGCGCCCTTACACTCTTACATGCCTGTAAGAGGCCAACGCCTTATCCACGAGATAACCAGGTATGTTACCCAGCGGGCTTACACTCACGCCCTTGCTTCCAGTTGCGACCAGAGTACTCCGGTCTCTGGGCTGGTTACTATTTCGAGGTCCCTTACGAAGCGGTGAAACGGTGTAAACCGAATCTATCGTGAACCACGGCATTTTTGGCCCGGCTCTTTACCCGGGATCGGGTAGCCGATGGTCGTTTCAAGAGCAGTCGCCGTAAGGTCAGTAACCACCCCCGCTCTATAGGAAACAGTACTGCTTCCAGTCTCCCCCGACTGTTAGTCAGAATGCACAATCGATTGGCTTACGCCGCACGGTACGCAGACCGTCAAGGAGCGCCAGAAGATTGACTCCTAGGGAAAACTAGCCCCAAGGCCAGAGTCCTACCCGGGCCCATGCGTGGAGGCCGCCTGATAGGTGTTGACCCGTGAGTGTGACCAACCCTGAACAAATGTGTCTTCGAGGCCAACTCAGCAAGGGCCCATTAGCTCCCGGGATGGTAGTGCATGCATACTTATGAATAACGATGGCTTATTCAATAAAAACGACTTTTACCGCATATAGTTGCATAATTGTGTAAATATGGAACTCTGCCGCTTGTGAATTGTCGCAACAGGAAAAACACCGATCTGTGGTATTGGCATTACAGTGGTTAATATAAACAAAATTTGGAAGTATTTCTATTTTCCGATTAAAACATTTTTAATTTAAAATCATTACGCTGGCTATATTAAAAATAACCGAAACAATAATTGTAGGCAAGACACTTTTATATTTTTTTACTACCATTGTTAGCGAATTCGTGATATTTTTGAATTTTGAAAAGGCTGTAATTTGAAATAAAATGGTAGATTTCTCTCAAAACTTTCCAAATCCCTGCATTAGATTGACCTATTTTCGTAGATCAATTGATTCTAATTGGTGGTGAAGTTTCTGAGAATCAGTGAATACAGACACACACAAACACACACAGACAAACATTTTCCAGAATTCACATTTTTGAATTCCCAGGGTCTCACTATATGGAGATCCGGTGAAAATTAAATTGTAAATTTTGCTCGAAAACAAGCACTGCCATATTTGCATACTTCGTGTAATGGCGCGGTCCCACGGCCTGTTAGCGGTACCACGGCCGCCAAACGTTGCTATGCTCGTTCTTCTTCTAGGCGACAAACCACCTTCTAGTCTAGACTAGAAGGTGGTTTGTCGCGCTGGATGACGCACAGTCCACGACGCGTCCAATCGCGACAGGAAGTTGTATATTGCAGGACCTCTACGGTATCTACACTAAAGACATCCCGCTTAGCCCCAGCGCGGAGCTGGCACTCCTTACAGACGATGCGATGCACCAGGAAGTCTTCATCAGTCTCGCAGCAGTCGTGGTGTCCTGGTCTGGGTTACCAGTTTGAAATAGAATCCCTCGTGGCAGATATTGGTCTAACATCTTCTATAATCGAGGAATACGGCTGCTGTATGCAGGTGCTTATTGTAGGACTCCGTCAGGTGATGGACTACCCCCTTGAGTTGTCTGATAATCGAGCGGGCTGAACAAAATTCATGCTATAAATAGGATAGAAACGAACTTACACGCGATAAATTCGTTTCTATCCTATGTATAATATCAAACAACCGCGATAGTCTTCGATTTTATAAAATTCATGTTCATTCTTGCAATTTAAAATGAAAATTCAATTAATATTCATTCTCCTCGCCCCGCGCATTACAATTCATGCAATGCGCGGGGCGAGGTGTGGTGTCAGTCACACAAGTATGCATTGCTTGTATACGCATGTTTTGTAGTATTATTTAAATTTTAGTTTTATACTACCTCTTCCATTTTTGAACATCCAGTAAAATAAAATATTCTTTTTGTATTTTTGATCTCGTGGTATTCACTGACAAGCTTTTATTATTTCTCCCACGATGGAGGATTCCTATATTTTATTTATTGTTATTTGGGAAAGTGTCTCTAATAAAACAATTGAAATTATAACCAGCATTATGTTACTATTTTAAAATGACAATATTTAGATTTAATTTTTCATAAATTCTCAATGACTGAATAAATTGTTAATTGCAGATACAAACATACAAAATATTTAGATAAGAAGACTAAATTGACTATAAGTTTAGTTTTTACAGCGGACAGTCGCAGTAGTGAAAGAATTGAGGCGATAAAAAAAAAGATAATAGAAGCAAAACGAGTAACAAAAGTTCTGCAGTGGAATTTTACCAAGGGATCCATAATACAAAAAGGATGTTTTATTTTAAATGATGTTCGAAAAATGTAGTGATGGTATGAAAGTAAAAATAGCATTTGACTACAAAACATTCGATAATAATAAATTAACTGCGGAATTTCGTTTTAAAAGCCGCTCAGCGGGAGCGTAATTAAAATCAAGCGATTACGAGTATACACGTCGAACGCAATACAAATGGTGTGATAATAACTTTTAGGAAAAAAGCAACGTACATCCAAGGGTTTAAATTTCTGTTGTATAATAAACTAACAATACGTTATTGAAAACCTAAAAATTGGAAAAATAAAAAAAACAGATTCAGAAAAAAATTAATAGTAATTCAGTTGACTTCATTGAGGTATTTTTCTAAGCGAGGTTCCAATACTATGAAATTACCATACGGTATAAACTCTCTATGTTGAAAATGATACTACTACTGCTGCTACCAAAGCCGCTGCCACCGCCGCTACAACAGTAGCAACAGAAGCAGTTATGTTTATCAAATATTGATTTTTTGTGGAATAGTATTTTTTTATTCTGCAAGCCGCAGCCATGCCAGCTACCATTGCCGCTTCCGCGCCACTACCGACGCCGCTATAGCAGTAGCAGCAGCAGCAGTAACAGTAGTATCTTACTCAAATATAAGTTTTTTATATTTTTTTTTTTTAATTTTACACGACGTGTTTACGCGTCGACAGCACCAAAAGAAAGATTTGGATTGACGTGTACACACGTCAAACGCAGTTAAATGGTTAAAGGTTATTTCTATATTGTTTTGGCTAGTATCTCTTATCAGCTTACGTTGAATTTGAATTGAATATTCAAGATGTGATACTTGCCCTCTTCTTAATTTTCATACTAGTCTTATAAGCACAAAACTCCGAGTATATAATAACCACAAAAAAATGTGTTTATTCGTAGAAAAGTTATTCGAGAAGGCTCATAATATACTCAACGTTGGAAAGAAAATCAATATGTTTGCAGTCACCCTAGACGCCACTCGAGCGGATGGCGGATCGGTGACATGTGATCCCCACACTCAATGGGGTGGCTCGGCGTCGAGATGAAAAGGAGACAACTGCTGGTCGTTAGCAGCCCTTCGGGTTCTTTTATTGCTGCCATCTGCCGGTAATATCCAGTTGCGGCTTCGTGTAATTTCTACACCCGACCTCTCGCTTGAAAATTGTTTAATAGTTTTTTCGGGTAGCCTAATGATTATTGCTTAAGTGGTAGCCTTATATACGAAATAAAGTTCGGTTGAAATTACATAATTTTCCACTTGCTGTAATTCGTGTAACTGTTATAGAGACAAATACTAGCGATATTGGGTTTTTGGGAAAATTTAATTATTGACAGTTTAATATTACTTTAGTTATTAGGTTTAAAGAATTGAGAGTTATACAGGACATTTCTCATATGCAGTTTGCAATAATTTTCTAGTCATCTCATTGTCCCTTTGTATTTGGCTGTTATTCATGACTGTTTAGAATTCCATTTTAACTCATCCTTTACTAAATGTAACAATGTTGACATATTATTTTATTTTATTCGGTAATCAAACAAATTATTGAAAAGTTACACATTGTTTTAACATTATAAGATTACGAGTATATTACATCGATATCCTTTTTATAGGAGTACATAATTAATTTATTAATTTAACAACGAAATAATAAATTAATAAATATAATATTAATTAATTTATTTAGGTGAAGTAAACAGCATTACCTAAAATTTAGTTATAAAATTATTCAAAAGCATGTTATCATGCAAATTATAACGTACGCTATAAGAAATAATTTGACACATATTTGGTTAGGCTATATTTTACTATTTAAGTTATCTATGACTATACATTTATATCGTCAGCGCTAGAAAATTGCCACATCTTCGAATGAAAATTCTGCGATTTCTGGTCCATACATACTGTAACCCTACAGTTTTAGTAGATACCCGAGCTCTCCTGTGGAGACCTTTTTTTATTGTGGGGTGATCCTTGAAATATTATATATCGTTCAAGTTTGTCCTGGGATACCAATATTCCATGTCTGCAGTCCTTTCTTGCTTATTACTCCAGATATTAAAGCATCTTTTAGTTGACGATAACGGAATTTAGCGATGATCGAAACAAACTAGTAGGTATATGAAATATATGCAAAACAATAGAAAAAAATAAATAAATAGGATAAACCAATTTGGACGAAACTCAGACGCCGAGCAAATAACGAAAATTCTTACCATAAGCACAGTATAACTGTGCTTTAGGTCAAGGGAGTGACAGATCGAATAAATAAGATGCCTAACAAATTCGATATAAAAACGATTACCAAACCGATTCACAAATCAACCCATAGCTCGATCTCGAGCTTACATAATATGTACATCGTCCTCGAAGAAGCTCGAGCTTACATAATATGAGTATTAACATCGATTTACGTAAGCTATAAAAATACATAATCATTTTTTTCTCTCTGATATCAACGTTTTATAACTATGTTTTATTACGAAAGAAAAGTCGAAACAGTAGTAAAAGTCAGTGGGATAAGCTTGATGGAATATTTTTTGTTATTATTATTATTCCATAATTATTTTACATAGAATAATTAAATATTAACATAAAAATAGCATTATCTTTAAAAAATCTAACAAAACGACAAAAAGGTAATATTATTATAACATATTCAAATAAAAGGTTTCGAGTTTTAATCCATAATAATCATTTACTTGACATGGTTAAATGAATGCTCTAGCTAGATGGAAAATAAGAAAACAATCTGCATCGATTCACTCTTCTAAATTTAACAAGGTTTTCCTTTTTATAAGAACGTATGAAAAAGCAAAGACCAGCGAACTGTGCTCCGGTATTATATGGCAACATAGAATGAGCATTGTACGGACGTGTTCGGCGAACAAAAGAAACTTCAAATACGTCTACGAAACATGGCGAACATAATATAAACGAAGTACGTGAGAAAAACACTGACTGGAAGCGAGAAACACGCCCGCACAGCAGCGCCGTCACGCTTCTTTTCTGTAGCAATCACAAAGGAAGAGTTCGCTTAAATGATCCGTTTGTCTATTTCAGAGCACACTGCCGTATTTTTTCAAGATTGAGAGATGCGCACTTTCTTGAAGATGACGTCACAGGTGCCTGCTGGTTTTGTGTAAACGTAGGGGAGAGTGAGCACCTCTGAATTTTTAGTATTTTGATAAATACCTGAAATGATTTTGATATCGTGTTTGATGTTTATATTTGTTAAAACTACAGATAATAGACACAAACATACTTCTGTGTTTATTTAAGAATTAATCTCTATATGACTTTAATTTTGGTTACAAAAAGTTAAAGGAACCAATTGGCAAAACCTTAACTATGATTATTCTGTTCTGTTACCAAACTTTGAGTAACCCGTTAAAGAGTGGATATAGCTCTAATAGTACAATAAATTATTTAAACTTTGTAGTAAAATACTCATAAAACTAGCCTTAAAATCTGGTCAAAAAAAACGCTATTCCAATATTGAAATCAACATTATAATTAAAATCAAAATTCCGTTCAATAGATTGAGACAAAGAGAATAGATTTAAAATTAATAGAAAGAGTAAAATAATGTTACGAGAAAGAAAACAAACAAGAAAAAGAAAAAAAATATATATGAGTGTATTATTATCAAATACTCGTATATGGTATATAAGATAAAATTTTATTTAAAAAAAGAGACTCAAAATAAATAAACCGCATTGCTAAACCAATATAATAAAAAAAATTAAGAATTTTTAGTAATAAAATTCACTATTAAAATGTAAGCAACATACATACATATTTAAATATGTAATTATAATTTGTGCACCTAAGTTTTATTAGGCTATGATTAGTAGCATTTGATGCATTGTTAGCCTCTTATGATTCGATAACCATTTCTTTATTTTATTTTTAAATACGCTGAATGTCAAATTCAGTTTTAGGTTGACATTGATTAATTTGTAAAATACCAACGTAATAAAATAGGATTTTCTTTTATCCAAATAATGTTTTATCCTGGGTATTATTAAATTATTTTCTAAAACTTGTCTCGTTAGTTTTCGGTTCTAAAGTAATCAAAAAATTTAATTACTGTCCAAAACAGCTTAAGGAGGAAAGTGTATAGAAAAAGTTGCCAACAGTAAAGGACTTTAGCTCTGAATAATATGGTTTTAAAATGGTTATGCAGAGTACTAAGCTATACAACATTTTAGGAGAGCATAGGACTTCACTAATAAAATATATTTGAAGATCCTGAAATTAAATAAAGGAAAATATATTATTACAATAATCATAAATTACACAAAAAATACAATAAATGCACAACAGGTTTGCGAACAATTTAGTGTAACGCACCTTTGACTATACTTTTCTATCATCCAATGCGGCCATCTGAATAAACATGTTATTTAAATAATCTGATATTCTTTCAGCACCGGATCTAAGATTTTGCCGAGCCGGGGCTAAAACTTGGCATTGGCACCCCTCCCCTAAGATATTTGAAATACATGATTTTTAAAAATCTTACAAAATAATGCACTAGGTGGGATTTTTATTACGGATTTGCTAATAACGTTTCATTGTGTGTAACATTAATATCCTACTAATATTATAAACACGAAAGTTTGTATGTATGTATGGATGTTTGTTACTCTTTCACGCAAAAACTACTGAATGGATTTTGATGAAACTTTAAAATAATATAGCTGACACATCAGAATAACACAAAGGCTATAATTTATAAAGATATATTTTTTTCTATCATCATTATCACAATTTTCCATCACCACGCGGGTGAAACCGCTGGGCGCAGCTAGTATATTATAAAGCAGTGTATACAACACACAAGCCAGACTGTTCACACTCCTTTAGGTTGCTCTAATCTAACGCGAATTGCTCCCACACCTAATCAGCCTCATAACTACCGACCGTCGCTTGACGGTCGCCGTTCGGGTTTATTCAGCTTGCACGTGTAGCCCCGTCATGGATACCGACACACGCTTGAGGTTTGGCCGTTCGGGATTATTTGGCACCCCTTGTGTATCCCCGCCCAGTTCTTTGTGTTAGGAGGAAATTTTATAGATGCGACGGAAATTCTTTTGGTATAAACATCACAAAAACTTATTAACGCCATCTGTTGGCGGTTGGCCTCAACCCGCCCTTTTCCGAGATACGAACCGCGCCGCATGAGGCGTCGCAATGAAACGCAACCGGGTTCGTCGGCGGCTACTTGCCGGGGAAGCCTTCATGTGACAAAACCTTTCTTTTTTTGTTGCGTAATGTTGTGTTTTTTTTTATGTATGCGTTATTACATTTTCAGGTTAAAACGCTAACAATGGCAATGCAGCGGCTTTGATTAGATAAAGACTTACAAGAAAACTAGAACAACAATACGACAACTGCCCCGGGCCACACAAAATCGTCTCAAGACATGCTGATTTTCGGGATCCTGGCCCGGCGCCCAGAGGCGGCCTATCGACATCTTATAAAAGATGTCATATGAGCACAAGGTTAACAATAAGGAAATAAGATTTTTGTGTGCTAAATACCGCCAGTAGGTCTGTCACGACCATTGAATCATAATATCTGATAAATGTTCTGATTACAATGTTCCTAGATATATAATGTGGTCTTATTCTTATGTTACCAAAAATGTTTAATAAGGATACTGTTATCCTTTAGCGCGATTAGGATTCTTTGCAATTTAAATAATAAATTTGATATAAAGTGGTAAATAATGTATTTTATTATACCTTGGAAATTGAGGTTAAATATGCCCCACGCGAGCATCAGTATAACTTTATTGACGCGAATAATCAAGGGTTAAGTGCTTCGAAACAATTCATAGATTTTTTTATTGTTTTATAGTATGGTAGGCTGGGTACGGTTGTGCCAGTGTACATTTGTGGCAGTCATCATATTAGCGAAACTATAAGGAATCCCGGAGAGGGTGCAAGAGGTGAGAGGAGCGGCATGCCCACTTGCACCTGTTTTACAGTATTGCGTCAGTCATCGCGCGCCATTAACGCTAGCGGAAGCCTACATTACTTTTAACAGCCAAAAGTAAATATTTTTATTCGATTTTATTTAATAATTGTGGTTTTATGTGTAAATATCAAGTAATTACGCTAGTAACTAAGTTAAACATTAGTAGTTATATATCTTTGTACGTAGATTATTTTGCATTGTCATGGCGATTATCTTTTTGCGAAGGAGTGCATTGGGTACGGTTGTAATACATGTAAAATCAGGGCCCAACTTAGGCTGGTGAAAAATGGATCAAATACCAAAGAAAATGTCAGCTCTGGTTCCACTTAGATTGCGCAGGTGATGGTCGCCATTACATTTGTCATAACTTTGATGAATCTGACTAGATATCAGTATTGTACTTTTCAGTTTTTAGAACTAAGTAATTAACCTTAGATTTCTTCTGTTTTTTATGTTGTACCTATGTTGATACTTACAGAAATGTTTATTTTCTCTTGATGACATTTTCAGCTTTTTGTTTGATTACACATTTTCAGATTTTCAGATTTATCAGACATTTTCAGATTTATCTGCGGCTCATAATTTTCGATAACAAACAAGACAAAAACATATGACCTTTTTAAATCAACCTGAACTTATCGCGGCATTTCGTGGAGTCTATAGCCAAATTGGCAGAGGACCATCATGCCTACACCCTTAACAAGCTGATTTCCTTCATAAAATAACGTAGGATTAATGTGCTTAACATACAAACACAGAGGGCGATTAAATTATTATAATTTATTCCATTCAGCATTTATCTAGTTAAAAGCTATGAAAAGGTAAAATATGCAATTACTTATATATGTCCTCCAAAACATATATATTTTAAAAAATTTATGATTTTCATCAACGAGATACTTCTTGTAATCCGTTCTAATTAATATTATTTTTATATGATGCGCACTTTCACTGAGTAAAGGGATTATTAAAGAATACTCTAAGGTTTCCTGGAAATTATTTTCCATTATGATATTAAACTTTATTTACTCTCCATTGCTGGAATTCTTTAGTTGATTCGCAAGAATTTCTTTAATGTATTTTGAATAATGAAACAATATTTAATTTTTCAAATCAAATTCATCATGATATATTCAAATATTATTGTAAATTCAGGTTTATTAAGAATACACAATATACGGTTTACTAAGAATCTTAATATCATACTTAACTAAACAATTATTTTAGAAACTATTTATATTATGACTTAATAGATCACTGGGTGGTCCATATATTGACTGAACAGCACTCTTTTGCAGCACAAAGATATACATATTTAACATCGTTAGTCCGTTACTATATGACAGCGGTGTACGTGTCAGCTGTCTGATTTTCTAACAAAAAGCTGCAATGCTAAGTCTACCAGCTATGCCATATGCAGACACCATTGCAATTAACCCCTAGAGCCACAATTAACCGACATCGGCCACAACACGATTCAGCGTGACGGCCCCGTTTTAATTTTATTTTAATTTAATTTGTTTTATTTTATTACGTTTTATTATGTTAATATATTTTATTTTAATTATGGGTACAGTGGTTTGGCCGCAATTAATATTTTGGTGAGACAGTGTCATAATTCATTTTTTTTACTAATTTTTACTAAAATATTTTGGGACATCAACTTGTCAATCGACTGAGGGGCCGAGGCCTGAAGGGTTTATAGTCTGTGTTTATCACTAAGAAATTGTCAAGTTCCAGTTTATTCCTTCCTAAAAGTGAATTTGTACCTAATAACCTGTTTACCACTTGGGAGTCTGCATTTTAAATATTTAGTTTTTTTTAGAATATAGTACAAATTGTAATCGAAGACTATCGAGGTTGTTTAACATTATAAATAAGACATAGACGACTTTTCCGTGTAAACTTTGTAGCATTCGACGTTTCGGCGATGCTGTAACCGCCATTGCCTAGGGTAGACTGAATAGTTTTCAATCCATTGTTCCGCTAGTAGGCCACATACCGCTGCCACCACTGCGTAGATTATTACGGTGTTGGAGCGGCGGGTTCAGCGTGCGAATTTATAAATTCCGCCGTGCATACACTCACTGTATCCTGTACTACGTCCTTCATACGGTAAATTTACAGTAATCATATTTATAGTACAATATACCGTGTACCACTCTGTTTTTTTTATTTGATTGCATAAACCTTAATTCTTTTGATTTAATTTAATCATTTTAAAATTACGAATTCCCCTGTTTCCATTACAACATTAAAGCTTTTTTTTATCTCGCACATATTTTTTCGAGAAAATGAGCCGATTTTAATTAGGACATCAGCGTACCAAATAAAATATTTAACGTTATTCGGGGAAGCTCATTAATTTATGATGGACATTATTCGTCTAATTAAAATTTAATAAGTATCCATGAGTACCTGTTATAAATTTGGCAATTATTTTTTCGTATCGTATATTTTTATACGCGGTATAAAATATTAAACATCCCAGTGCGAGTTTTTCGCTAACGTTTTTTAGCTAATGATAATTTACATTTTTTTCGAGCTATACATAGCTTTCTTATAAAAAGACGGAAGTTTCCACGTGTTTGTCGTGCAGGATGTGGTTTGCCTACGACGTGTGTAGATGCATGAGAGTGAAACCCGCCACAGACAGCGGCGCACTACGATACACGCCCACGGTTGGCACTGGAGCTACGTGGCTCGATACACAACGCCAACGTCTATTTCGTCTCGACCGGTTTAAAGAGCGTCGTGTTTTAAGAACGGTCTGTTAGAGAGAAGGGCGGAAGCGGCTGAGCGGCGAGGAAACGTGTTTGCCGTGGCCACTAAATGTTTACACAGCTTCGATCGGGCGGCGCATCCGCGGCAAGTCACGCTTGTGCTTCTGACGTCACATAGCCACGCAGCCGTGGCTATCTTAGACGTGGCCCGCTATGTGTTGATATGTGTTGGGCCTGTGAGAGTGGCCACCCTTCACTAGACTCCAATTGATTGTGAGCGAAGGGTGGTTCTCATCAGTAGGTTTTCTCCGTTATTGAAAGTCGTTGTAGTTGAAGTTGAAGTCTGAAGAAGATTCAGAAGGTCTGTGATCGGTTGCCAGTTTGTAACGCCTTGATTGATATTTCGCCGGTATGTAGGTAGTGTGGGCTCGAGGTGATCTCGTGGATGTGTATCCGAAGTGTGAAGCGCCGGGATAGATTCGAAGATAATGATGATCGCGTATACTCTGCGTAGTTCGGTTGACTCGAAGGTAATGAAAAGCGCGAGTACTTGTAGATGAGCGGTTACTGTCCGCCAGGGAATGATATTGATCGATCGAAATGTACTGCGTTTTATATCGTGTGAATGATGCAATGGTCACTTGTGTGGGGGAATTTTAATTGTGTCAAATTGGATCGATCAGAAGAAATGGCATGAGTCATCGGTTGACTGTGCATAAAATTCCGAATTTAGTGGGAATTCGATTGCAGTTAGCTCGTGTATATTTGAGCGTATTTGCGGTTTCGATTCTATAGAAATTACTTTTTTGTTGTGGGTATGTTGGGCGGAGTCTCCAACAGGCCCGCTATGTGTTGGTGGTGAACGGTTTCGTGCAGCTCGGGCCACAAGATCCATTTTGGACGGTTCGGCGAAGCCAATCGGTTGTGCATTCTGCTAATTGCTGAAGGGGTCTGGAGACTGTGAAAATACGCTGTTTCCTAAGCAGCGGGGTGGATGTTGACCTGTTGTTATGCCACTCTTGAAATGACCTCGGGTCACTCGATCCCGTGTGGCACTTTTAAATTTTAAAACTTTTTTTTAAAATAAATGTTATTATATTGGTTTACTTCGAGAGAGTTCTGAAACTATATAATATTTAAACACATTTCCAAAGCAATTTAGTAACATAATTATTTTAGGAAATTACATGAACCGTCCGCCTATACCGTCCCCAATAAGGGACTTATTTGAAGAGCGAAAAATCGGCCCTCAGAGACATATAGCGTAACAAATATCTACGGGTCTGTGAGTGAGAATGAACCTATTGACTGAACTACTTTCCTAAACGTCAGGTAGTTCCGGTAGTAGGGGCATACGATCGGACGAATACCAACCGATGTTACCAATTCCTATTTTGGTTTTGCAATGTAAAACACATTTCAATCGTTTAGAGAATAGTCAGAATTAATTACAAACTCGGCAGCACACCCCACGGAATCTATTTGTCTCTTTCATGCACCTAGGCTTCCATTGATCTAGAAAGAGATCGCATCCCATGAGTTGAGCGTAAACAGTGTCGCCAAACGTTGTCAGCTGTAGAATGGCGAAAGTGGTGAAAAAGTGTAATGGCGCGTTGAATGATTTCATACATTTTATACGTTAAAATCCGAACGAGCTTATAAAACAGGATTAGATAAGAAAGAGAACGACAAGAAATTAGTTTTCTATTAAATTTGTGATTGAGAAAAAACACTAAGGAATTTTATATGAATATTGTCATCGCGATAGTCCGCATTTTGATTTCATCTTGTCTTTTACGATAGTTCAAGGATAATCAAGCGTTGCTCTATATATATAGGATACTATATAATTCTCCAGTTAAGGTGAAATCAATAATTAAACTTGAGAATTGGGTCAATCGTCGAAATAGCGAGGCCGGTGTCCTCTACAGTTTCAAGTACCTAGATAGATACGCAATAACGTTAAATTATGTTCAGATCAGCAGATATCTATAGTAACGGGGGGTTGGCCTTCCTTTTTTGTCTGGCTGCTTCGGTACGGGTGACCCAAAAGCGAGAGAGCGGAAACAGGAATCAGATATCGTTATATCGTATATTCAGGTAGGCAACCGATTTCCCCGGCGTAACTTTCTGTTTGACCATTTACTTTATACATTATTGATAGGAATGCTAGTTAGGGAGAGGAAAGGGGTGTTATATTGTTGAATTACATTGATTATCTGTTAAATATATAATGCATTACATTTCTATTTTATCATATTCATATTATCGGTATAAAGGTATAAAAGTCATAGTAAAATTACGCAATTTTTTTTTTATCTTAAATATAACCAAGAAGAGAACGTAAGGAAATATTGGAATACACGAAGAAAAAGAAAAATAACGCAAGATAATATAAACGAGAAAATAGAAATAGATAATTTAACTCACTACAAAGAAAAGCATTAAGCAATATAATTTAATCATCGACGAGTAATATTTCTCCAGTGAGTAGAACGTGAGGTATATCCTGTGAGGTATTTCCTAAGGCGGCTCGTGAACACGCCATGTAATGTGTTCGCTGAGTTTGTTTTAAGCCGCTGGACCTAAGCTATTCTATACACTAATCGGTACAATGGGCCCAATTGCGTTTCTTTGTGAACTAAAAGAGGAACTTAGTTCAACCGAACGAGATAGAGCAATACGTTAGAACGGGATATGAAATTAACTTTCGTCAATTTTCCCGCACCAAAACTATCTGTCGAGAGATACGCAATCGAGCCCAATATATACGTAACTCTACGGTTATTATCAGAACTAATAAAAATATAGTTTATCGATACAAGGATCTTATTGAAAGTATCCAGAATTAATAAGAAACAAATTAAATCAATGGCGAAAAAACAATTTACTGTTTCTCAACCAACATATTATCAATGAAAGTTAATAGTTTATTCTTACGAACGAATCAATTTTTATAACGTTTATTTCACTCCCCCGTAGCACAGTATACCCCAGACAGTAGCTTTTCTTAGAACAAAATTGAAATCAAAGCGAGTACGTCACGAGTCGTAAGGGCTCGGATATGGTCGCCAGAGGTTCCTCTACTCGGCCTACGCAGATATCCGAACTCTCAAAACTGTCGCCAGCGTCTACCTGCTCGTAATGTGAACCGTTCGTGTTCGTTTCTGTCCACATTCCTCGTTCCCTCTTCCCGCATTTCCTTATTGCTCGAGAGTAAACTACTGGTTGGTATACTGGGTCCGTAGTGAGATCGGATAGATTATTTTCATATTTTTCGACAGCCTCTTTTGATGATGAGTACGTTAATCACGGTTGTTGTTATTTAGGAACACTTACCATGCCGCCTCGTCGTCGTCTCTAAGGCTTAGAACTCGTGGAGCGATTTGCACCCGCGCCCGCCGCGCTTGCGGATCGTTATGTTTTCAAAACTCACGACACCGCAGATTTGCGCTGTCACGTAGCCGCCGCGGTTTCGGAACGACCCAGCAAATAAGCGCGAGAAAATCGCAACGGCGCGATTGTAGGTTAAATATCGAGATTGTCAATAGCCACATTCGCGTGCCTGCACTGCTTTGCCCGCGAACCGACCGCAAAGGGAGCGGGCGACGGCCGTCAAACTTGCGGGTGACCATGTCCCGCGCAAGTTCTACTAGTATCCCGCAGACGCTGCGGTCGCCGCGAGCAAAAACGCCCGCTTTGGGCGTAAATCGTATAGGGAAATAAGCTACTCAACTTTACTTACATATCTGCATTCTACGGAGGACGCCGTCCCGCGACGGGAGAAAACCGCTCCGTGAGTTCTAAGCCTAAAACTTATCTAACATCAGATTGGTCAAAAATGAATCGAACGGTTTCGTGCAGCTTGTGCCATACGATCCATTGTGTTTTCGAATCGGATTCAGCTCCTATTCAGCAGGCTTTTTGAGAGGAAAACTACCCTGGGTGAAAACTAACTTGAAGGGGAAAACTACTCTTGCATCTTTGACCTCACCACCACTAGCTGGTGGATCGGTTTCCCCTGGGGTTCCCCTACCGTCGCTACTGGACGGTTTGCGAAGCCAATCAGTATGTGTACTTTCACTAATTACTGAAGGAGTGGGGAGACTATGGAAATATTCTGTTTCCTAGCAGAGACTATGGACGTTGACCTGTCGTGAACTACTCTTGAAATGGCCAATTGGCTAATTGATCTTGAATTCAGAGCCGGGCAAAAGATGCCATTGGTCCGCGATAGATTCAAACTGAATCACCGCTGTTAGGTAGAGAAACGCGCAAGCGACTTCGGACCCGTAACCAGTCGTGAGGTTAGAGGTATCATGATGGAAATATCCTTCCGAAACTAGACAGGGGACGAGGCTGCCCGCTGGGTACCTTTCCCGGTGCCTCACCGTAAGGCGTTGTCCATTGTCGGACATGTTGGCTTAGTTACACGCTAGATTTGTATTGTCTCTAGGTCATCTACGCTCACCTCACGGAAGATAGAACTATCACTATCGTAAAACTTCCTGAGGTGACGGGTTCGTCCGTTGTGGTTGAAAACCCTAGTTTAATCAAAGAGACGTTTGCTTCAGCTCAATCCATTCAAATCTTCATATCTGTTAATAGGCTCTCCGTATAACCTGGCAAGATGCGATGCAAATGCAATAAATGTCTCGACGACTAAAGAGTCGTCGAGACATTTATAGATCGAGCCCAATCAACCATAAAAATCTACCGTCCAGCAAAGCCACTAGTGCACCAGAGGACAACGCCTTATGACGAGGCACTAGGAAAGTAACCTAGTAGGGCCATCTCGCCCCCCGGCTACCAGTTTCAGCCAGATTTCTCCGGCCTCTCGACGGTTATGGGTTCGAGGTCGCCTACGCATTCCACTCCCTTACGTAGCTGTGATTAGGTGTCTACCGAATCTATCGCGGACGACGGCCTTTGCCCGGCTTTTCACCCGGTATCATGTAGCCGATTAGTCGTGATTTCAAATTTGAAATCACGTTGTGAAATTTTAGTTGGAATATCTCATATATAACAAGCGACACAGATAATTTAAAATCCGCCATATTAAAGAAAATACTACATATTTTTTGGAAAAATTTCATTTTAAAAGCACTCGAAATGTTGCAAATATACGAGGGATGTTACCAAAGTTCTGGGAATTGTGCTATAACTAAATTACGCAGAACTTATAGGCAAAGTTATTGGTGCCAGACAAGTCTTGACATGTTTATGCAAATATCTAGTGCAACATTGTTCAGTCTGATTTAGGTGTTCGACTGTTATAGACGCGTTTTCACTGTTTTTGTAACCATGGATGACGCAGCAAAATCTAAAAGAGCAATAATTTTCTTTTTGTGGAAAGAAGGTGTGAAAACCAGAAATTATTTTGCGTCTGCAAGGAGTATTTGGTGAGTCTGCAGAATCCCAAAGTACTGTTTATCGGTGGATCGATCGTTTTAAAACCGGTAGAATATCACTAGAAGACGATCCACGCAGTGGGCGCCCAAGAAAGTCGGTAAATGAAAGAAACATTACTGCCGTCGAAGACCTACTGAAAGAGGACAGGCGAATGACTATTCGTCAAATTAGTGTGTGCCTAGGGATAAGTACACGACAAGTTCATGACATCTTGCATGATTGTTTGGGCGTTAGCAAGGTTTCGGCTCGCTGGGTGCCAAGGCTGTTGGGAGCAGACCAGAAACTCAATAGGTCTGATACTTGTCGTCAACTTCAAGAACTGTTAGCCCGTTATTTTGATGAATATTGGCAACGAATAATAACCACTGACGAAACGTGGATTCCTTATTTCAATCCTGAGACCAAAAGTCAATCCAAAGAATGGCGCAAACCTGAAGAACGGCCTCCACTTAAGGCGCGTGCAGTTCCGTCTGTTGGAAAGGTAATGCTTACTGTATTCTGGGATTGCGAAGGAATTATTTTTAAGGATTATCTGGCGAAAGGTACTACAATTAACGCAGAATATTATTCGAATTTCTTATCAGGACCACTGCGACAGGCACTTGTTAAAAGACGGCCTGGAAAGTTGCATAAGCGTCCGTTATTGCAACAGGATAATGCAAGACCACACACTGCAAGAAAAACGAAGGATGTTTTGAACGATTTACGATGGGAATTGCTTCCACACCCACCTTATTCCCCGGATTTTGCACCCAGTGATTATCACCTGTTTCCAGATTTGAAAAACACCTTACGGGGTGTTCGATTTGAAAGTTTAACTGACGTAAAACGTGCCATAAATAGGTGGATTGAGGAGACACCGAAAAAGTTCTTTGAGGACGGCTTAAAAAAATTAGTTTATCTTTGGGATAAATGTATTCAGTTAAATGGAGACTATGTTGAAAAGCTACATTGTAATATTGACGAAAATTAACAAAATAATAAAAATATAGCTAAATTCCCAGAACTTTGGAGACATCCCTAGTACTATACATTGGAGTTTGGATATACTACGAGTTGGCGCGCCCGGGGGGGTGTAACCTTGTCTACTTGCCAGGACAGTCTTGGGTACAGTATTGACAGTATTGACATATTCAATTGTATTTACCAGTCGGGCTATCGGTGTAACGACAATGGTTTACGACATGTCAACTATTCTCTATATTACACCATCCTAAGCATGACCCTTTAAAAGTAAAAGTAAAAGTAAAAGGTATTTATTTCCAATACAACCATACAATTGTGTAGGAATGACAGTAATTAATCTTAAATTAGTTACTCAATTTAGACAAGAGATGATATACAATATATAGTTTTAAACTTACCAATTTACAAAAACATAGACTATATGATAACAGTTTACAACAAAACAATTAACGGTAAATAATATGTATTAGATTAAATGGGTAGATACGATGCTATGTATTTTCAAAATATTTTAAGAAGTCGTTATGGGCATACATGTTGATTTTAAGCAGATAGACTCGGATGGATCTCTTGAAAATATCGATGTTTTTAATTTCTTTTAATCTTTCGGGCAATTTATTGAAAAGTTTGAGGCCTAAGTATCGACTAGTCGCCTGGAACTTGGCAGTACGTGCTACGAACGGTTGGAGATACAGGGTTTTATTCCTGGTGTCATGCCGATGTACTTCCTCGTGGGATATGGCCGAGCTCTTATTGCAATAGAATTCGCAAAGAGCTTCTTGAGCAAAAATCGCATATACGGTCAATATCCCTAGTTTCAAGGGATATTGATATCCCTATTTTAGCATATAGGTCAATTTACCACGCCAGGTATCTTCACCTCGCCAATTTGGTAATGAAAGTTATGGACTTTGCTATATTTGGGTATTTCGTACGCGCGGGCATGTAAGGTCAACGGCGCTTCCAACGCCGTAAAAGACATCAAAATATATCAAGGTATACACGCAATAATATTCCTCAACAAACCGGGGAAAACCATAAAGGAGGTTTTATGGAACAGCATCATGGCACGAACATCGTAGATCGCGTCAATTTATATGTTTGATTTTTCGCCGGCGTAGTACTGGTGTTGCGGGAGGTATATACGATTTTTTTTTTTTGGTATTCCGGGTGGAAACCGAATAAGTTAATAGTAAAAACATATTTTTAAAACAAAGCTTTTATTAAAATGCTCTGTCCCTGAGCCAACCCTGTACGCAGCAGCCATGTCATAGTGGAACTTAGAACGGGCTATCATAATTGAATGCTATAAAGAATTTTTGTTGTTGACCGTTGAGGAGTCCCCTATTGCGGTGACACTTAGAACGGGCTATCATAATTGAATGGGTATACAAAATTTCGTTTCTGTGCTGTCGACCGATGAGGAGTCCCCTCGTTTATGAAAATAAAACGAAAAGAATAATCTTCATTCAAGATCGAGAAGTATATAATTGGGCCTATATAGTATTTACAGATTTTAATGGGGAATGATAGCAACATAGGATGATATTGTATAATATAATTGAAAGTATTTATGGGATGATGTTTTGATGTAGACTTTAAAATAACAAGAGCTACTCAAAAAGCAGCAAAAGACTTCCCGAATTGAATTGGGAAATGTTTAGGTACACCAAAGCGTTTTCGCTTCTTTCGGGACAGGAGGCTCAACGGCTGGCTAACAAGAATTAGACTTTCTTCTAATTGTTTTAGATTAAAAATGCACATTAAATATGCATTTTTAAATGCATTCCTAAATATTTTTTTCTCTTCATTACCGTCTTTACAGCAACTGCTGTCTGAAAATTGGGATCTGTAAAATAAACCAAAGAGTTTAATAAAGAGATTTTGTAAATACTTTGAATGAATAAAGTACATTTTTAAAAGCATTTTTAAATGATTTTTTTCACTTACTATCTTTAAAGACTTTACAAACGATGGGTTCATGATTTTTCATATTTTCTGCAAATTCGGTTGATTACGTAAGATTAGGGGGATGGAGGGCGGTTAGTCCGCTGATGACGTCTGTTGACATATGATAGGAGAGGGGGGGGGGTCGAAAATCTCTAAACCGTGATTACGTAATATGTGGACGACCCCTAACTATGCTAAATTTCATATCAATAACGTTAAAACTAGCTGAGGTAATCAACGGTAACAAGTCATAAAAATAAGATCCCATTTGTACACTTTGGTACGGAACCCTAATAATCCGACGTAACGGCCGTTTTCCTATTGAAAATAAAATACCGATAGCAAAGCAGATAGGTGGGAACTTTTCCCGTTAGAAAATATAAAAGAAGTCCGCTGGCAACAATCCCGCAGGAGGGGAATTGCTCGTAAACAGGTCAAAGACGATCGCGCGGAGGAGCACGACATCGGCTAACGAAGGATTCGCTCTGTGAGCTCGTGAGCTCCGCAGCGCTACAGGTCACATATTTGATCAGGACATCGCGACTAGAACAGGTCACGTCCCGTCCCGCCTTTCCCTCGACTCCAAAGCCGGACATACATTCGAATTTAAATTATTTTGAATTTATTCACATTGTGTGAATATTATATTGAATTTTGCGAAATTAAAAATAATCCTATCGATTGTCTTCACTCATTATGGTTATTCTATCGATGTATAAGCTATTAATGAGTTCGTGGGACACACCTCGATCAAAATGTTCGAAAAAAGGAAAGCCGACAAACAAACATTAAAAAAGTATTTTTTTCTTTTTGAAGTACTTAATAACAATATATTTATTATTCGACTGAACAAACTTGTAAGTTTAATGGGACATTTCCCATCATGATTATTTCTAGGTAATTAATAATTTGGCATCAGAAAAATTCTTATGAATTATGATATGCATCGGAAATGTCTTCAACCTCCTAAACGTCCAACTTTAATGTTAAGACGATCTAATGAACCATTTTCTTTGATACTCCTCTAAAACGGACCACTTTTGTTACCTTAATTTTATTTTCTATTAACACTTACTTTCGGGTTGATAATATGGGTATATCCACGTATCGTGATCTGAGGCGATACTTATACAGCATACCACATTTCTCTTTTGATGCGTTGCATAGTAAGCCGCCACTAATTATCATTAGCCCCGTTTTGCTTGTCAGTAAACTTTTGCCGTATCCAACGGGAAACTAGCTTTCTGATGCCCAATTCCAATCACCATATCACAGTCATTCCAATATGCCAAGATGTCAGAATTGGCTTCTACATATGTTGAATTTTCTTATATGTTTTTTAATATGTTTGATTTTGAATTTATGTTTTTTTATTAATTAGATTTTTAATAAATTTTTATAATTTAATGCGTAATTGTTAAATGTAATTTTATGTCCAATACATTATTGGAAATGTAATTTCTATACCCAGATCGCGTTTTCGAAAATAAATACTTACTTACTTACCTACTTATTGCTGTTTTTTATTATTATTTTAGTATCATGTTTTAATGCCATAGTTGTAATACACCTAAGTATGTATTGATGTATATATATAGTATATATAAATACGTTCACTATGAATTAAGTGTTTTTTTTTTGTTAGAAAATATTGTAGACCTAATAGTACCTAGTAGTAGAAGTAAACTGTAAATGAAACTTACGGTAACATGAGTGTACTTTAAATTCTGTGTAAACTTTGATCGATACTTCGTTTTTAACACGCTTTTATTAGGTCGACCGGTATGTAACTATGTAATGGAATCTAAGGTAACTAATTTAACCATCTTCCAACGATCGTAACGTCATGAAAATTGGCAGCTGTATGTAGTTCTGATGACAATACAATAATATGGTACTGTCGAACTGATCTGATGATGGAGTCGGAAGATATGAACTGGAACTTCATGATGGAACATCGTATCATAGCTGTGTTTGAACTTGTTAGAAAAGTCTTGGAATGAACTTTAACCAGGATTAGGTTTCAAGGTCTGATGATGAAGCCGGAAGATAGGCACTGGCATTCCATGATGGAATATCGTATCATAGCCGTGTTTGGACTTGTTAGAAAGGGATCTTGTAATGAACTTTGACCACGATTAAGTTTCAAGGTCTGATGATGATGCTGGATTTGTTGGTTTTTACGTGCATTTATAAAAGCGTGTTTTTAGTGTTTTTTTTCAACTATTAATTTATTTTTCAACGTTGGTAGCTCTGCAGGCGTGAGCGGCCGTGCGTTTCTTTCAACGCATTACCTACTGCGTTGAAAGAAAAGCGCGGCCGCTCGCGCCTGCAGAGCTACCAACGTTGAAAAAAAACGAAGTATCGATCAAATTATACCCATAATGTATAGTATACCTACTCATGTTATTGTACTCCACACCTATATGGAAACTTCGCTCAACTTGACCGACTTGCATTTTTGCATTTATACCTATATTAGCCAAACTGTGTGACCTTGACACTTACCGAGCTTAATACCTTCTCCCTCCTCACAACCACACCATATCACTCAAGATTGATTAGTTCCGCAAGGCGCATGCTATGTGATCCGACGCATTTTACTGTTGGTTATAAAATGTTATAAAAATCATGTTACCATATAGGTGTTAAAGTTCGCAATAAAAATGTAATTATTATTATTATTATTATATCGTTTATATAAATACTAGGAATATTTAAGGGACCCAGAGCCGGGCTACACGATGCGGTGCGGCTGCGGCGCGGCGCCTGAGCGGGTGCCGCTGCGGCTCCTTCATACAAATATCCGTGGTATGCCGAACGGTGCGTTCCGGCGTAGCACCGCATCCATAGGCAAAGCTTTGCGGTGCCGCAACGCATCGTGTGGACCGGCCCTTACGGCATAGCCTTTAGATATGTCGCCATTACTTGATGTTATGCCATTTATTTTTCAGCGATAGCAACCCAGCGGCGCCATTTGCCATCGTCAAACAATGATTGTACTCAAAGTCGCTCGTAATATTTGCAATAGCCATCGCCAGACCGATACATATTTGTACACACTCTACGTTTCTACGTTTACGATTCTGCAGTGGCCGATAGCGAATGCAGTTCTCATTTTCAGCAGCGCCGGCGTGTCGTTGCGAGAAACTACTTGGGGCGTTCCAGCTAGGCGTCGCGCGCCGCTGCGGACCACGAATGACGCAGCTGTGCAGCTGTTGGACAAATACCGAGTTCGCTTATTGAGAGTTGACACAAGCGCTTAGCTTTGGTAGGGAAATTGGTAAACGGTAGCCGGTGGAAATAGAATCGTTGGGGGGGGGGAGAGGGGTAAGTTATCGGCATTTTTACACGGCTGCCCAACAAAACAGGAGTGTAATGTGTTCAGGTTCATCTACATATGTATGTTTTCCGTTTCTTTATTCCACCATAACTTCTAAACGCTCAAGACGATTTAGAAGTATGTGGTATTGTTAGAATATTTATGCCATTTCGAGTATCATAAGGCAACTTAACTGTCGAAATTCAGTATTTATTATTCAGTAAGTATTCAATTTATTCTTTCAGAATATACGATAAAGCATGAATAAACAATTAAAGCTAGTATTCGTCAGTTGCTAGAAATATATAGATATAGATATATAACTTATCAAGCAGAAATATTAATACTCATCTTAGGCACTCTTAACAAAAATAATCACACAATTAGGTAAAAAACACGTATCAAAACAAAATTAGATAAAAAGAACGTATGTACATATATGGCCAGGTACATTACGTTAAACATTGTAATCTACATACATATTAATTATTAAATTCATAATATTATCCTATTTGTTGTTTTTTTTTGACAAATGACGTTTTTGTTTTTTATAAAATTAAATAACAAGTAAATATTTTTCTATATCGTGTTTAGTTTCAAATGAAAGGTCTGATTGAGTACATTCCAAAAATATATGTCTATCTATATGGATAGATAAATAAACCACAAATACATCACTAAAAACCTTAATATATTATAAATAATTATAAATACAGTAGTTCACTTTTTGTAACCGCAGTCGGGTTTTATTTCCTCTTAATATATTAACTAAAAGTATTTAATTATGTGTCCAATTTCGGTTTGTTATTCTATATCATACTAGGTAAACCCGGCCACGATTCGCTGTGGCTCAGTTTGATATGATATGAATGGAAAACGCACGGATGTCGAAGCGTACCGAAGATTTCACCGATTCGTATAATTTTGTCGCGAGTATTCGGATGCAACTTTGTGTCGAAAATTCATTTTACTATAAAAACAAGTGCATAGTCGAATGTAACAGTGCCTTACATTTTTTAAGTCAATCGACTACTTTTTGAAATTGCAATCACAAACATACGCGGCCTGAGTTTTTATATATCAAGATTACTATTACTGTTACTTTTCACATTACTTTAAAAACACGCACATCTTTGAATACAACGTTGTGCCAAAATGTTAACTCTCTAGCCCGAATTCTTTTCGAGTTTTGCGAGCACAAACTTATGCAGGCTGGTTTTTTATATATCAATATGTATGTCAATTTTTCGTCACATTTATGACTCTCTTGCAGTGCTGTTTTATATCAAAGGTTAGCGATAATCAATACTGCTATTTTCACTCGCGTCGCTGCTGTGTGAAATAGATATATTTTATCTGTCTATACAACTTCCTTAGTCTTCGGCGGCCCTCGATTTTTCTATGCTAATGCAAAGATTTTGTATTTTGAGCCATTAAAACATGTCCGTAGTAAAAGAGTTTCTGTTTTTAGTTTCGAAAAGTATTGTGAACGCACTTCTTTGTATCTGTGTGAGTGTATTCCTCTCCTCCATGATAGCGCCAAAATGCTTCGATTTGATGATTAGAAACGATTTGAGAAACGCTAACGATTGAGCTGAGATTTGGAATGCAGGCATCTTTAATCACGGCAAGAGTTGAAATATTGTAGTTGAAATCAGTCCACCAGGATGCGCTAGTCATACTTCAATCTTAAAATATTCGACTTTGAGATTTTGAAATTAGGTACACAAATGCGTCTTTGGGCTGAAACCACATTGTAAGATTTTGGTTAGAATATCTCTCATACAAGCGACTCAAATAATTTTTAAATTCCGCTGGTTTTAAGAAAGTACTACATCGTATTAAAAAATCGGTATTTTAGTATCCCGGAAATACTACAAATATAATACGTCTGCGAATATACATAATCCATTGACCCAATCACTATCCGGGGAAGGCTTAGAGAATACATAAGCAAGTTATGTACAGCTTGCCTATTTATACCCTAGGGGGGAAGCAGGTTCGGAGCGCGGTGGGGGGATTTGTCTGCTTGCCGGGAAACTCTTGGGGTGACAAAACCGTTTTTTATAGTACCTAATTCTTCTCTATTTGATTTATTATTTAAAGATTCGAAACTTGTTCAGTGCACGAAATGCGGATCATTCGTCTGAGTAGGGTTCAGCCATCCATCCAGTAGAAGAGGTTGAAGAAGATGTACCTTCTTGCAATGATATGCATATGATAGGTTACGGTTGCAGAAAAAACTCAGCTAGAGCAAGTTTAATTCAGATATTAATATCCAGACTGCTTCACAAGACACATCCATCATAGGTTTTTTAATTTGTAACCTGTTACAGGGGCATATTATCAAGTATTATGCAATCTTGCTTTGCCTCTGTCTATATTATAATTTTATATTTTGTTTCACTGTTTGTCATGTTCAACCCATCATTTTTGTGTAGTTAGTTCAAGCAAGTACAATTCGGTTCAACTATCAATTCAAGTTCAATTCTCACTGCAGTGTTAATGCTTATTTAGGTATTCATTACATCATCATCATTTATTTGTAGATACTGTATCTCTATGAAATGTCGATTCTAAATCTTTTAATTGTATATAACTATAAATCAGTATATTCATTATAAATAGGATAAAAACGATTTTTCAGCGTTAAGTTTGTAGTACCCGATGTTTCGGCGATATTTCAACCGCTGTGTAAAGTGCTGTCAAACGTAATCCGTTGTTCGGCGGGTAGACGGCAAACTGCTGCTGTTCCTTCGCAGATCATATGTGATATCAGATAACCGTTTTTTCTCGCTGAACGATTTTAACAGCTTTGATGTGTTTTATCAGTCGAGTAGCTATGCGTAGTTTCGATTTAATAATATAATGAATATACTATGAAATCAAAGAATATCATGGTTGTATGACATTTTATATTGGATGAAAAGAAATTCACCGCGTAAAGTTTGTAGCATCCGACGTTTCGGCGATATAGCAACCGCGGTGCTTCACGCGGTAAATATGTTTTATATATTTATAATGTCATACAACTGCGATAGTCTCCGATTTCAAAGGATATTATTTATCCCATAACCGAATGACAAGGGCGAGATGAGTAGTTAATCTATGTGGTTAAACTAAACTATTCAACTAAATAGGGTTCTAGGTCAGTAGTTCATGCAGTAGGGCAGCGGACTCAGTGCGCGCGAATTTGAAAATCCACCGTGCATACATCACTAACTATCTTTTGTTACATTCTTGCGCTAGGCAATGGGCATTGAGAACATTTTAAGAAGAGGTTTCCAATAAATAGTAAACAGTTTAAAACCGTCGTCTTTAGTGAAGTTCAGGTTTCTTCTTATTTCATTTGCTTCCCAGGCCATGCAGGGCAAGTAAAATTGGTGTTTGGATAGCACAATGAGATTTTGAAACTACACCCAGTGAAATTGAAGACTATCGCGGTTGTTTGACACTATAAAAAGGTTTAAAAACGAATTAAACGCGTGAAATTTGTATCTACGTTTCGCGATGTTGCAATCACCCAATGTTTCGGCGATATTACAACCGCCGTCGCCCAGGGTAGACTCAACTACTGCACTCAGTGGTTAGTTTTGCTATCCAAATGTGCTCGCAGAACGTCGTTTTTTTATTGTTGAACTTTTTAACAGCTTTGATGTGTTTCATCAGTCGAGTATCTGTGAGTTGTTTTGTTTATTCAACGTAGGTTTCAGCTGCACAGGTAAATTCGTTTTTATCCTATTTATAACGACATATACTTTTTTATGTTTATGTCCGAAACGGTACTGGCATACCCCCCGACCAACGGTATTTCGCATATTTCCTTAAAGAAACTTTTTGTGTAATTATAATAATAAAACCTATACGTAACATATTAGTTACACGTGATTTTGTCCTAATAGCTTTCCTGTATTGGATGTATATTTTATCTTTTTTGTACCTACAGTACTCTATGGGTACTAGGTTTATAGGTACTACTGATTTATATAAAATCCAGGATATTAAGCTAGGCATTAACTCACTAGTGTACAAAATGGCGCTAACGTTTGGCATAAGTGGATACACCTTTGTTCCGAGTTTTACTACAATATTGCAATTTTCTCATTCAGCGAATAAATTAGTGAATAAAGAGTTAGTTTACAGTGTTTCTCTCTGTCAGCCTTACCTCAGATGTATGTAAATGTTAAACTTAATCGATTTTTAATCATATTGAAAAACATTAGAAGGTTTTTTATTATACTAAATGTTCATACACTGTAGAAGACAATTTTACTCTTTCCATTTGATTAATGATTCACCTGTCAACTTTCTCCTATCCAATAAACCAAATTAGATTATCAGAGCTAATCCATTAAATGCTGTCAAAGCCTTTAATGTGGCTCTTATTATGAGTGGAAGCTCGAGTAATCCCATTTAAAGCAATAAGGCTGTATACATTAGCAGCGCTTTTAAGGAGGAATGATGCGGCCGGCTAAAGGAGCCATTATTCGCAACCCGTTTTAAATAAAATTTATTAGGCGACTTTTTCCGTTAAAATTCACAAGTACACGGAAAGTGCCTTTATGAATATTAATTTCAATGATCATTTTCGGGCGGCGTCGTCGACCGGCGGCGGCTCGGCAGAGCTTTGTGCCATTATCAAATAATTTTAAAAATATTTTGTAATATGCAGTACTCTAAGTAAGGCTAAGTCTAATGTGCATATGGAAAAGTGTGACAAGTGTGACAAGTACCATATATGGCAGTTTTTATATAGGCTGATTACATCAAAGAAATTTACTTATTTATTTATTTATTTACTTTATTTTACATGTGTTATCCAAGTTTACATAAGGAAAAATATTTTTTTTCTTATTAAATTAGCGTCAAGTTCATCCCAATCCAATGCAACCCGAAGCACGTCACACGTGTAACTAGGCTAACACTTGTGCCTAGATGTGCGATTTAGGACTTATTTGAGATTGCAAGTTGACGTTAAAAGTTTATTACCGAATAAATGAGTAGCGTATTATCAAAGACGGACAAACACCAAAAAATCGAAAAATGAGTTAAGCACGGCTTAACTAGTATGGCCGAGGTCGTATGGCCGAGCTCTATCGTGTGTAAAATCTTCGCTATCAAAAACAACCCTGTAATATAGAAAACAGGCCTCAAACGTTGAGGTTGGTTTCAAAACGGGACATTTTTACGTAATCTCGCTATCAAAGTGTATGTGTATATATATCTCTAGTGTGTATATATATATACACACTACTGTGAAAAAGTCTTAGAACATTTTATTCTTCTTAAAATAAACGCTGATAACTGATCAATAAAAAATGTGTTGGCAAAAAAAATTAAAAGCCATTTTATGCTCACGTATATGTTTAATATAAATAAATTTGCTTATTAGCAATTATATCTAAAATTAAATTAAAACTTAACATTTACTGTGCCCCTCCTTAGCACGCACCTTTTCTGCCATGCGGGCCGGCGCACTTGCAGTTAGTTTTTTAACGAATTCTTCGGGTATTTTGGCCTATTCTTTTTCGAGCAATCTCCACAGATCTTCCTTGTTTGTTGGACGTCTTTCTGTTTTTTTATTATCCAAATATTCCTAACGGTGCTCAATTAAATTAAGATCGGGACTCTGTGCGGGCCAATCAAACAAATCATGGACGCCAGCACGTTTTTCTGGCTCCATTTTTAAAAAAATATTTTTTATGTGTTTGGGGTTTGTTATCTTGCTGTAGGATATAGCTATCCCCAATCAAACGGTATCCAGAAGTAATAGCGTACTGCTTTAGTAATTTCATGTACCCATTTGAATACAGTCTCTCATGAATTCTGACCAAGGGTCCAAACCCATTCACCGAAAAATACCCCTAAACCATAACAGAACCCACCCCGTGCTTAAATGTTACAGCCAAACACTTGTCTTTATATTGTTCTCCGTGGCATCTGCGGACGAATTGGCGGCGATTAGATCCAAAAAATTCGAATTTGGACTTGTCTGTCCAGAGGACTCTTTTCCACTGCCCATGATCCAAGTTTTATGTTCTTGGGCAAATTTTATTCGTCTCTGACGATTATTCTTACGAAGTAATGGTTTCCGCTTGGTCACACACCCTCGAAGATTATTTTTCAGCAGTACTCTTCGAACCAACGATGGGGTCACCAAAACGCCGCAAGACTCATTAAGATCCCGGGCCAGATCACGGCTTGAGTTTTTTTGTTGACCTCAAGGATGAGACCACTTAATAGTGCTCTGATTATTCATCAATCTTTTTAGGTATTCCACTCCTCGGACAGTCTTCGATTTGGCCGGTATTTTTGAATTTTTTGATCACATTATAGATTCCACAAATAGATTTTCCAGTCAGTTGTTGGATTTTTCGCACTGAATGTCCTTCTTAATGGTGAATAATATTTTTTTGTCGATCCATTGCACTAATTTCAACAGTTTCAAGGTCAACAACAATATAAACACTTTTCCGTGGCATCGTTAAACGACGGTATTTCCAACTGTATATATTTACAATATTCACAGAGAAAAACAAAAACTATTATAATAACCGATTTTCGACGTGCTCAAGATGCAACTACTCAAAAATAACACTAGTATTGAATACAACCCCTTTTTCAGGTAAAGACGAGAACGGCATTTTGTGAAAATTTAACCATTGTCCACTTATCTAATTTTTCCCAACCCAGGTAGGTTGCAGAAATGTCTAATAAAGTTTTATGACTCCTCAGATAAATGAACAAGCATGACAAAAAAGACGTAGCGCACAGAAAAAGATTATGCCAGCCTGTATGGTGCCAACGGTCATGCATGGTTGTGGCTTTATTATGGTCTGGGGATGCATCTTAGTCCATGGAACCGGAAATTTGGTACGAGTCGATGGAATCATGAAAAAGGAGCAGTATAAAGGAATACTACAGCTAAATGCCGTTTTGTCTGGTGATTAATTGTAAATGGTTTTTTTTCCAACAAGATAATGATCCCAAACATAGTTCACAATTATGCAGGAGTTATTTAGAACGTAAAGAAACAGAAGAAGTGTTAAAAAATATGGTGTGGCCCCCTCAGAGCCCGGATCTCGACGCAATTGAGCATTTGTGGGAAGAGCTTGATAGAAATGTGCGCAGTTGTTGTCCCTCCTCGCAAGAAGACATGTGGAAGACTTTACAAGAAAGCTGGAACAATATTTCACAAGATATAATCGACAAATTGATTCCTTGTATGCAGACTAGTGAAAAAAGTAATAAAATGCGAGGGAGGCTTTTTGGGCGAAAAATCTGTTTAAAATATGAACGGCATTTTTAATGTAATTTATTGATATTTTTGGTTTTCTTTTTGATGCATGTATAAATAAGTATTTAAAATAATAATTTAACCTCTTGCTTCGTATTTTGAGTTTTATTTCATTTTCCTTCCTTGATGTAGGTGGTCTCAAACTTTTGGCCGGCAGTGTATAAATGTATATTTAGGAATAAGATAAGTCCGTTTTAAAATTAAAATTATATCGGCTGCACACTGTACCTAGTCTTCAAACAAAAATTATACAAAAACTATACAACGATTTCTCAGCTTACAAAATGAAAATAAAATATTTATTAATATAAGATATAATAAATATAAGAAAATAATATATCTTTATACCACAGACAGTTCCACAGAGTGCATCAAGATTCACAAGCTTACAAGTAAGCAGTATATAATGGCAGATTCACGACTGCTGTTTCGCAGACAATAAAGCGTCTACAGAGAAACACGGGCCGCAATCAACTTCCCTTCAGCGGTAACTTCATTATCACTGTTTTATGGCTAAAAGTCAACGACGACGTTCCGGCGAATAAATTGCAATAGAAGTGAATTTCAGGACGCTCCGCAACCAGATCGCTGTATAGAATGGCTACGGTTTGATTGTGCAATCTCGGAAATGGATTTCAATTTAGGATTTACAAACCCACTCTCTGGACAAGCGAAATCAAAGTACCCACTATGGATTAGTTAATTTAATGTGTGAATTGGATTAGGTCCACAGTAGGTATAGAATAGAATAGTTCTGAGAGCAAGGAAACAGCTCCTATACACGTTTGACATGGCTTTCTACAGATTTACATTCAGAACAGTGTATTAATTTCACGCGGTAAAATTCATTTTTAATTATCTTATAATAGTGAATAAACACGATAGCCTAAGATTTAATACAAATGCAGATGTAAACTTCTAATTGAAATACTATTAACTAGCACAAAACTTATTAATGTTAATAAGTTATTAATGCTTGCGACCATTTCATATTTTAACTTATTTAAATTATTTTTAATTATTCGGAGAATCATTACTTGTAACAGATACATTTGTGCTAAAAGTAGTATAAGTATAGAAATTGCAATTAGAGCCGCTTCAATTTCGTCAAAGGGAAGAAAGAGACGAAGCGTCTTGAAAAATCATTTTAATGTGATTCCTTCAATAACGACGAGAACGCCGCGACCCCCGGTAGACTCCAATATTACCATATTTTTCACTGAGAAGATTGGTCACCTTAAAGAAACAGTGAGGCAGTCTACTTGTGTATATTAATTGTGCTTTTCTATTGATTTTATGAAAATATTTATTATACTACCACGGGCTATTGATTCTATGAAAATATGTATTATCAGAACGTTCAAATTTCAGAATGACTAAATTTATACACCCACTTTGAATTTTACCCTCCAGCTGCGCTGAGATCGCCGAAAGTTCAGTATTTCCAAATTGGGTCCTTGGCCCTTTCGACGTAGTGAACCACCCTCAAAAGAAATAATATATCTCTTGTGATCACTTCGAATTATAAGATCAGGACTTCTAAAGCCTTAGTTCGCAACTGTAAAATAGCTCCTGCTACTTTCCACTGCTAAATATTTTTTGATGATTGTCAGTCATCGACAGGTGTATCATTACTATGCGTTTCGAAAAAAAATCCCTGTAATATGTATGGGCGTTATCACACAAATCTTGACTTCTCAAAACAAAAGAAGAAACCCTGGCAACACTTTACGGAGCATTAAATTGTATTTTGGTTGTTTTGAATCTCTGCACTTATTTTTTTGCGAACTGAGGCAGTTAGTATAAATGTTTGGATGTTCTGGCCTGCCGTCCGAGCCATGACATATTACTAATTTATTATACTTGAGAGTTAGGTTATCCAAAGATCAGTATCCAAGTTCATCGTCAAATTACACGCACTGAACTTAGTATCTGTTCCGCAAATCGCGATGAAATCTTGTGAAGCTCAAAATTCCAATTTAGACTTACTGTGCCTTGTAGGCTCTGATCCCGTTATAGCGAATCACCGCTAACTGTTAATCGCCAATCGCAAACTCTTAAAGACCACCCTAAATACTATATAATATAATCGAAATAAAAGGCATAGTAATTTTTTAAGGACTGTTTTTTTTTCAATTTTAAAAATATTTTATTACATTATCAACTTATAAGTACCTATATAACTTCTGTTAGTTCAATTAGTTTTTCAGTAAAATTGGGCGTTTTTCAGATAAAAATAATAATCCCCAAAAAATTAATCTTGTAGTGATTATTCGCAAATTTTATTAAAAATCAGTATACTTCCAAAGTTTTAAATTTATTTAACAGTTCTTCAACTATATGACTTTGGGATTAACGACAGATTTTTCATTTTATATCTCTATGGTGATTGTTATGATCCTCACAGAAGTCTTTTTGAGCATCTTTACCGAAATTAAATGTAACAGGTTTGTAAATAATTAGGAATCAGAAATTAAATTAAAAACATAATAAAAATGTAAATTTGAAATGAAACATCATAAATCATCAGAGATATAAAAAGGTAAGTATAATAAACCATATAATAAAATATAATAATAATAATCATAAAAGCCTTTCTTCACTGGCCGTATTGTACAGTTTGCCTTATGTGATACTTATAAAACAATAATATTTTTAATCTAATTTTGAAATAATGTATCGTATTCTTCAGCAGCCAGCTTGTTGATCAGGTTGTCCTTCGACATAGGCCTCCCACATGTTCTTCCATTCATATTTGTTCCGACCTAACCTTTTCCATCCTTTTGGTAAGTCATTTTCCGACCTTTTAAATTGACATCCTTTTTGTCTTTTCCCGTTTCTAGGATACCATTCCATTACGTCTTTCGTCCATTTTTCTCTGATGGTTCTCATGATGTGACCAGTCCAATTCCACTTGAGTTTTCTAATTTTGTAATAAACCATATATAGGTGGTTTAATAACATATCAAACGAAATTATAACACAAGAAATATATACAATATTTATGTGGTAGTCGAATAGAAACTCGGAAAAAAAGTGAAATCATGGAACCAGAAATTTGAAATCAGTGATAAAAATTTAACACCGAATCAATTTTAAATAAAAATACAATTTAATCAAAATAAAAATAAGAATACAATTTTAAATAAAAAAAATCCTAAAGGTTGAAATAAAATATCAATGTAAAATAACAAATGAAATGTAAAATTTCAAATCAATACCTAAAATATAGCGTGAAAAAGTAATCGGAATAACTATTTAAATAGTCAAACGTCAATAATCGAATAAATAATTAAATATATAATGCCGTACAAAATTAAATCATTTAATTAATAAGTAAATAAGTAAGTATTTTTATTTCGAAAACATTCGTCACGGGAAGTGTCTCTTGTCTGTCACTGGGGAAGAATAGTTTATCGCAAACTGCTGACTGCTAATAAATATTCACTGGTCGCTTTCTACCAAACGACAATCGCTAATTTTAACCGCATGCCGAAAAAAATAGAAGCGTCCCTTTCAGACTCCACACAGCGTCCGTTTCAGACAGCGTCCCCTCAAGACTTTCCCGGCAAGTAGCCAAGGACTGACTATATCTGAATAATAATTTTCTTTAATAAAATCGATGAGCGCCCTCTCGGTCGGCGTACGAACCCGGTTGGATGTTCCATCTGTTGGCCCTTAGCCGAGAAACAAACCGCGCCACTTGTGTCATTAATATTTGATTAAAATATATATGATATATTCCAACCAAAATTTCACAATGTGTTTACAAGGTGTACCAACATTCAAGTCCAATGTTTCGAAATTGAAATATGAGTAGTGGACCGATTTCAACCACAAGCCATTCAACTCTTGCCATGACTAAATTAAGCCTGCATGCCGATAAGCTCATACGGATTAAGCGTGTAGGCGCTATCGTGGAGAAATGCACACACTCAGATACACACAGAGAGATGAGCCTACAGGTTTCAATCTGAAAATGGTCTTAATCGTATCGGAAGGGTTCAAAATGAATATTTCCGTCTACATCTCAAGTAAAAATTTAGCGCTTTCACAATACTTTCCCTCCTCGTCGGTTGGTACGCCGAGAAAGTAAAATGACGTCATAATTTTCAACCGCGCGATTTTAAGGTGGAGTGGAGCTGGCCACCGCGAGCGTCCCGTTTGCGGCGGCCGACCCGCGCCGCCGGCGCATAAAGCAAAGCAAAATGGTTATTGAACTGAAAAAGTAAACGGCCACGATGCAGCCAGCCAGCGTAGCGTGAAGCGGCATGCAATGATTTCGAACTGAGCAATGTTACAATCCACTCCGCTTCAGCAATTTCAGAACTCGCTCCGGGAAATTGTAATCAATTACTTTTATTTCGACGTATTTTCCGGATAGCACGCGGACGCGGGCGGTCGCCACTTCGGGCAGCGATGCGACCTGTGCAGAAATGTTTATTCGTACTCGTATCTAATAAAAAAGATGAGTAATCAGAATGCCTGTGTGCCCGGTTTATCATTGGGAGCTAATGGGTTGACCACTGAGACCTGTTGCAGTTTGACCACTGAGACCCATGGGTTCAGGGTCGATTAAACTTACGATTCAACACCCATCCGGCGACCTCCACGTAAAAGTGCTAGCCCGGGTAGAACTCTGATCTGCGGGCCGGTTTCCGCTAGGAGTCAAACTTCGATCGCTCCTGGACGGTTTGCGCAGTGTGCGGCGTCAGCCAATCGATTGTGCATTCCGACTGACAGACTGACTTTCAATAGAGCGGAAGTAGTTGTTAACCGTACAGCAACTGCTCTTGAAACGACTCGGCTACCCGATACCAGGTGAAGAGATGCCGTGTTCCGCGATAGATTCAACTTTATTATTTTTTATTTATATTTATTTAAAAAAATAATAATAATATAAAACCTTGAAGGGTATTTTTTTTTTTCGTAATTCCTTTTTTTACTTTCCTGACGACCTATCGGAAAGGAAAGTATTGTGATCGCGCTAAAAAAAAAATTTGAGATGAAGATGGGAATATATATTTTGAGACTCCCTGAGACGATTGAGACTATTTCCAGACCGATCTCTGTCTGTATGTATGTCTGTATGTCTGTATGTCTGTCTGTATGTATGTATTCTTCCACGATAGCGCCCAGACGCTTAATCGGATTGAGCTGAAATTTGGTATATAAGCTTCTGTTAACCGTCGGAGGAACCCATTAGTTTTTGGAGTCCCTACGCCCTACGGTTGTGGTACCTCCCATACAAATTTGGGGTTCCCGGCGAAAAAATTGTTTCCGCGATAGCGCCCAGACGCTTAATCTGTCTAAGTTAAAATTTGGCATAGAAGCTTCTGTTAACCATCGGAAGAACCTATTAGTTTTTGGGGTACTTACGACCAACGTTTGGGGTACCTGCCATACAAATTTGGGGTACTAGAGTAAAAAATGTCGCTGTTTTTTCGCACCTCCCCGGATACTAGTCAGGAAAGTCTTGGGGTGACACAACCGATTTTTTTTCTTTGGAATGATATTAATATAATACTATTAATGTATGTTTTAATACCAAATTTTGTATGTAAATATAGGGTAAATAGCCACGTTAGATGTATATCGTATATGTAAATGGCTTATATCGTATATGTAGATGTATATGTAAATGGCTTCTTGACGACATAGGTCGTTTAAGGACAGAGAACAAACTTCTGCGTCATATCTTAAAAAAAAACTGCATAACTTTACTATTATTCTATATAATATGATGTAAGTTATTAAACAAAATGTACTATAAATATTGTAATATAATGCAAAAGAATAATACTATAATATATTTAGATCGTTATATTTATATATTTGTGTATGTATGTATATGTATGTGTGTATGTGTATATGTATCTATATGAGTACCTACGTCAGTTAGGCTTCTCCACCTAAGTCAGAAAATAAGTAGTATGCCCAGATACAGGCTATATTTGGCCTAGTTGGGTATGCGCTGCTCATGGTGATGTGAATGGGCCGTTGTTTCTTCGCACCATTACTTGGTATGACCATTTTTATGTGTTTTATAATTATGTTTGAAACAAATAAATAAATAAATAAAATAAATAAAATATACAGCCGTTTGTTACTTTCGTCGATCTTAAGCTTTTGTTCTTCAATATTCTATTTCTTTACTTCAGTGACATTGTAGACATTTGTGTACAATTATTTAATAAATAAAATGAATATAAAATAGGTTTTGCAATAAAGTTTGCTGTATTACAAAAATGAAATGAACGTGAGTCCACCTAGTTTCATTCGATACGTTTCTCAGTCGCTTTTAGTGTGCTTCGAATGGGATGCATTCATTCGTGCTCGCTGACCGTATACCGCCAGTCCCGTTCCCATTACAACCGGGAGGTTAAGATCGAGAAGCAAATTGCAGCGGCGACGGAACGCCCGGTTCCCCAAACGGCCATGGATATTTGCATTGGACAATTGCTTTGTTCGCATGCATTCTATTCAAATGGCTATTTGACGTGGACGGCCAACATAAAAGTCGCGGCCCTCTCATTGTGCTGACCCGTAAAAATGGTTGCAGGACGTGCCTAAGCCGCTGGCTGAAACGCCCTTGCGCGACGCTGCACACGACGTTTGCGCAAAACCTAACCGCATCATGTTTAACCCTGCAGTGGTCGCGCGGTCTACATATTATCTACATATTATAAATGCACCTTCAAGATGGGGCGGGGCTCTGTCAATGACATGGAATTCAACACTAACAAGTGCTCTGTTTTAACCATCACTAGGAAGAAAACACCTTGCTTTTTCCCATACTTAATAAACGGGTCAATTTTAAAAAGGTCAACCGAGGTGAGGGATTTGGGAATTACATTTGATACGCAGTTGAATTTCCGTGCACACATTACAAATATTTGCAATTGTGCTAGCAAAGAGGTCAGTTTTATTATTCGCATATGCAAACAGTTTAATAATATTCATGTAATGTTTCTACTATATAATTGTTTAGTCCGTAGCATACTTAATATAACTCGGTCATCTGGTGTACAAGTGAAAACAAATACATTCAGAAGGTAGAGCGTATTCACGGAAAAAATTTAAGATATATTTATTACAGAAAATACAATATTTATCCATACTTATTTCCGTCCGATTTTGTGCTAGTAATGGTAGGATACAACAGTCTTGAAACGCGTCGATATCCCTAATTATATTTGCATTCCCTAATTATATTTGCATATAAATTAATTCAAGGAAGTATTTATTTGCCAGAGATACTATGTAAGTTTGAATTGTAGGTACCGGTAAATTACACAGCGAGTAGATCGCATCTATTATTTAATGTGCCCTACCATCGTACAACTATTTTTGTAGACAGGCCAGTGGGAAGGGTTATAAGCTCTTCTTAATTGCTTACCCACAGAAATAGACATCTTTTGTATATTTCTTTGGCAGGTAAAAAGGCAACTCCCTGCTATCACATGTTTATCATAATCTGTCTATTTTTAGACTTACACTCTAGCTTTAATATTCAAGGGTGAATTGGATTCGTCTGTAATGCTCTTGAATAATATTTGAAACTAATAACTGACCACCACATTAAAAAATAGATTTTCTAGAAATCTGCCTTATCGTGGATTTTGGGACTCCCTTGCACTTAAAGCTCATTAAACGAGCTCACTGTTCAGTTTGGATGGCTCAAACGGCGACTTGCGGACTTATCAGAAGAAACGAAGAAACTCCATGTTCTACATAGGAAATCCGCGCGACATGTTACTTAAGTATTTCTTTAATGTCATTCACAGCCAATCGATTGTGCATTCCGACTAACAGCCGGGGGAGTCTGGGAACAGAAGTGTTTCATATAAGCGGTGGGGGCTGTTAACCTTATGGCAACTGATCTTGAAATGACCATTCGGCCACCCGATCCCGGGTGAATAATCCGGGTAAAGGATGCCGTAGTCCGCGATACATTCGATAGACACAGTATCACCGCTTCATAAGGGAGAGGACCGCGCAAGCGACCTCGATCCTGTAACCAGTCAGGAGGTAGGAGGTATCCTGAAGGTGAATACACTGTTGATATGCGCTGCTGTAGGTACCCAATAGAAGATTACTATATGTGATTCAACCAGCACGTATGATATAACAATTGGCAATAAAAAAATTGTAAATTAAATTTTATTTGTAAGTACCATGTTGTTTTCAAACTATTTTAAAATGACTTTAAATTGACACCCGAATGTTTTTCCGGGTCAATGGTTTTAATCTCCTTTAATTTAAGGACATTAAAAACAATTAGGCAATTTACGAAAAAGTTTAATTCCTATGCAGAGACTAGTCGCCTGGAGCTTATTCGTACTTGGTATGATCGGAAACAGTTAATCGCTAAAAGCAAACTGCTGACTGCTTTCCCTCCTCTAAAATAATGTTTAGTCTAACAATTCTTCAATCTATTTGGCCTTTTCCGCAACGCGACGGCTGTAAACTAAGCCGCGTCGCTACGATTTTCCGTAAGGTATTTTTGTCAATTCAGCTAAGCTGCTCGTGTGACGCCGCGCGCCGCTAGCTGCTCTTTATATCCTCGCCGTGGCTAGCTCCTCGTTTCCCAGCGATTTTGCGGATTACTTCTGCTGCTAGCCACAGACCGGCATTTCAAAATTGCGCCACATTTATATTATTCTAGTGGTATTACCCGGCGTTGCCCTTGTTACATCCGTGCTCAAATACCTATGTATAACAACTTTCGTGGCGATTGGTCGAAAGGTATAGCTGTTGATATGCTGCAGCGCCATATAGTGGCGATTTAAAAGTGGATAGGGCGAAAATGTTATCCGTTCTCTAGTACCTACATATATAAACCAATTGAAAAAAATGAAAAATATTTATTTGCAGCTGTTGTTATAAAAAACATATACAAAAAAAACAAGAACACACAGATTAAAAATTTAAACTGTAAATAGACAAAGACTATAAAATAAAGCTACAAACGCTGCTAATTAGGGGTATCCCCAGGATATCTCTTATCCTGGTTTTCAAGACACCTATTAATTTGGTACATATATGATTTTAAAATAAAATAACCAAATCAAATAAATCTTAAAATAAAAAATCCAAATAATTATAATCAAATAAATACACAAATCGAAATAATAAAAATCAAAATATTTAACATCAAATGATATTAAAAGAAAAAAACCTAATTAAGTAAATTTAAAAATCTACATACAAAAATCAAAATATACGAAATCAAAATATTTAACATCAAATAATCATGTTATAATTTTATAAATAAACGAAGACAATAATATTAATAATCAAATTAATAAATTATTATTTTAAAATAAAATCAAATTTTGACAAATAAATATCTTTCTTCAATAATACACTTTTAAAGTTGCCCTTAAATACTGCAATTGATTGCGATCGCAAAGCCATTCCCAACCGATTCCATACAACAGCAGAATAATAGTAAAAGCTGCACTGGAAACTGCACTGCACTTTTCATAGCGATGGTCAATTTTCGTAGAAGTTGATGTGGTGCCGCGCAATCTAGTGGCGAATTACAACAAAGTGGATAGCATAAAAACCTTCTCCATGAACAATACATATAGAGAAAAAGTCCGTAAAAGATTTGAAGAACCAAGAGCGAACAACTACTATGGAGAACGGACGTTAAAGTACCTCATTCCAAGAATCTTTAATACTATTGTATCTGAGGAAGACTGTGTAAGCGTGAGCAAACAGATGTTTTAAAAAAAATAAAAAGTTACCTGTTTAATGTTTATAGTGAAATTAGTGGTAATAAGTAAATTTGTTATACGTTTCTATAATTTAAGCTTGTAATAATACTGGCCTAATTTAAGCCTGTTGTAAGACCAGTAGTAATACTGCTGTGCATTGTTTTTTATATTTTAATAATGTATTTTTGTATCAAAAAATTAGAAGTGTAAGACTAGAAAAATAAGAGTTTGTCTCGCCAACAAACTGTATACCAGTTTGGCAAGATTGTAATATTTTAAAAAATGTATCTTTTTCTTTGAATAAATTTATTTAAAAAAAAAAATAAAAAAAAGGTGACAATGCTTACAGTGATCGGTCAAACGGTTCCGATGTCTATGAATAACAAATGAAATTGTATATATATATATATATAGGGTAAGTTTTTAGTTACCTGAAAATGTGGAAGGGGTGAATCAGTACAAGCAGTTAAGCAACTTTTAATAAACAATTTTGGGAAAAACAAAAAATATATATTTTTTAATTATTTTTTTTTTGTGTGTATTTTTTTTTATTGAAAAAAGTTTTCGAAGCGTTGAGCATGCTGCGCCATCTAACAGTAGGTAAAATATTGCTAATAAATAATATTAGCGATGGCGATCTAACGCTAGATGGCGCATCGTGCATAATTTAAAATAAATATGTATTTGTTTTGTTTTTCCTTAATTTTTTTTTAGTTACTTAAATGCTCGTACTGATTCACACCCTTCAAATATGCCGTTAACTAAAAACTCACCTGTATATACCTACATATATTATTCTACCATTAAAATAATACAAATTGTGCCAAAATACAAACTTGTTCGCTGCCCGACCATTTACATATATACAATAAAGAACGCAACCCATTCGCAATTAAGTCCTAAAGAAACAATTCATTAATTATCAAAATAAATTAATGAGAAACCTCATTAATTCCCTGGGCTTACTCCGGGGCCGTGATATGCAACGTAGGCTTCGCGATAATTGCGACAATGGATCACTGGCCTTAACTGCGCAATTCCAAGATCAATTAACTGCGAATTAAATGGTTAATTAACTTAAGATTAATTGCACCACGGAATACTCTCACGATATTGCATTTCGGGGTGAATCTTGATCTCGACGCTGTTAGGTAAGCAAATTTATACATTGCTGGGTGATGCACCACGCACCACGACAATATTAATTTAGGGGTTTACGCTAAGTAGATATGAATTAATATTAATGATCAGAGAGTAATTAATATTATTCCAACATCAAAATTGCGAGGGAATCACAGTTCAGTGATGTGCCTTCATAGGAAATGACCGACATGCTCAGCTGCTTCCAATTTTAAACCTAGCGGTGATCTACGGACACACGAGGACAGCACTCCACGTATGTTGATCCCTCTAACACCAATACATACTTTTACTTATTTATTTATTTATTTATTTAAGAATCAATTACTATAAAACATTGATTTGATTACAAAAATAACAGGAACCGAATGGCTAAACCTTAAGCTTTTGCTTATTTGATTTTGTCACCCAACTGGGACTAGCCCCTTCTAGGGTGGACAGGAAATGTATACTGGATGTATAGTTCTCTTAAGACGTCTAGTGGATAAGCTATCGCTCCTTTGGAAATATTTCTCACATTATGCGATAATCAAGAATAATTTCAGACGTGACTTGTCGGCCTTTCCTTTATACAATAGTCTTGCAAAGTATTACATAAGTAATTTATACTTCATACATAAGTCTTTGCAGTCTTGCGCCTTCATACAATAGTCTAGTTGAACTTTTGTCTCGTTACTGGCATTGGAATGAGCGCTATATTTAATTGTGATTCTATTGTCATCCCTCTAATCATTTTCAAAAAGAAGTTATTAAGACCATCTGAAAGTAATTTATTTTCTTTTCTTGTGAAAAAAACGTTGACGTTTTTTGGAAACTGGAGTTCAAGGATCCACACAAGGTCCCGTTCTGTTTGATATTGATATCTAATATTTATTCTGCTCTTAAAATTAAATCTATCCCCAATAAATACTTAGTAGAAGACATATATATTAGAATGTAGTGTTTATTCATATATTTGTATATATTATTACTTATTTTCCACTTAAATTTATTGTATATAATGTAAAGTTTACTTTATTTTTAGCCCTTAATTGCATACATATATATTTATTTTTTCTACTTTAAATTTTACTTTAATTTGTGTAAACAACACATTTGTTAGATTTAGAAATATTTAAAATTGATCACCTTTGTCAGTTCGCGAGTTACAAAAATACAGTTGGTATAACACAGCACAGCCAGAGACAGACCTTCTAGGTCTAGTTGGTTGTGCGATTTCGCCTCATTCGGATATGCTAGCATATTTATATGCATAGAGCTATGTTTTTCGCTATAATAATGTTTGTTCTTAATTATTCCTCATGTACAACAGTATGCATGTCCTTGTATTTTTTTGTTCTTGTACGTTATAAATAAATAAATAAATAAATAAATATATGTTGCCGTTGAGGGCATTAGTATAAATGGCGATAGGTTTAATTGTATCTGATATGCGAAAGATACTATCTTATTTGCAGATAATATTTACGATATGCAGGCTCTACAAAGTTAATACCTAACAAGTTTAATAGCACGGAAAACATTTATTTCAAAATAACGTTCGAAAATTATCAGAAATAAAACAATATGTCAAAATATGACAAGGATAGAGACAAAGCAATGACAGTACAAATGCCCTGGCGTGGTATTTGATGACAATGTTTGTGAACACGTCCAGGGATTTGTCTTTGAATCCGTTATATCTCGATGTTTTTCTAGAAAGAGTAGAGAGAGCACATATGTTGCTATTTTATCATGTTTTTTATGGGTTACATTTTACGTAGAAAGAGCGACTTACCCATTTGAGTGTGTGACAGAAGATTATTTTGTTAGGTAACAATGCACTCTTTTATATTAAAGTATTTCAACTTTAATAGCATATTTCAAAGTCATTAGGAAGTATAAATTACGTCAATACAATACTGCAAATTATGAAAGACGCGTGATAGACGCGATTTAATCAATTCTTTGAGTTTAATCATCAATACAAGCAATGATACAATACAATGAAATTACGTTTTATAACTAGAATTGATATCACGTCATTCTCATGTAATACTTATTTGAATTTGTGGTATACGCCACAACAGCTTGTCCTTAGTACTTCCGCCTCTGAAACAGGTTGAATATTATAAATACCCGGCATGCTATCTAAATGAGCAACAGACTTGAAGTTAGGAAGTAAACTTCCGAATTAAAGTTGCTCGAGCTAACTTTTGTCTATAGCTTTAAACTATCACTGCACTTTAGAACAGGAATAGGAAGGTGATACGTATCCTTCAACCTAATATATGTGATGAACCCGTGATTTTGAATGGTTTTGATGTATTATTTTTCTTGATTTTTGTTTCACGTAATAAGAGCAAGTAAAACTTTTTAATATTATTATTTCTGAGAATTTCTGTTGAGTTTCTGTTTCATTCCGACTGAGTTGCTGCTGCTGTTTTTTTCTTGTATTACTGTATTGGGAAATTATAACATTTAACAGAAATTGGAATTAGACTATCGCAGTGCATTGACATCCCCTCGGTGAGAAATTCTAGACCATGTGATAAAATTAGCGACAGTTTTGGATATCTTCTGCACGTATAAGGTATAGCGGATGGTTTTTCATCCAATGTGTTCTCGGGTCCGCACAACTCACGATTTAGCTCCTATTCAGTAAGCCTCCTCGTAATAAGGACCACCCCAGGAAATATTCTCGCGTTTCAGATCTTACGGCCGATGGAGCGGTTTCGCCTGGGGGATTGCCCTCCGGCACTGGACGGTTTGTACACCGTGGGGTGTCAGGTAATCGGCTGTGCACTTTGACTAATTACTGTAGGAGTGTGGAGACTGTGGAATTATACTGACTCCTAAGCAGCGGGGTTGGATTTTGACCTATCGTCAACCATTCTTGAAATGGCCAATTGGCTACCTGATCCTGAATTCAGAGCTGGGCAAAAGATGGCAATGACACGCGATAGATTCAAACTGAATCACCTCTAAATACACGGCAGGTGTAGGTCGTGCAAGCGATTTCGAACGCGTAACCAATCGGGAGGAAGGAGGTATTCTGATGGTTAATTCCAGACGGAGATATCCTGCCAAAACTAATAGCCAGAGGGAAAGGTGGCCCGCTGGGTTAACTTCCTAGTGCCTCGACGTAAGACGTTAGACTCTAGCGGGCTCGTGGCTTTGTTGGACGACAGGTTTGTATTGTCCTAAAGTCTTCTACCATCACGGGAGACAAAATGATAATTATCGTTAAATATCCTGAGACAACGGGTTCGGCCAGTTGTAGTTGACATCTCTAAGTGCACGTATAACTATAAGATTGAATTGAATACCGCCTTGCCATATAAATCATGTTGCAAATTTTCCTGCCAATCTTTTCTTACGTTTAGTCAATTGTAACCAACCAGCCCTATAATAAATTTGGCTTATCCATACTGATTCAAGAGAGGTACCTAAATATCACATTGCAAAATAAAATAAAATACCGTTGTGTCACCCCAAGCCTTTCCTGTCAAGTAGGCAGGAACTTAATTCATCTGAATATTAATATCATAAATCCTGCTACAACCCCAAACCTAGCGCCAACCAAGCGGCTATCATAATTGAATGCTTACACAAAATTTTGGGTCTCTGTGTTTGACCGTCGAGGAGTTCCCTTGTCGGAAGCCAATCCAGGGTACATCAGCCATGTCATAGTGAAACTTGGAAGCAGCTATCATAATTTAATGCTTTCACAAAATTTTGGGTCTCTGTGGTTGACCGTCGAGGAGTTCCCTTGTCGGAAGCCAACCCAGGGTACATCAGCCATGTAATAGTGAAACTTGGAAGCAGCTGTTATAATTTAATGCTTTCACAAAATGTTGGGTCTCTGTTGTTGACCGTTGAGGAGTTCCCTCTTCGGAAGCCAATCCAGGGTACATCAAACATGTCATGGTGGAACTTGGAAGTTGTTATCATAAATAAATGCGTATACAAAATTTTGGGCCTCTGCTGTTAACCGTTGAGGAGTTCCCTTGTCGGGAGCCAACCCTGGGTGGAGGGATTTTCAATCACAATCTTTTCAGCTCATGCCATAACCGAGTGATGTCTGCATGCCAAATTTCAGCTCAATTGAATGAAGCGTTCCGGCGCTATCGTCCGAGAATACACACAGCAGACACACAGCGTGTGTACACAATAAGTGCATCCATACACAAGTGCGTCCACAATACTTTCCTGATAGAAAAGTAATACAGAGTATAATTACAAAAGTTTTACCTTCAAATGTTACACGAATAGTTTGATAAAGGTCTACATTTTTATATAATTAATCTTCTATACCCCCCCCCCTCCCCGCGCCACACCCCTCAACCCTACCATCCCCCAACCCCTCTGCAACCCCCTTCCGCCATGCTAACTCTCCCCCACCCCTCCAACCCGATAATGATTGTGTCAAGTGACTATGATAGCAAAAGTGGCATTTATCAGTATTTTGTAGTATTTCCGTGGTATTAAAATGGTATTTTTCCATAAATGCGACGATGAACTGTAAAGCGTCGAGCGTCTCATTCGCTCGCGGCAGATTTTACTCGTTAAAATACATACTGGGCTCGATTGCGTTTCTTCGTGAACTAAAATCGGAAATTAGTCCGTGTGAACGAGACAGGGCAATACGCTAGAGCGAAGTGTGAGATGACGGTTGTCACTTTTTCGCATTAAAACTGCCCGCCAAGGTCAAATCTTACACCGCACGAAATATGCTCGAATTTATTCGGACGAGTGTAAGTTCGGCAGGTAGTATTTATCGACGATCGTTCGTTTCATATACCGCTCTAACTTATTGCTCTGTCTCGTTCGCTTGGACTAATTTTAGTTTTAGTTCACAAAGAAACGCAATCGGGCCCACTATGTAGTAATTTCAGAAGCCATCATGAAATTAAAAGAAAAATTATGACTTAGTAATTTTATTAAAATTATTTTTTCTACATTAAATGTTCAAAGTTCAAAGACCCTTTTTTGACATTACTAAGTTATAATTTTTCTTTTTATTTCATGATGGCTTCTGAAAATACTACATGTATGAACAAAAATCTAAATTTTCCTTTAAATTTATCATTTTCTTACCTGAACTAAGACCCTTTTTTGACAAAGGATTAAATGGTCAGTGTGAAAGAGTGTCTGTCCATTTCATAAATCCTAAGTCTGACAAGAACCGAACAGTTCTAGCATTCCAACGATAAAAAACTAGCCATTTATGATAAACTAATAAATTATTTTATACAGGCTAAGGCTACTTTGATGAAATTTGCACCTTGATATGAAAAAACGACCATAAAACCAAAACTAAAGATCAAACACTAAAGTGTTGTACCTTATTTGAATCAGCATTAAATCAGCATTTTTTTTAATAGCGGGTCTCTTTTCCGTACTTCTTTTTATTTTCACAGGGTGCTCTTAAAGTGAGAAGTAATTTTTGTAACGCTTCAAAATTTACGGAAAAATTTTAATTGCTCGTTAAATTTGGTACCAAGAGCTGCAAAACAATTTTTGTATTATTGATACATTATCGGATCATAATACAACTTTTTTTGTTTCATTGTTTTCAATCAATTATTGTTTTTATTGATTAAATTGTAAAAAAACTCGGTAGTTGCATTGAAAAAAAAATCATAACCTTCGTGCAATTAAGTTATGGCCATGCTGTAGAAAGATTTTTTGTTGGAAATTACCTCCTTTATCTCCCTGTTTCGTTTGATCCACAACTTTTTGTCATACTGTATAGAAGGCCTTAGTGCATGTTGGATATATTTTAACCAATTTAATAAAGACTCCATATCGCCGCGTTGACTTCCGTCGTTCTCCTAATTAGGGAGCTAAATAGCAGGCAACCTACTAATTTCTATCTAACAATAACACAGGCCAACAAATAAAAAAAAGGTTGGGTCTAGGATTTTAAAACTGATTTTAGCTACATTTGGGCGCTGAATCTGAATCAAATCAGTTTTTCTCTTTCAGCTCTACAGATCACCCATCCCCTAGTGAGATGGATGATGATGGAAGGGATTTGTATTTAGGAAAAAGTTGTTATAAAATTAACCAAATAAGAGCTGTGTTATTAAATAGAAATCAAGTGAGTTTAATTAGATAAAGTTGTGTAAATCGCGCTGATGTGTTTTGCTACATATGCGAAGAAGAAGGAGAAAAGACATTTCCGATGTGTTCAGTCACTAGTTAGCTTTGTATATAATAATATTTTTATATTATAATACATATTTTTTTGTTTGATACATGTATTTAAGTCAAAATAGTGTAAAGTACATTTCAAGAAAATGTTATACCTTGGGTCTTTGAGCTCCTACGCAAAAACTAATGCCATATTTGAATTCAGGGCATAAAATTCATGTGAAAAAGCTACACATACCCCCGGCTCCAAAACAGCTGTTGGCCTGTGATTATCGTTCAATATAGATTTTTCTATAAAAAAAATTATTATAAACTAAAACGGCACTAAAAACAGGCAACAAATTCGCGAAATATAAAAATTAATAAAAGGCTCGGAGATAAAAATTGAATGCGATGATTTGGCGAGCAGGGTTTACCGCACCGGTCGACCGTGGCTACCCAAGAAAGAGATATCCAGGTTATTTTTTGTTTAAACACAATTCGGGCAAACGATTACGCCGGTAAATAAAGAATAATGCAGGAAATACGAAGCCTCTATGAAAAGGGCCCTCGTAATCTCGACTTTTCCGGTTCCTCTTTTGTTAGATTAAGAGGAATATTCAGCGCATCGCCGCGACCGTTGTTATGAAAAATAGAATAGGCGGTAACGCCCGGCTTTCGGGGGACTATGGTGGTGTTATTCTCTTTCCTTGTGTTGTGTATCGCAACAAAGTTATATAATAACGTCGCTTTGGCTTTTTAATAAATGATTGGGCTTCATTAAATAATAAAATTAATATTAAATTTCAAAACACGATTAACATCCATCGAGCTTGATTGTTATTTCTTCGTCTGTTAATTGTTGTAGGGTGTTGTTATTTCTTTATTTATATATTAAACAAAATGATAGGAGTTTCTATACTTGACAGAGTCAAAATAAGCCAAAATGACTACTCGAATATGAATATAGACCAGAATTACAAAGTCGATCAAAATTACTACCCAACTCTGTATATAATAAATATCTACATTATAAGGTATACATACAAGAAATTTGAACATTCAAGCGCAGATTTTCTACGTTTTATATAAAAACAATTTACGGCACACTGGTGATCCCGGCAATTCAATATACACCACTTTTGGTAGTTCAATGGAAACTTCTTTCAGGTCTTGATAGAGTACCTTATTTATAACGTATTTGCCGTTTTCCTTAGTTTAGTCTTACGATTATAAATCTAATCATTATTTTGTTTTTTGTTAAATCCCCAAAATCCGAATTTAGTAAGCAATTACGCTATAATGAGGCGTGCATTGTTTTATTTTTATTTTAATCCATTTACTCTTTTATATAGTTACCTTGTTTAATATGTTTGTTTATTTATTTATTTAATTAATTAATTCAGAAAACATATTTATAAATCAGCCAGTAGGTGCTTAAGCTACCCCATGTCTCATATTGTAAACTTTAATTTTGAGCAACGTACACTTCTCACTTCACTTCACTTCAAATCCGCTCTTCAAGAACGGAGATCAAACAGATCTTAATAACTACAGACCTACCTCTCCATTAAACACTCTGTCAAAGATTATGGAGAAGATTGTGAAAACACGAGTGGTGGAATATTTGGACTTAAAAGCAATAATTTCCAAAAACGAATTTGTTTTTCTTGAGGGCAAGGGCACATCTGATGCAATGCCTGAGCTTACCGAAATCATTTCTAGCAAAGTCGATAAAGGCTATATATTATTGCGATTTATATATTATTTTTATTACTATTTGATTATGTTTATAAATACTTAAGATGGCTAATTATAATTATTTTAATTACCATTATGTCGTTGTTTTTTTATACTATTCCTAATTTTTAACATTTAACTTATGTGAATTAATGATATTGTTATTTTTTACGACTATTTTTATAGCTATGACTATTTCACGTACTCTTAGTTTTAGTATTTAATAAGGCTTTTTATTTGTGATTAAGAATTTTTGACATCCGTACTCCTATTTTTTTCCACTTTTAACAGTGTATTAAATACAAATGACACGTAGCCATTTAGATTTTTTCAAACTTTTATTTTTTATTTTGTTTGTATATTATTTTTTGTTTTAGTTTTTTACGTATTTACATGATTTTTTTCTACGTAATCAACTAACCTATGTTTATGAAATCATTCAAGCACAAGCTCTGCATAGTTGAGCGATATCGGATAGAGGGCATTATTTAATTTTGATTTAATTATAAGATATTTTATTTGATATTTCTTAATTGTACCTTGTAATATTTTTGTGAATTACTTAAATCAAATATAGCACATACAATAATTTAGTGTATTATACATACTTTTACAGAAAAAAAAACATTCGGCCGATAATCTTTTCCAGCGATAGTTACAGCTTAAATCAATAATAATATATTTAAATATAAAATTACAAATTCAAATACAATAGTGAGCATATAAATACAGTCGCTGAAAAAGGCAAGGTATTTGAAGTGATCAGAAAGACGCAGTTGGACGATGGTAGGTATATGGAAATATAAATATATAATACAGATGCGTAGTATAGTGAATGTATAAATATGGATATTTATAGTAGGTACTGTTGTGTTGCATAATAAGTATATAAGTAAATGAGTTAAACATAAGAACATGTTTATTGTAGACACTTGTGTGTTTGTTGCATTATGTTTTACATAGTATTTCAAATTTAGGCACTAGCCGGTAATTAGGTTTTTGAAGAAAACTTCTATAAACTACAGCAACATGGTGTTAAAATTCTTTTAAAAACTTACAGATTTCAAACTCTTTATATAGCTACTAGCTGACCCGTGCCCACTTCGTTGGGCGGTAAAACTTTTTACTTGTGATGAAATTATGAGGGTGGTTCGGTTAGTACTGAGTGCTATGATTAATTTCCTGACTGCCAAAAGAAGGGTTATATTTTTACTGCATATGTATATATGTATTGTATAGTAAAAGAATTTTTAAAATCGGTTCAGTAGATCCAGAGATTGTTGATAATATGTCCAATAAACATGACCTAACGATTAAAATATTTTTTAAAATATAAAATACTACTTTTTGTGACTTAAATATAAAAGTTAGACATATGCTTTAGGTGACGTTTTTATAGGTATTATCAAGTTTTACAACTTTTCTCTAGAAATTAATCATATATCTCTCATCGTTGAGGCAGCGTTAGTTAGAAACGTTTTCGTTCGACCGTTTATTCTCCGACTTACTTTGCAAATCCGACTACCACGAAAAAGTCTTTTCATTTTTCGGATTATTATATAGTTTATAACACTCACAAATAACGTGGCTTTCTATTGGTAAAAGAATTTTTTAAAATCGTTTCAGTAGATCCAGAGATTACTTCCTACAACATCACAAAATTTACCTCTTTATAATATTAGTATAGATAAGTAACGCATCATACTACATGCGATTTTTGGGTTCCCCTAAGATGCCATTTTTCTGATTGTTATTTTCTTCGATTTCGACCTGAAGCAATATTGAGCCTTTGAGGAAATATCCTATTTTTGATATAAATCCTTTTAACATTTTTTACACCTGCTGATATATCTTTTTATATCACTTAACAAACAGCGAGAAAAACTCATGATTTTGTAATTTACGAATGTAAAGAAATAAGCGCCAATTTATATCTAAAACTTGTATGCTTTTAGATATAAATTGTATCTAAAACTTACACGGCCCGGTGGCATAGTGGTTAGGTCGCCTGATCTTACATTGTAAGGTCCCGGGTTCGATTCCCGGCTGGGTCACCATTTTCCGTTGGGATCAAATTAACGGAATTGCATTTTCAATTCTGTCGATCGATTGCAATAACAAGACACACACATACAGACATCTTACACGCACACATACATATAACACGTCATAGTAGGGTTGGTTGTAAGAGATTGTAATATGAAAATAAACCCGCCCATTGTGACATTTTCACAATAAAGAATATAAACAAACAAGCTTTTTGGGATATCACTTTTAATTCTTTTGTAGTTTTTAATTTTGTTTTGTGATTTAATTAAATTTAGGTTTCGTTTACTTATGTTATGGATAACATCGGCATAAGACTTCAAAATCCAAAAAAGCTATTTTTTAACTTTTTCATGATTGCATACACAAATAAACCCGAACACTAAAACACAAGAGAAAGGCAAATAAACTAATGGTTTTTGTAGAAGGATAATCATGGAAATGAATAAAATTCATATTATTTTGGAATTCCAACTCAAACCGAAGTTATCCATATTCAAAACGGTAAATATGAAATTTCTTCAATTGTATAGATAAGGACCTAGTTATTAATGATGGATTACGGAAACGTCGCCATTAAAGCTCGTTGAGAAAAAGAATTGAGTTGTTCAACTTTCATTGAACGGCCATAGTGGATTCGCCCTCCTCATAATTACGTTCTACTGAATAAATTCCCTTAGTTAACAAAGTTTGCAGACTCAATTAGCATAATGTTTACGCTGCGAACCTTGTTTGTCTTTTTTTTTCACAGTCCTATTCAACCGTGCGCTTCCTGGCTATCGCTACGTACATTTCGTTTTACGATTGAAAAGTTTACCTCTGAAAGTGTTTATCATTACATTCACTGCCGCCGTTTCCAGTCGTTACATACGATGTATTCTCGAGTGGGAGAGGAGTAATAAACATCATCATCATAATAGTCTACAATAGCGTTGCTCAAAGTGAAAGTGTTAGTTTGTTTGCCTCTGGTTATAAATGTAACCGAAAGACTACGGCATAGTGGTTAGGTCGCCTGATCTTACATTGTAAGGTCCCGGGTTCGATTCCCGGCTGGGTAATCATTTTCCGTTGGGATCAAATTAACGGAATTGCATTTTCAATTGTATCGATCTAATGCAATAACATGACACACATTTACAGACATGTTACACGCACACTACATATAACACATCACAGTAGGGTTGGTTGTTAGAGATTGTCATATGACAATAAACCCGCCCATTGTGACATTTTCACAATAAAGAGTATAAACAAACTACGTACGCATGTTTCGCGTATTATCCTCTATATTGTTTGCTTGAGCAATTTTATTTCATTTAAAAATATTTCTTCCTGATTCTCTATAAAAACTCGTTTGTGTCACCCCAAGACGTCCCGGCAAGTAGCCAAGGAATGATTTTATCTGAATATCAATTTGATGAATAATCTGATGAGAATCTAATTTTATGAGGATTTTAATTTTATGAACATCATCATCATAATAGTCTACAATATCGTTGTTCAAAGTGAAATAGCTAATCTGTTTGCCTCTGGTAACAAATTTGACCAGAAGGCCACCTAGGCCTATTACACCTATTATACCTACTCTATATTGTTTGCTTGAGCAATTATTTCGTTTAAAAATATTTCTTCCTCTTTCTCTATAAAAAAATCGTTTGTGTCACCCCAAGACGTCTCGACAAGTAGCCAAGGACTGATTTTATCTGAATATATATTTCATGAATAAAATCGATGACGAAAATCGGATCGACGAAGCCGGTTGGGTTCCATTCCATCTCTTGGCCCTTGGCCGAGAAACGAACCGCACCGCCCGAGGCATCCATATTTGATTTAAGTTTATGGCGGTGTGAGAGTGGCCACCCTTCACTAGACTCCAATTATTCGGGAGCGAAGGTTGGTTCTCATCAGTAAGTTTTCTCCGTTATTGAAAGTCGTCGTAGTTGAAGTTGAAGTATTTAATCAGAAGGTATGTAGTAGGTTGCCAGTTCGTAACGCCTTGTTTGGTATTTCGCCGGTGTGTAGGTAGCGTGGGCGCGAGGTGAAGTCGTGGTTGTGTGTCCGAAGTTTGAAGCGCCGCGATAGATTCGAAGGTAATGATGATCGCGTATACTATGCGTAGTTTGGTTGACTCGAAGGCAATGAAGAGCGCGGGTACTTGCAGATGAGCGGTTACTGTCCGCCAAGGGAATGATAAAATATGTGTCGAATGTACTGCTTTTTATATGGTATGTAGTGATGCAATAGTTGTGAGTGGGGTGAGAAATAAGTGTGTCAATTCGTATCGATCAGAAGAAATGACATTAGTCATCGTTTGACTGTGCATAAAATGCCGAATTTAGTTGGAAATCAATTGCAGCTGACTCGTGTATATTCGAGCGTGTTTGCGATTTCGATTCTATAGAAATTACTTTTTTGTTGTGGGTATGTTGGACCGAGTCTCCAACAGCGGAATTTAAATATTCCAACCAAAATTACACAATTTGTTTTCGGAACAACAAGGCATCTACCAAATTCGATTAAACTGAAATTTGGTATGCAGACATCATTTGATCATGGCAAGAGTTAAAAAAAATGTGGTTGAAATCGGCCCACCGGCTCACTAGTCATATATCAATTTCGAAATATTGGACTTAGAGACTTGAAATTTGGTACTCAGATGCCTTGTTGGGCCGAAATCAAATTGTGTATTTTTGGTTGGATTATCTCATATACAAACTGCACCAATAATATTTAAATACCGCTTAACCGCGCCACCAGAGGCGGTTGTCTAACGTAACCCAAACGAGTTTTTCCGCCGGCCAAGAGAGGGCGCTCATCGATTTTATTTGTCTTTTAAATATGTCTTTTAATATGGGAGCTAATGGGCCCTTGCCGAGTTGGCCACGAAGACCCATTTTGTTCAGGGTTGGTCACACTCACGGGTCAACACCCATCCGGCGGCCTCCACATATAAAGTACGAGCCCGGGCAGGACTCTGGCCTTAGGGCTAGTTTCCCCTAGGAGTCAACATTCTGGCGCTCCTGGACGCACCGTGCGGCGTAAGCCAATCGACTGTGCACGCTGACTAACAGTCGGGGGAGTCTGGAATCAGTACTGTTTCCTATAGAGCGAGGGTGGTTGCGGACCTTACGTCGACTGCTCTTGAAACGACCATCGGCTACCTGATCCTGGGTGAACAGCCGGGCAAAGGATGCCGGTGTCAGCGATTGATTCGGTTTACAGATTCACCGCTTCGTAAGGGAGAGGACCGCGCAAGCGACCTCGAACTCGTAACCAATTGAGAGACCGGAGTAATCTGGTCGCAATTGGAAGTAAGGGCGTGAATGTAAGCCCGCTGGAAGACATACCTGGTTATCTCGCGGATAAGGCGTTAGCCTCTTACAGGCATTTGGCGGAGCTTAACGGTGGACTGTTTTGTCCAAGTCTTCTGTGCTCACTTCGCGGGAGATAGAACGAACAATCTTTAAAACTTTCTGAGGTGACGGGTTCGCCCGTTGTAGTTGACAACTCTATCTATTTGTTTTTTTAAATATTCAGATGAAACCAGTCCTTGGCTCTTTACCGGGAAAGTCTTGGAGACACAACCGTTTTCTTTTCGTTACTATATATTTTATATAATAAATACTAGCGGAAATCTCGCCGAGAGTTCTCGCTGTGCGTCTCTAGCCGGTATCTGATTTCAGTATTATATTGTATGAAAATTTTACCCATAAAATTACAACAATATATGTACTAAAGTAGTATAAATATCATAAATATGGTAATAGCAATTTGCCCTCTATATATGTACGCGCTAGAAAAAGTACGTGGAATATATTTTTATTTTGAAAACGTTGCCAGCTGTAGAATTTGGGTTGGTGGAATTAATGATTTCATACATTTTAAACGGAATAGATGAGATATTTCCTTATGAGAAGCCAACCCTGCTGGAATAACTTTTGTCTCCGTTTATGTCCGTAGAAATCCAGTTTTATGTGGCGAATGAAAATAATCCCTTGTTTTCAGCGCGATTTTTTGTCTAATAATTCTAAATACAAAAGATCACCTTTTAAAAGGGTAGTCGTGTTTCTAATTTTTTAAGTTTTTTTTCTTGTTACCGGTTACCTAAGTGTTAAGAATATTTCAAACGTTATACAGTTACTTTTAACTATACTTAATGCATGCTGTAACGAAGCCAGAAACACTAGAAAAAGTCTAGCTAATATTTGTGTAAATAAAGTAGCGATGGGATTTCATTTCGCTATCCTTTAATATTTGTGTGAATAAAGTGCTCATATTTCATTTCGCTATCCTTGAACTTTGCCGGATATTCTCAGCATATTTTCCCGGATAAAATGTAGGATAAAATCTCTTGTAGATCAACATGCCAGCTTGAGGTCACTGAAGATTCGGTATTTAATGGAGGAGATATTTCGGGTCCGGATGCGGGCCGCGCGCAATTCTATCCTTTTTTCATCACTGGCAGGCATTACACTCACGTCCGCCGGAAACTATTTATGTGAGCGATATTTCCTCAAAGCACTATTCTTTTATTCAATGAGCACAGCGCCATATTATTCATTTCATCCGAGTACGTGCGGCCGCTGACCATTATTCTCCGACCCCGGTCCAGGGTTCGCATCCACAGTCTACGCGGCCATCGCAAATCCGGAGCGATGAATCTCTTTCAGGCCCTAACGACCGCGTCCCCCCGCGCCGGCGCTTCTTACCGCCCGCCCCCCACACTTATTATTTTCTTCACCCGTATGTCTTTAAAAACTGCGACTTTCTTGGATCCACTAAAGTATCCATCCCTAATCTACAATCCCTTATGAAATCGAAGACTGACACTATAACTAATATAAAAACGAATTAACAGCTTGAAGTGTGTACCACCCGACGTTACGGCGATGTTACAACCGCCGTTGTCCAGTGTAGACTGAAGCGCTGTCGATTTACAGTCACATGCCATTTTACTAGACCCGACGTACTAATTTATAAGTTTCATTAGCATATACCTTTTTTATATAATTTTATTTGTTGTGTAGGGCTTTTCTAATGTCTTTATGAGCCTTGTAACACTGCGACCATTGCTGATCTATTGTGTTCGCCACCTACTATAGTTCTGCGCTTAGCCTCGTGTCATTAAAGAACCTCAACAGGCTTTTGGCGCCAGATTGTTTCACCTCCTCAGGTTGGAGGTAATGACCACCTAAGTGGGTGTATCTTTTACGCATCAGCGGGCCACACTCGCACATAAAATGCTGGGTATTCTTCTCGGCCCCTTGGCAGAACCTGCATATTTTTGAATCCCGGAGCTTGAGGTTTTACATGTGTTTGTTCAGGCCACAATTCCCCGTGAGCGCCCTCATCAGTATGCGTAGATTTTTCCTATTCAGCGATAAGGCCTCACGGGCAACCAATACCTTTTGAACAGTGCTTACGTTCAGGTGTCTGTGTTGATTATTTTAATGAATATGTCGAAAAACACAATTTTAATAAATTTATCATGCAAAATCAGTCCTAAAATTAGCATGAATACAAATAATACTGTACTTAAAAAAAAAAAGTATTTTAAAAAAAAAAGTATCTGCTATAATATATTATAGCAGTAACTGCTTTAATTGGATATAATATACTCACTTTCGATATACTCTGTATCTGATATTGGGTCCTTACCTATGTGATTGCTTTTTTAAAGATCAGCTGTTCATTTGTCTCCGTCGTTTGTTTTTCCTCAAATGTTTTTGTTTGTGCAACCATGGTAAAGTTGCAATTTTCATTATTTTCAATTATGAGATCCTGTGACAGCCTTTTCTATTATAGCTTCTTGCAGTCTCGCTATAGTCACCGTAAATGCGTACTGTTAATGACTGCAAATAAAGATGAAGAAGCTCGTGATTAAATAACCGAGCCCGGTCAATCGCTCATAGCCACTGCTTCTGCATGACAACGTATAACCACAGATTTCACTGCAAACAGTCTCAAAGTTGCAGAGTTGCGGCTGGAGACTCTTGGTCACCCCTCGTATTTGCCAGACCTTGCTTAAATAGAGACTTTTTTTTTCAGAAGATAACACAGACGTACTGAAATTAGATAACTTTTTACAAGGGATCAACTTTGCAGAGTCGGTGAGAAACGCCTTCAAAGATTTCATTGGTTCATGTCGACGAGAGTTTTACAGCAGAGGAATTAAGCAACTCCCATTAAAATCACAAATCTGCATGAACAATAGTGGTCAATATTTCTATTAATTAAATATATATTTTTCATACATTTTTTTATCCTTAAATTTCCTTTATATAACATCAACTTCATAGATAAGGACCGAATAGAGCCTATGTTTCAAATGAGAATTTCAAATACTGTATTTGCGTAAACATATAGAAAATATAAGCGATGCGGCCTTCGTGTGTCTTAACCTAAGAGCTCACAATGGTATGAAGCGACATAAAAAATGAATGATGATTGTTTCTACAGGGGTAAAGGCAGTGGCGGCGTGACCGGTGACCCAGAAATGTTTATATATTCTGACTGAACCGTTGCGGGGGGTAAAAATTAAAAGCGCGCCGCTGGGCTGCGAGCGCATCAGCGCCGAATCAATAAGGCAGGCAGCGCCGCCCCTGAACTAGTCCCAATTATATTTTGGCCTAACAATCAACTCGCGTCAAGCTGGTTCGTGCCCTGTAATAAAGTGCTCGTGAAAGTTGGCTGTTATTTTCAGGTTAAAACGGCAACTGTCGCACCAAGATAAAATATTTGTTTGTTTATTTGAAAAACTATTACAATAGAGTACAACGTAGTAGGAATATTGCCAAGTGGAAATATATTTCGACCATACCCCAGCATTATTGTAACTTAAGGTCTATGTTGGCAAATCTATACTTATATTATAAAGAGGTAAAGTGAGGTTGTAGGACGTAATCTCGGGATCTACTAAACCGATTTTGAACATTCTTTTACCAATAGAAAGCCACGTTATTTGTGAGTGTCATAGGGCTATATGTTAATCCGAAAAATGAAAAGACTTTTTCGTGGTAGTAGGATTTGCAAAGTAAGTAGGAGAAAAAACGGTCGAATGAAAACGTTTTTTACGAACGCTGCTTTAACGATGAAAGATATAATATGATTGAGTTCTAGAGAAAAGTTGTAGAGCTCGGTAATGCCTACAAAAAATTCAGCGACAGCAATTGTCTAAATTTTATATTTAAGTCTCAAAAAGTAGTTTTTTATATTAAAAAAATAATTTAAATCGTTAGGTCATGTTTATTGGTCATATTATCAACAATTATGAATTCATATCAAAATAAGTAAATTTATCGTCTCAAGTGTTTAAAACAAAAGACTTTTAGCTTTTACTGCATAAATGGTTAAAGAGATAAGACACTCACAAATAAGACACTCACAAGAATACACTCACAAATAACGGTACTATAGTCAAATTGGCGTGCAAATACATACATACAATATGCAGTAAAAATATAACCCTTCTTTTGGCAGTCAGGAAATAAATCATAGCACTCAGTACTAACCGAACCACACTCATAATTTCATCACAAGTAAAATGTTTTACCGCCCAACGAAGTGGGCACGGGTCAGCTAGTTGATTTATAAAAGAAGTAATTTTAAAATGTAACGGAAATCATAATGAATACTTTTACACGACAGCACAACAAAAAAGGATGTAATGTGTTCAGGGTTCTATATATAGGTATCTATGTATATTTTCAGTGTCTTTATTCCACCATAACTTCTAAACGCTTGAACCGATTTAGAGGTGTGTGATATTGTTGGAATCATTAGATCATTCCGAGTGTAAGTAGTTGTTGAAATGTTCAAATGTCATTAAATTTATATAAATATATCGTGTTTAGTGTCGAATGAAAGATCTGATTGAGTAGATTCCGGAAATATACATTTATCTATATGGATATATATTTCATACCAATTTTTCTACCAATGTTTCATAGAAAACAGTAATAAAAATAATTATAAAAACAATAGTTAACTTTCTGTAACGGCCATCGTGTTTTTTATTTTTATTTATATATTTATTTGTACATATTAGTCAACAAAAAGAAAATGAAACAATAATTAGTAACGTATGTCAACTTGATATCGAAAGAAGGAATAGAATAAAATGATAAGCAATGGATACGGGAGGGGAGAAGGTGGGGGTATTCATGAGTAAAGTAAATGTCTCTTTAGAGATTTTTTAAACTTGCCCATGTTTTCAAGTTGTATTATGTGCGAAGGCACGAAATTACAGTCCTGCACTGCGAAAGACCTGGATATGAAAGTTGATGAATACTGAGGTATAGCCGATAATAGATTTCCTGAGAGCGCAATGGAAGTCCATGGGATAAAAGCGGAGAGTATGTTATACAAATAAGTAGGCATGTTTGACTGTAGTACAAGGGTGAGTATGGAAAGTATGTAAAAATCCCACCATCTAATGGAAAGCCACTCTATTTGTATGTATCCAATGGAGGCTTTGGATTTATGGTACGAGCAGAGGTCAACGAGTTTTTGGATGGTTTCGTTCTTTTAAATGAAATGTCTGCTCTTAGCTACCCTTTTTACTAATTATTGGCTCAGTGGGCTTAACAAACTGGGACAATTAAAATATTTTCTCGCAAATAGAGGACTCGCAAACAGCTCTGGATCTAGGGGAGGCAAACCGGGTTACCTGCCCCGGGCGGTAATTTTAAGGGGGCGCAAAATTGTTTCACTAAGGCGCCTAGCATCCAGGGCGTGTCGTATAATCTATTATTTATTCTATTTTAAAAGGCATCCTAAGTTGATTCTCTGCCAGGGGAATTTCCGTCGCGTCTAGAAAAAAATCTCCCCACAAACAGAAGAGGATAGGGTTACACGAGCGGAGGCGAATAAACCCGAACGGGGGAACGTCAAGCAACGTTCGATATTTGTGTGATTGATTAGGAGTGCGAGTAAATAGAGTTGGTTTTCTTTGTTAACAACTACTCTATCAAACTTGTCACTATAATTATTAGTTAACGTGGTAATAGATTCTTTGGCAGAAAAGAAAGCTCGATATATGAAGCTGTAGCAAGACTAAATAGTAAAATTTGCTGGGACCTAAGTCTTTAAAGTCTTTTTTGCGCGGTGACTACACTGGTTGTATGTAAGTACTCTATCAATGCTACATAAGGACAATAATTAGCAAATTGGTAATGAAGATTGAAATTTATTTTAGGGTTCTTTCTTATTTTCCGGTCAAAAAAAGTCACACTTAGTCTATTTGTTTCTTGTATTTTTAAAATCATTATTCTCAAATTCTGGAGGGGAGTGGCGCAATTGTCAAGTGTTTGCCCCGGCAGCGAAAAATCGTAGATCTGGGGCTGCTCGCAAATAGTGAAATGCACAATATGAATATGCATATCAATAAAAATATTGTATCTTGAGTTTGACTCTATTTAATATGTATTATTATACCGTATGCAATTTATAAATACTGTGAAAGAGAATTTGAAGAAACACAGCCCAACATATGTTTTATTGATGTCTCGCCTGCCTGCAGAGCTCCGCAAATAGGATTTTATCGGCGAATGATAGCATTTCCCAGCCACCAACATGTATAGGACAGCAGATGTCGAGTCAGCAGGCGTCTAAACCAAAACTCCGATAGAGGACATGAATAGCTATAAAAACAACTCATAAGCTCTTTATCCGATTTTGGACTGCTTCGGAAATATTTATGATTTCCTACATCTTTTTATATTTCTTGTCTATTTTATTTGTTATATTTTATTATTTCACATGCAAATTTCCTTTTTAAAAAAAATATTTTACAATAAGGATATTTTATAATATAACATTTGATACGACTCGAAACCCTTTTAAAATAGATGTCCCAGCTATAACAAAAAGTTTCCAAATGTTCGCTTCGAAACTGAGCCCTGGATCTTGCTTAAAAAACTTTATTTGGTATTATTCAACCATCCTCCAATTGAATTTAATTTTGTAAGTTAATAATCTCACTTGTAAATATCGACGGATGTTATATAAGGCATGACATTGCTGTACGATATCCTTCACAACTAGTTGGTTGTAATTGGTTAACATACGATGCGCCTATAAAACAAACAAGTTTCCCTTGTACGTTTCATTAATCAAAGTGCAATACAAGTCTTGGGAAAATACTCCTAAAATACTGTTAAAATACTAAAATACTGTTAGCCGTATTATTGATACATACAACAATAGGTTCAGTGACGCTGACGCTGATATTTTATTTATTTCGACAAAAACCTAATTTATTAGAGTAGTACTAGAAAAAATATTTATTTATGTATATATTTTTTTAATTTGCAGTAAACATACAGCGCTTCATTAATTATGACTAATTATCTTAATACAGTGTTTCGCTGGCCGATTAATTGTGTCCAACATTATTTTCCTATAAGGTAAATCAAAAATTGCATTGAACTAAATTAAATTAAATTACTATCGAACTATTGCAAGGATAGGAAAGGAGACTGGGATGGGATATATGTAGGATAGGATAAAGGTTTTCAAATTATAGTCTTTGCTATTCACATTTTCGCTCTGTGTGCTTTGAAACAATTTGTATATGTATATTATATACTCACTTCCTAGACGCCTAGTGAGCTAAGGACAGCATCGCTGAATTTAGGTTGGTCAAGTGAAGTGTCGATATCTTCGAATCGACTATTATATGTGGTCAACAAACGGTGCATAACAGAGTTTTGGGCGTAACTAGTGCTAACACGAGGGATTTGGAATGTACGAGGTGAGCGAACCCTTCGTGGCGGAACCAACAATGACAGTTTCTTCACCAAATGAGGGCTATCAATTTCGTTACGTATTATTTTATGCAATAATGTCATATCAGCCGCTGTGCGTATCGTATCATATAATTGATATTGATAATATTATTATGAAACCTGAATATGTATAAATGATAATTTTGTTACGTAGAACCTGCTAAATTTTCCCTCTAATCCCTTTCTTCTTCCTTATGTTTTATTGTATTTTAAATATATATTAACTCTGCATATTATAATAATCATAACATGTACTAATTTCATCACTTATCTACTTGAAAAATACGCTTCTGATAATTGTTATTGTTTGTTACTATTTCCTACGTAGGTATTATTTGATTAATAAATGTTATATTATTGTTTGCATAATAAATGGTATATTATTGTTTGCTTAATAAATGGTAATGGAACAGACTGTTTCATATCAAAGTACTTTTGATGGCTTTTTAAATCCATATAATAAATAAACAAATAAATATGCTATTATTCATGGTATTTTATATTTTCTCAATAAAGTAATACTTGGTATTTCCTATTTGCTCATCTAACTAATTATTATGTTAAATCGTGAAATAGGCAAAGCAACAGGTGGTCAAATATTACAGCTGTTCCAAAAATTCACTGTAAAGGTATTATACACTGTAAAGGCACTTTTAAAGGTATTTATCACATGGAATGTGTATGTTTGCCTGCGTTTGATGTAAATTGAATAAGATTAGGAAACAGGCGTAGGAAGCAATACATTTGGCGCGAGTTGGGGAAACCAAGATGTGCGTAAGAGACACTAATACAACGGCCCAATATGTGGGAATATGCGTTTCGATTTATCTGTGGCAGTCCCGTAGCGTCTTAAATGTATTTCCTACCCGACGCAACACGGAATAAAAGTCGCCTACCTAGTTTGTGCCACCCGTACATTTTCCATATATGGACCATAGTTCCATAGAATGGACCATAGGATGACAAAAATATTATATAATATGTAGCATGCTATATTGACGCTGTGGTGTAGATATACCCAAATTAAGTAATTTTATATTGAACGTCTGGTACGCCATTGCCATCATTTGGTGGTTTTTCTGTTGTGATAATTTACGGCGGGCGATCTTCGTATTTATGCAATTATCGACTATATTTCTCCCTCAACTGCGGTAAAAGTCGCCTTTGATTGAAAAAGCTACCTGTATGTATTGAGTATAAGTCGATCAACACCCCGTACAAACAAAATTTTCTAAGGTTGACAACATGCCGCCGTGAGTAGAAAATATTCGGCTCTTCAGGGGGTATTTCTAAGTATTATTTTGTTATAAAGCTCACAAGAATTTTATTTAGTAACATGTAATATTTATCTAGATTTACGTATAAATAAATAATAAGTATAAAATAACAGCCCAATAAACCATTTCATTTATATTTGGGAGATAGCGATCGATTGTTTGGTAAAATTAGCTACTCTGGATGAAGTATATATAATTACATTAATATATAAAATACATGACTATAGAGATAAATTATTAGGTAGGTAAATTACATATCATAAAAAAACGATATGGTTACTATTTATTTAAGAAACCCACAAAAAAATACAAAGGCGCGGTGTCGTTTTTCCGAGCGAATTTTGCGTCTGAGCGGCTGGCTTTCGAAGGGTTAAAGAAGGATGTGTAAAATTATATGAGCAGCATTTTCACCACCAATAATGACCAGACTGTATGTTGTTCGAAAGCTCTTTTCATTAATGTAATTTGTTACTATGGCGATCAGCCTCAAATAATTGTGGAAAAAAAATACAGCTAAGAGAAATACCTGTAAAAGTGTAATGGTGGGAGAATGGTAGTGGAATGTTTTGTCGCATTCTTCTTTAGTTATGGCTGTCACCGAAATAAATCATTTTAAATGCGCCTTAAATATATAGATAATGGATCAGACTTGGTTCATATCAAAAAGTACTCCTATACTCCATAGAATATACTCGTTATATTTTAATTTTCTATATATAATCTATAAATATGTAGGCGGACTATCTCTTTTTTGGGCGTCAGGTATGTTATTTTGGTTTCCATTTCGACTAATATAGGAGCTCAGTAAATAACAGTTAAGTACCCAGTGTGTAATAATTTAATTTAAGGGGATTTATATTCGGAAGACGGGAAAGTATTAATGGAAGGTCGTTTATTACAGGAATTCCAATGTAACCTTTTATAAACAGCCAAACGTCCATGCACACCCTCTTTGTTTAATGTCTAACTCCTAAAGTTCATCTAACTAACCCAATAATTTTAAACATCCTGATTTAAATTCCATTTTTATTTATTGTATCTATCTGGGGTACAATAATCTATATAAATATGGTAATAACCAATGAAAATGCGAATAGTTTTATAAAAATTAACAATTTGTTTTACACCGAATTTGCTGTTTCAGCGTGGATAAAAAGTTTAGGCCGTTTTGCTTTTCTTCAACCAGTGGGTCGCGACCCAATGTGGGGTCCTGAAGAGGTTTCCGGGGGTTGAAGGCTATCTAAAAATCAAAACGGAAAATATTACTAATTATATAATATGCAAATTTTTACAGCTTGGGAAGAGAAACATATATATCATGTGTTGTTTGCTATTTGATTTACAAAACCTTGTGTTGAACTGAAATGGAAACAAGTACCTACAGCTTCGAAAGTGAAAAACAGTTAATATTAATGTAGTTTTCCGCTATTGTTCTAACTAAAATATTATGTATTGAATACTTACAGTTATAGCTGTGCAAGAGAGAGGGTTGAGAGAACTAAGTTGCAGTCTAAGGGTCTAAGGAACTAAGTGACAATCAAAGTTGCGTGAGAGTTTTATTTTTTTTTACCAAAAAGGAGGTCGCGATCTAAAAAAGGTTAAAACCTATATCATTAGATAAAAATATGTCTAATAGCTCTTTTGTACTCTCGCGCGAGGCGCGAGGCGAGGCGCGGGACGAGACACGAGACGAGAGTGTAAACGGCCCTGGATGGTGACACTTTGTACCCTGTTGGATAGGTAACTATCAAACCATTTAAGACTTGTATAGTTAATTCCTACACTGCTCAGTTTGCACAATAATATATTATGTGGGACGGACTCAAAAGCCTTTGCAAGGCCAAGGAAAACTCCTAGACACTTGTCTTCTTTATCCACCGTTTGGACTATAAATTCTGTTATGGCAGCTATAGCGTCTGTTGTCCTTAAACCTTCCCTAAAACCGAACTGATTGTCTGAGAGTATTTTATTTTCAATTAAAAATTTATAGAGTCTCGCCTTTGCAACTTTCTCGAAGATTTTGTATATCGTGTTTAAAATGGAGATAGGTCGATAGTTATTGAGGTCTTGCTTATCTCCCCCTTTATGTACGGGAATTACTTTGGCGATTTTTATTTTGTCAGGAAAATTTCCGCTTCTAATAATAAAAGCAATAGGCTGGCTAAGATAGGTATAAGCTAGTTTAAATACGCATGTCACGGCCCCATCATCCCACACCGCTGACGTATTTTTAAGACTGCCTATTACTTTCTTAATTTCTTCGTCTCTATTTGCCTATATATTTATCCGATGCAAATACATACCTATATATTTCCGAAATGTACTCAATCAGACTTTCCATTTTGATAATCAGAATGATTTATCAAAATTTATTGATATTTGGACATTTGCATAATTATTTATTTGATATTTGTAGGTACCTACAATTTAGGTACTCTGTGACACTTGGGATGACATAAGGATTCTAACAATTCCACACACCTTAAAATCGGTTATAGCGTTTAAAAGTTATGGTAGAATAAAGAAACGGAAAACATACATACATGATCCCTGAACACAAAACACTCATTGTTGTTGGGCAGTTGTGTTAAAAGGAAATTACCAAGTGATGTTTGTAGCACCGACGTTTTGGCGATGTTGTAACCACCACTGTCCACCGTTGTTCAGTCTACCATGCACAACAGTGATTGCAACATCGTCGGAACGTCGGATGCTACAAAATCCACTCGGTAAATTCGTTTTTATCCTCTTTATAAATCAGGACCGTTTTCTCATTTTTTTTTCAGGACCGTTTTATCAGGACTTTTTTTCGAAAAGGACTTTTTGAGGTTATGGTGTACTTCTCTCAGAGCCGAAGAGTTCAACAAAAATAAATTTCTATGAAACGATTTATAACCATAATTTCAGCAGGCACCAAATTGTGTTTTTTTTAAAGTGATACATCATCCTTATATTGTAAGTATTATTATTTTTTCTTTATCTACAATATATTGATTATTGGCATACTTTTTGATTACCGTATTATTATTATTTTTATCTCTTATACCTTTTAGGATAAGTGTGATTCTATCTGTATGATTCTAGGTTTTTGCGAATATTTTAAATTTATTTCACGGCATTCTTCAATGTATTTTTTAATTATCATTAGGCAGTATTTAATTATACGTATCTGAGCCTACCTTAGTGCGGACGTCTCGTGCGATCCAGTTAGGTTAGGTTTATTTAATATATATCTGTATCTACGGTTTGGGAGCTAATGGGCCCTTGCTGAGTTGGCCACGAAGTCACGGGCCACACTCACGGGTCAACACCCATCCGGCGGCCTTCACGCATGAAGTGCGAGCCCGGGTAAGACTCTGGCCTTAGGTCTAGTTTCCCCCAGGAGTCAACCTTCTGGCGCTCCTGGACGGTTTGCGCACCGTGCGGCGAAGCCAATCGATTGTGTCTGGAAACAGTACTGTTTCCTGTAGAGCTGGGGTAGTCGTTGACCTTACGACGACTGCTCTTGAAACGACCATCGGCTACCGGATTCCGGGTGAAAGCTGAACAAAGGAAGCCGCGGTCCGCGATAGATTCGGTTGACACCGTTTCACCGCTACGTTAGGGAGAAGAATGCGCAAGCGATTTCGAACCGGAGTAATCTGCTCGCAAAGGAAGTAAAGACGCGGGGGTCAGCCCTCAGAATAACATACCTGGCTATCTCGCAGATAAGGCGTGGGCCTCTTACGGGCATGTGGCGAAGCTTGACGGTGGACTGTTTAGTCCTAAGTCTTCTGCGCTCACCTCATGGGAGACAGAACGATCATATTTCGTTAAAACTTCCTGAGGTGACGGCTTCGCCCATCGTAGTTGACAGCTCTAGTTGTATCTATTATTTTTGATAAATAAAAAAAAATCATTTGGAACGAAAGATTTTTTTCAAGACTCTGAGTCTGTGTAAAATGTTTGCGATCTTAACTGAAGATGTTAATATACGGACATGTTACGAAATATTAATGAAGGAACATACCAAGATAATGAGGTCATGTGCCAAGAAATCAATTTTTAGAAAATTCTCATTTTTTTTAATATTTTTGAGAGATTTTGTCTTAAATATATTATTTTGATAAAAACTCACACTTCTATAACTAAAATATTGAAGAAGATTATTATTTATTATTATAATTATAGGTTTAGATTTATTGATATCGAACTTAAGAACTTTCAATTACTTGTTTAATTTAAATAAATTTTTTTTGACACGTTTTATGTATAAAATTTGCCGCTGTAGAAAAAGGTTTTTGTTTTTGTATCGTTTTGAGAAAATGGTATTCAATTATAGAATATCACAAGTCATCGCTAAAAGCTTATTTTTTTCCAATTTCTATTCCAATTTTCAGTCGATTAATCTGAATTCTTTGTTCGCAGGGCCGCGCCGCTCCACGCTGACTTCCTGTACACATCTAATTTCCTGGAAAGAAGTCTAATTGGATTCAATTTGAGCATTTCCCCTTCCGCCCCTCTTACAGGCGGTTAGATAGTCGATAAATTAGAAGGGATTGCCGTCGTGTAAACTCGAATCGTTCAAGGGGTTGAATTTTCGCCAGTAATTGAGAATCGGTCCCGATGTTCCGATTTAATGAATGAAGGTCGAAATCCGCCTCGCTTCCGGGCCGACATGGGGGCGCGGTTGGCCGCAATGATGTTTCGATTGGAAATTATTCAGAAATGTAAATGTGACGAATTTCTATTGCGGTCGTATCGCCCGCTCTCCGCTTAATTCGGACCTGTATTATTCAGATCTGCGGTTCGCTCTGTTTGTATGCACGAGCCGCGCCCGCACCCAGCCGTACCCACCAGGACTACCCCCTGCGCCAGCAAGCCCAGCCAATATTATGAACTTGGCCGCAAAATATACGCCCATAATTGATTAGGCTACAGCGAATTTTTCGCCAAAGTGTCCAATGAAATGGAAGTTTGTTAAGTTTGTTTCCGGAAAGAGCGTCTTGTGATATCAAATATTTATTCAGAATAATATTATTATAAAGACTGAGTTTTTGAATAAAATTGAACTCCATCTATGGCAACGAAACGTCAATGCTACAAACATTGTTAAAAAAATTTGCTTCCAAGACTTTGACCAAAAACAGAGAGAAAAATGACAAGGTCAGAGAAAAGAGGGAGAAAGAGAGACACAGTCGTCAATCGGTTAGATTGTTAAATTCATCCGCGCAGCTGCCCCGCAAATATTTAATAAACAAAGGCAAGGTAGGTACAACCAGACAACCGGAGCTGTTGACTACAACGGGCGAACCCGTCACCTTAGGAAGTTTTAACGATATTGATCGTTCTGTCTCCCTTGAGGTGAACGCAGAAGACTATAGTTGGTGGACAAAGCAGTCCAAAAACACAAAACACTCAAGTTCCGCCACAAGCTCGTAATAGACCAACCACTTACCACAAGACAGCCATGTTAGTCAGCGGGCCGACACTTGCGCCCTTACTACCAGTTGCAACCAGATTACTCCGGTCACCCGAATAGTTACGGGTTCGAGGTCACCAGCGCAGTCCTCTCCCTTACGAAGCGGTGATAATGAGTTTGCCGAATCTATCGCGGACCACGGCGTCTTTTATCCGGCTTTCATTTGGAATCGGGTAGCCGATGGTCGTTTCAAGAGCAGTCGCCGTAAGGTCAGCAAACACCCCCGCTCTATAGAAAAGAGTACAACTTCCAGACTTCCCAGATTGTTAGTCAGAATGCACAATCGATTGGCTTACGCCGCACGGTGCGCAGACCGTCCAGGAGCGCCAGATGATTGACTCCTAGGAGAAACTAGCCCTAAGGCCAGAGTCCTACCCGGGCTCTCGCTTCACGCGTGAAGGCCGCCGGATAGGTGTTGACCCGTGAGTGTGACCAACCCTGAACAAATGGGTCTTCGTGGCCAACTCAGCAAGGGCCCATTAGCTCCCAAAAAGGAAATTAGAACAATACGTATTTTTTTCTTATATTTATTAGTAATTGCCTACATACAGAATATATCTGATTTCACTAACGGTGATTATTTCACGCAGCCTAATTAAATGTTCCAATCGATAATTATCATTGCCGGGCCACAGGGGCTCTAGAATCCCAGAATTATTACCACTTAATCGAGCTCGGCCCAACCCGTGGGTTAAATTATCGTAGTATAGGTAATCCATTCCGGCTCTTCGCGACTATTTCTGCTTTATCCAACAATTTCGCAACGCCCTGTTACCTCTCGGGCTCAATAACTCGTGAGTTAATAGTCTCTCGGGCCGTATTACTTAATTGATTTACGGTTTGCATACTTCGGCTACATTTTACATCGCTGACAAGCGGCCAGCTTGGATTATTCAGCAGGATTTTCTTGAATTTTCATCTCTCCCACGGAAAATATGTTATGTAGTGCCTATGGTGTTGTTAACAATAAATTGTGAAGTAGATACAGACAGTTCTGCTTCTTTTTCTACAGGTTTCATCTCCTCTAGGAAACAGATTTTTACTCTATTTTATTTTCAAGTTAGGACGAATGAATGAAAATATTATTTGTGATTAAACTTAAACTATTTTAACACATACGATTAGCGGACTGTTCTCTTCAATATTAAACAGTCGACCAAGGTGGTGGGATAATTTAATATAACTCCAGTAAACATTATAAACCTGAATAGGGAAATAATAAAGTACATTTTAAAAACCGACTTCTCCTAATCGTGATACGGGCATGCAAGAATACAAAGCAAACTATAGCGCTAGCAGAACAGCTATTCTAACGTCGGGTTGGCTGATCAAATTATTATATCCAGAACTGTGACCCATACTTTCACTTGAGGAGGATTTGCTACCTATTCAGCACTTAGTCAGATTTTGATAGCCAACTGATAACTAAAACCATAAAGCGATATCGGCAATTTCAAGTTATTCGCATTATTATATTTGCAGCCAAATACAGCTGTATATACAACTAGTTCTTAGTATTTCGTAGCTATTTAAACCTCGAAAGATAATCATAATGTGATGTACATAAAGGAGGGAATAAGAAATATTACATTTATTAGCGATAGCTATATACAATGTCAAATATTAAACAAACGATTTTAGTAAAATTCACGCCTATGTCCGAGTAACTCTTGAATTCTACATTCCGCGCCGTGTTGCATCGCATTCATCGAAATATTGGACGCTGCGTCCATTCCGGCTAGCAACATTCCGTCCGTCAATCTGTACACCTCTCCAACCTCACAAATATCGTATGCCGTGGATGCCTCGGATGCCGTATGCGCGGCGACGGAACGACCGAGTTCTATTACATTACGCTACCGATTTTACTTAACGCTAGATAGCGCAGGGTGCTTAACACTTGTGAAACTTTTATTCAAAAGTTAAATTGTTCAAATTTAAAAAAAAATAAGAGTTTTTCTTTTTTCCTTTTTTTTTTAATTTCAAAGTTGCTTATTTGCTCGTAGTGATTCACCTACTTCTAGGATTCCGGTTAATTAAAACTCATCCTGTACATATAATCAGCGCGCCCATCGCAGGATTACAAACGTCTGCGTATGGGAAAGTTATAGAGTCCATCAACATCTTAAACGGTAGGTACCTTGAACAAGACGGCCATCTTGGCACCTGTTTTCAGCGATGAGAGAATATTCTCCGGAGACGATGCGTCCTCTTGTGAACATAAATATATCGACTGCTAGCTACCCCGTCGCAACGGCACAGCAGCGGTCGACAAATTTATCAGAGGTCGTGCAGCAAACGACTCAATCGTCGAGTTGTTTACGATTTGATGCGGCGCTGCGGGACGCTATGAATGCGCAAAATTCTGCCGAGCGACGACTTTGGCAAATGTACCATGATGGAATATTGCATCGAGTTAAACGAAAATAATAGATTGCATAAAAATATAAATTGCTTTTGAAACTCGATAACTAAATGGAAATTGGGTAATTTTATATATGTGTAGACAGTAGAGGTGGCAAGCAAGCACATCAACCCTCTGGTGGCATTTTATTATTATTCGGGATGTCACACTATTCGAGTACCATTGATGTAATATAATAAGATTGTTTTTCTTTATCCGTCTGTGCTCAGAGGCGTCTGTGTTTGGGAGATAATGGGCCCAGAGCTGTTGGGCCACTATGAAACATGTGTTTTTTTTATTAAGCTTCTAACGACATGGGTCGTTTTATCTGCCTGGGATATTGTGCATCGACAACCTCACGCGTACCAGAAGGATATTATGTGAGGGGCGGACGAACGGAGATAAGGAGGAAGATTCTCCTGGTTTCTACCCCCTCCGCCCCCCCCCCCCCGTGAACCGTTTATTAAATCAAAGAAATATCAACAATTCACTTACTATCTAACATTATAATATATTATTATACAAGTTTTATCTTACGTACTAAAGTTATAAACAGAGTAAAGAGAGAAAAAAAAAAGAAAAAAGAAATAATTATAATTTAGTAGGGTGAATGGTAGGCGATGAAATGGTGAATCCATGCTACTGAGTGGTCCCGGGCTCCGGCTGCAAACGGCAGGGTTTCCGTCGGGGGCATCTACATCGGGAGAACCTGCAAGAAGGCACGCACCCACAGGGGCGGCTAGGTACGTCACAATTCAACATGGGTGACTTCGGGCGATGAAGCAGCCTCCGGACAGCACCGATAAGAGGGGAGGCCCTCCCACAGAGAAGTGCCCCGCTGCCTCAAATCCTCCCAGTTTGACACCCAGTGGTCCGCAAACTCCCAGAACGCACGGTAACAAACCTCGCATGAAACATGTATTAGGGTCGGCCCAACTCATATGTCAACACCCATTTCGGTAGCCTCCGCGGCGGAGAGGGAGAGGACCGCGTAAGCGACCTCTATCCTATAAGGCCGGAGGCCGGAGATATCTGGCCGTAACTAGACGTATGTAAGGGAGGTATGTAAAAGTGTCTCTTACCGGCGACTGTTCGCCAAGTCATCTACGATTTTAACTCATGGGAGACAGAACGGTTAAATATTGTCAAAACTTCCTTAGGTAACGGGTTCGCCCATTGTAGTTGACACCTCCAAGTGTGTTCAGAGGCATACCCAGGCTTATTTCTTATTTATTTTTTTAATCTCTAAAATGCGCAAAGAAAAGTCTATAATCATAATTATCATAGCAATAATGTGAAAGTCATGAAAATAGCCAACTGAATACTAAAAATGACTAAATTTTAATTAATAGACCAATTCAGTAATATATCTTTCTAAAAATAAACATTAACCTCTTTTGCAAATAATGTAACCTATCAGGATATTTTTCTTTGTTTTATATCATTATACTCTTGGCATAAGAATCTTGTATTATGCACATCTCATATTGGATTTTTGACAAAATTATGAACTATTTATTTTATGGATTCTCTCCTCTGATATGCTCAGGGATCTTGTCATAAAAATAGAAGCTTTGGTGAAGGAAACTATTTCGTGCCTTTCTAAGCCGGTGCCGATTAAACCGCATCATTTTTTACCGCAACATCCGATATATAGTTGTATTTACGAGCGGGCATAATATTTTTTGTAGATGTAGCACGAGTACAATGGCATGATTTCAGTCTCAATGAAACACGGCTTACACGAAGTTCGTGGAGAAACTCTTTATAGACTGCACAATGCCATTATTAAAGGACTATTTACACGACTGCCCAAAATCAGATTTAAGTGTTCAGGATTCATCTAAATATGTTTTCCGTTTCTTTATTCAACCATAACTTCTAAGCGTTTGAACCGATTTAGCAGTGTGTCATATTGTTAGAATCGTTTTGTCCTCACGAGTGTCATAGGATACATGCCGCGAACCCCTCGCTCTCATATAAAGAGAAAGCAGCGTCTTTAATATTAAACGCCGTGTTACGCGGTGCGTGTTGCCATTCATTATTTGACAGTTTAGTTTTTTTCGTTCTTTTACTTCGCGGCCATCAGGAATAGATCCGGTAGGCCTAGTAACGAAAAGAACTATTTAAAATATTAATTTAACAAAACAAATTATACTGAGTGTTTAATTATTACACTTCACAAAATTTTACATTTTTTTAAATAACCGTTCGTGGTTCTTAGGAATTTATTCCAATCCAACATTTTGGAAAATTATGAAACTACGCGGAAGAAATCCGGTATGTATTAATGATGATCCGGTATGTTTTTTTTGAAGGAGAATTCTCCTCGAATTTGCTGCCATTCCCGGAGACACTAAGGTTACACATACATATATCTAACCCACCTACCTTACCTACACCACGTATGCGACATCAATCCCATCATTAACAGATCGGCGTAGGAGCGTGGACGAGGAAAGGGGGTAAAGGATTGATACACGCAAAACTGAATTTTCGATTTATTTTTAAACTAGATATTGTCAGGGATCATGGATTCTATTCAACGTGAATCATTAAATGCGAACCTACGCATAAATGACGTATTTTTTCCAAGTTTTAAATTTAAAATACACTAAATCTAAACATCGTATTTCTTAATCTACCTGAACACTCTCCTTAGTATTGTAGGCTTACTGGCAGTAAATATGTATTTACACCTATTAACACATATATTAAAAATGTGGTATTATTATTCTGTTCCACCACCTCGATCATATAGCAAATAGTCATTGCAGATCACCACTGCCTTTGCAATGACACCACTTCGGTTCAACGATCAACCGCTGAGCTTCTCACACTTCGTAACCACCGCGTGCCCGCTCAAGACCTCTCTATCCGTCACGGCGGCATCACGCGCTCCCTATTCTAATATATTAATTGTAAATCATCAGTCGATAATATATATATATTACCATTCTAATATCAATAAACCTTTTCAATACCTCTATACTGTTAGATACCACTGCTGGAGACACATATAAGTATTATTTTGTTATAGAATTTATCCGCACTCGATGAGTTGAATAAGTAAACTTCAAATGTAAATATAAAATCAAAATAGAATAGAATAGAATAGAATAACTTTATTGTGCTATTAAAACATAACGTAATGAATATTACGCTGGTTTTATAAAAAAGACAATTTATGCACAAATGGCGGACTTATCGCTATAGCGATATCTTACAGTCAACCATTTGATAAAATAATTCCTAATTTTCACCGTACAATACACAAAGAAGTAGTAAAGTTAAATTTAAAATAAACTTATACAGATACATGTCAGTAACTTATGCTAAGGTTGCCCAGGGAAGGATAAAGGAGAGGACAAGGTGAGGTATTTGGTTAGTGGCTGTGTAAAAATAAATGTTTCTTCAACAATTTTTTTAAAGTATGCAGCGAGGGTGCATGCCTGATAGAGTGAGGGAGCTGATTTCATAAACGAGCAGAATGGACTGATTCAACAATATTATAAAAGTCAACAAATATTAGTAATAGTTATTAATCACAAAACAATCGGAATAATAAACAACAATACTTAATGAGAAAAATATTTTTTTAAATATGTAAGATTTGTGCATACTTCACCTGCGTGGCATCGCAAACGTATATGACGTCCGTGGGCTCGACTGTATATAATAAACAAGAATACTTAATGAGAAAAAATATATTTTAAATATATAAGATTTGTGCATACTTCACCCACGTGGCATCGCAAACGTATATGGCATACGTGGGCTCGACTGTAGCTTTACGTTTATGAACTCGAGTTGCGCGTGAAATTCAACAATTCCGGATACCTTTATCACACCACGTATCTCCACAAGCCGGCCCATATAACAAATAGACAACGATAAATAAACGTCAATTCTAATAAATCAGCGTTTCGTCTCGCTGATTTAGCCAATATGTCTGTTATTTTGGCAAATAGCCCGTATGAGGGAGGGTTTGATGCGTGCCTAGGCTGGAATATCGAAGTGTCACGGGAACTTCAAAGCGACGAGGGTCTCATTCGCTCGCGGTAGATTTTACTCGTCGAATTTACGCGAAACGTCAAGGAGGCTTCATTCAGCATAACGCGCATTGACATATGACAAATCAACGCCCTGTGGCCGACCATTCGTGGTATAGACTCTATACTTTTGCAGTGGCTATTTTGTTTAGTAAAAATGGGTAACTATACTGTTACATTATTATTAGAATGACTCAAATATTCAATTCAATTCATTTATTTGGAAACATAAAGACGTTGAGTACGTATTTGTTTTGATCGATTGACTAAATTCATAGACCATTTATTTTCCAAAGATTATATAATTATGAGTGAAGAATATGATTATTTTGAAAGAAAAAAAAACGATTGTATCACCTTAGACTTTCCCGGCAAGCATACAACCCCCTCTTTATTCCCCCCTTTCTCTAAGACCCATCCCTTCCAAACCTTCCCCTTCAAGCCTTCCTCCTCTGATAGAGATTGTATCAAGTGATTATGATCGAAAATGTATTAGAAGTAGTAGTAAAATAAGTGGATGGCTTGTCACCAGCCTTTTATGTCACATGGATCTTTAAGATCTTTTGTAATTGTTCACTTTGTGGTTGGGTCAGTGGTCTGTTAGAAGCCCGGTATTGCTTACCAGTCTATATACAGATCACTAACCTTCGAGTTGGGCAGATCGGTGGGTTGGAGAATGGCTCGCCCCAGTAAATTGTGTCTTTTTGCAGCGAGGCCTGGCAGCGACCAACAATGTGAATGCTATCTTCAGGTTCTCCGCCACATATTCGGCAGTCCTTGCTCTCGGTCAAGCAAAAGTTGAATATATGTACTCTAAGGGTCGTGTGTCCGGTTAGGAGACCGATACTGGTTCTAAGGTTCTTCTTTCTCATGTCAAGCAGGGCCTTAATTTTCTTAGGAAGTGGTTGCTCCATCATGACCTTTGCCTGGCGGCATCATTGGCTGTTTCCAGGATGCCCGATGCTCCTGCTTTAAGCAGTCTCTGATGATTTTCTTAACTATAGGCGAAGGGGACCCCAACAACTGGGTTCCACCGGGCATTCCAGTGTGCCCATATTTGGCAGTCTGTCGGCCTCTTCGTTACTGGGTATCCCTTCATGGCCCGGTGCCCATATTAAGGTAATTTTATTAGCTTTTTACAATTTGTTGAGCTCTTGCATACAGTCTCAGACCACAAAAGATTCAGTAGTGGCTTTAGCCAGAGCGTCCAATGCTGTTCTTCTGCCAAAGCAGAGGAGGGTTTTTCAATTGTTTACCTCAATTCGACTTTAGAGTTTTATGCATTCCAATATGGCAAACACCGCGGCTTGGGAAACCGTAGCATATTGTCCAAGGGGCATGCTGATTCTATTTTATTTTATTTTATTTTCATTTCTTAGGAAAACTTACAGCTAGTTAAACATATATAGGTACACATTGAGAAATGAGTGCTAAAAGCCAATTAAAAGTTTTTACATATAATAAAAAGATACAAGAAGTGAATAAACAAACAAATATAACTAGATTAATGCTAATATTGCTAGGAATAAAAGAACATATAGTTTCAATTTTCGAGAAGAGGTGTTGAATAGGTCAATATCAACTTCTCGCTCCAATACATTCTGTGGTTAGTTTTGAGTTTGTACCCGCCTGCCCCAAAACGTTTATTTGTTTCTGATCCGTCGGTGAAGCAGGCGTCCGTATTTTGGCTTTGGAACCAATGCGATTTCTCCCAGTCTTCCCTGGTGGTGGCTATTAGGATTTTATAGTATTTCTCTGCCATTTTCCTGGGTTGATCCTGGGTCAAAGTGATTGGACTTTTATGGAGGAGGTTTAGCTCAGTGTGATTGGGCCTTCCTCGCTTCCACTCGCCCAAACACTTCAAATATAATAATATATTTTTAGTATTTTTGTATATCTACGGATATTCTTCTTATACCGAGGGTTCCTATCCCGTCTCATCTAGAATGCTTAAACTTCGATGAAAATTTACCAAGTTTTCAGGATGTATGTATAAAGAACCGGTCGAAAATATTATTTTCTTCCGATATTCTTCTTCTTCCGTGAGTTCCTATCACACCTTATCTAGAGTGCTTTAATAGATACCCGCAAGTGCTTAGGATGTAAAAAGTGTTTTCGGTAGGTGTGGTTTGAGGAAAAGAGTTGAGGGTTTAGAGGGGAAGGGGGATTTGTTTGGTGGTGGGGGGATTGGGTTATGGGGGTAAGGCTTTGCGCGGGTAGCATTGAGAGGGGGATAGCATTAGGGGGGGTGATTTTTGTTGGAAGGGGGTCGAGGGGAAGAAGGGTTGGGGGTTGGATTGAGGGGAAAGGCGGGTTTGGGAAAGGGGAGGGGGGTCAAGGGTTTGGGCCACGAGTTGGGGGGGTATTTATATTTGCCGGGAATGTCTTGGGGTACACAACCGTTTTTTTTATTGTGTAATGTATTATTTATTATTTAGACATTAAATATAATAAGTTTTTATTATATACATGGATATGTAACTAAGTTTTCCTCAAAAGTGCGAAAATCTTCCTTATCAGGTTAGCCCTTTCACAATCATCGCAAACTATGCTAAACGTGAGCAAAATGGGCATTAAAAGTGAGTAATAGTATGGTGACGAGAATAATTCCAGTAAAATACAAAAATTAAAACACTTGTAAATAAGTTTTTCAGGTGTGGAAAAATATTTGCCTATGAGCCGTAAAGATATGTATGTGGCTATTATGTTGCCAGTATATGTAGGTATGTATGTGGCCATTATGTAGCCAAATACTTGCCTATGAGCGGTAAAAATATGTGTGGCCATTTTGTTGAGTAATGACAATGTTGCGCAAAAACAAATAATCTATATCGATTACTGGGTCGTTGTTAGATGGCCTGAACAATATTTCATCGAAAGGATTATTTTACACGTCATCAAGACTATCGTCTGACATAAAATCATTTGGCATTTCTTATATTTCTGCTATTTGTTTTGTACCCCTAAAGTTTAGTAATTTTCTTTCAACTTGGGGTTTCGTAATTTTCATTCGTTTTGACATGAAACAAGTAAATAATATACTTAAGCATCGCCAAAAGTTTTGCCAGTTTCCGGGAATTGGCAATTATTTGGTGATTTATAGGCAATTGTACAAGGGCATTAGCAACCTTCATTATTTTGGTCAAAAACAAAAGAAAAGCGATCGAATCAGTAAAATTCGTCGGTTTCACCCATCGAATCAGTAAATCAGTAAAAACTCAATATAGTAGAAAAAGTATTCAGGAACAAAAATAAAAATTTGTACTCACCTTTCACTCGGACAATCCTCGGATTTAAATGGATTATTTGGACTGCCATAAAAAATGACAACACCTACGCCATGTTTTCTCAAATGACAGATCTACAAGATGAGAGACAGGTCTTGTTTTGATTTTATCGCATTGCCGATAGATGGAGCTCAATGTAATGAGCCTTATTCATGGATATTACGGATTAACTTAGAAATAGTACTTGAAAATATCGACTGGCAACTATTTTGCCTATGCCAGTGAAAGGGTTAAACAAGAAGAATCATGTGATTTATCGAAAATACTTAAACATAAATCTGTATATGAATACATATCGCAAATAAACAGGCTCTTTGTCAGAGTACAAAGAAGAGAATTTCATGTTATCATTTAAGCCTATCAGCACGCATGACTCAACAGTATATCCTCCGGGAGCAAACTTCAATTTCTTTCCACAGAATGCGTCAGTTCATGCCCAATAGGATGCGGTGTCTTTGTGAGAGGCTTACCGATTGCGAGCTATCAATGTGTTTGATTAAAAGTTTAAACAAAAATATAGTCTTCTTGTTCGTTTTTGTATCATTTTCTATGTCAATAAAAAAACGTTTATCCACAAAAAAAAACTCGCCAAGTAGCCAAGGACTTAAAGAAGGATTTTTCGCATGATGTCCCTTCGGGAAGAAGGTTGACTTGGTTAAAAGGGATAGTAGGCGACGAGCGCAGATAGTGGGAATGCAACTATACTGACCGGTGGTCAAATATACTGATCGGTGAAAATTCGATGTGATTCCAGCCCAACAAGGTATGTGGGTACCAAATTTCAAGCCTAAAAGTTTGATATATCGAGATTTAAATATGACTAGTACGTCCCTAGTGAACCAATTTTGTCCACAACCTTTCCAACTATTGCCATGACCAAATGATGCCTGCTTGACAAATTTAAGCTCGGATTGAGCGTTTCGGCGTTTTCGTAGAGGAATGCACACAGAGACACTGATAGATGGACAGAGAGACAGAGTTCCATCTGAAAATGGTCTTAATCATCTCAGGGGGCTCAAAATAGATATTTCCATCTCTATCTCAACAAAAAAGTGGCGTGCTCACAATACTTTGAAAGTAATAATAATATTAATAGTAATTAGTAATGATAGTAATTAGTAATTATTAACAACAATTAATAGTAATTAGTAATAATAATAATAGGACCGGGAATAAAATAAATAATAATTGCTGCAAAAATCAATAGAGAGCTATGTGTTTACAGCATGGAATTATTTTTGCAAATTCTTAGTTTCGGTATTATTATATTAAGACTTTAGGACATTCTTGATGGATGTTTACTTGAACTTCGATGTTAAAACAATGTCAAAATAAGGTTAAATATGCTACGATATTCAGGGTAATTCACTGAGATAAGGAAATTTTAAGATAGGTTGGTGTATACCAGGTTGTATAACCGATATGGCATCGGAAGGTAGGTACTTTCTAAGTGTGTTTTCTAATACAACGTTACTAAATCGATTATGTATTGATTTTCCATTAAGGTTTGGTATACTAGGTGACTAAATCTCATATGCCATATTAGGTGTGGTTCGACACACCCCGAAATAAAATGAAATAAAATCAACAAATTCATACTTTAAGTATGACAGTTATTAATAGGAAATTTATTGTATTAAATAATAATGATTAGGTTTAACCAAAACACATATTTATTTATACATTTAAACTTTTTTTTTTAAATTACACAACTTCTTCTTCAACTTATAATCTATTAAGTCTATTTTTATTAAGAACTTAAAGAAAGAAGCCATACAAGGTAGGGTGTGTGATACCCAAGCGCACTTCATTCGCGTGTCGTGCGCTCTGAAGCTGATGCCGGACAGAATGAATTGCACTGATCGGAACGGCAACGTCGTATTTGCAGCTACCGAGAAAACAAACTCTCGCGTGTTAATTGTTTAAGAATTGTCACGAGTTTTTAACTGCTGGGGTGTACTTTACCCCACCTCATATACAGAGGGTTAAAAGGGTTATTATTTACAATTACAGCTATATAACATATCAGTCATAACGGCACGAATACACTGAGTAAAATATTGGATTGATTCTTACATTACCACTGTGTTACAATGTTACCAAAATAAAAATATTTCAGTCATTATTTTGTTGAATTTCAAGTAATTTGGTTGACACTTCATTACTCGATTATATGTATTCAACATTTTCCTTATTACATTAATACGAAAATAACAGTATACTGTAGTTTCAACATGATTCATGTCCCCGACTATAACCGTACGTATACTACTACATGCTGTGATGTTAGAAGCAAGGTCCCAAGATCGCGACGTAATGAAATAACATTATGTTTTAATATTATATCATATCATATTATGTAATATAAATATTATTATCCAATTATTCATACTTCTTTTTCCTTTATGTATAGTTTATCCCTTTCTCGAACTTACCTTATTAACAACTTACCTTATTATTAATTTTCTTACCCTTATATTATCTTATTACTTTTTTTACTATCAACGTGTTCATGTTATTACTATATTAATTTGTAATGCAACTTGTTCTACAAAAACACAAACTGTGTTTTTAAGCTATTGCATAGCTTTTATCGCGGCCAGCGCGGCGACCGAATGAAGAAATTTCTTAACGAAAATTAATGATTTTAAACTAATAATTACGTCTAAACGAGTACTGCTTACGATTCAAAAAAAAATATATGTTAAACAAGAACATTTTCCTAATATTCTTAGCTTTGAATATTATAGATTTTGTTTATATTACATAGTGTAATTAATTTGTGAAATTAGGTCTAACCGAACACAAAAACGACCACTACGCAAATACTATCTGGCGTATTATTATGAAACCTGCACCATTTTAAAGATATTTAAATTATCTATCTTTTTATCTACGATTTTTTTCGAATAATCCGTTTTTTTTGCTTTATCGAATAAAAATTCGTGCGCGGCGCTCTATCGGAAGACGTTTAAATTATTATTCCGAATCATTTGCTACCGCAGCCGCAAATGATTCTGAATAATTTCAACGTTTTCTGATAGAGCGCAGTTATCTGGTATCAGAAAAAATAAAATAAATAAAATAAATAAATAATTATAATTGCATAAGTTGCTGCTATGCAATAGCTTTACCGCGGCAGTCCCCGAGTGCCAAACGTATTTTTTTTTTATTATGCAGGATTAAAAATATAAATAATTCGAAAAAGCAGGCACGTATGTCTATCTCAATCCTTATAAACTATGATATTGGCAGCAACCATCCACCTCTATGAGTGATATTATTGTGAGTCAGCATGTTTGCCGCTCTAATATTCACATATATAGTGCCACTGCAATTTACACCCTTTATTTAAGTATTTATTGTATATATTAATTTAAAGTATATGTACATTTCAAGTACATACCTATTTCTACTAACTTTCTGAATATTAATAATTAGGCGTAAGAAAAAAGGACATTCGTCGTTCATGGATTATACAACTCTAACTGTAGGTCTGTATCGAAGCAGTATCAAGTAGTAATAAACTAAAATAGTAAAGAGTATCAAGAGTCAGTTGTTTATAATTATTGAAATATTTGAACTAAACATTTTTATAAGTACCTAAATGGAATTGTATTATAATTATTGGTTAGGAATTTTTGTTTTTACAAAATAGTTGCGAAACTTGATAAAATTGCGAAAAAAACACATCTGAAAAAAGTTTCAATAATTATTTTCTGCACATGAGAATAAATACAACAAATTAAGCCTACTTTCAAATTGAACAGTTATTTTGCCCAGCTATGGCTACAGGTATGACCACCTTAAATCAAAATACATTACGAGAAGCTATCGATTCTCAAAAAATCCTTTTTTAAGAGGACTTTCTCAAAATCAGTTCATTGATGGGTATACTAACTTTCATCGCCTAATACTTTATCAATAAACAGGAAGGAAAATCCCAATATCAGGTATTTATTGTGTGCTACTAAATGTTGCTTTTCAACCTTTTCTAAAGCACCGGCCATAAAAGGACGGCCTTCCATTAGTTATGTTAGAGTTGTTTTCAGTTTACAGAGCATTTCTATTCCAAATAACAGCGTAGACGCAGAACGCTTCTTTATTAAATATAATGTCGTCATTACGGACAAAAGAATGACTTTAAAATAGTTAAATGTTGAAATTACAAAAATATTAGCTATTAATTGAGATAATATATAAATTATAAGTGTACACAAAAGTTATTTCATTTTATATATGTAGTATATGCAATTTTTTGCGAAATTTCGTAATCTCAATTTTTTGTTCAGCGAAATTTCGGTTTTTTATTTGCGGAAATTCGTGACCGTTAATTATAATCAGATCAGATAGCCATAAAAATAGTGAACATTATATAATAATATGTCGACAGTACATAAATACCACTATTTTATATAATACAAAATTTGACGTAAGAAAAAGTGGTCGAAGCTCTAATAAACAGAATAAAGTAGCACAATATAGATAGTCCCTTTTCGCATTAGAAGACAGTTTATTGTTGTATTATAAATGCAGGCTATATATTTTACTTAGATAAATAGGTTCAAATGAGTACTTTTATAAGAGTACCGTTGGCTTCTTGGCAGAGGTAGAGAAGAAGGTTTTCATATTCTCCTTTACCTGTGCCAAGAAGCCAACGAACAACCGTTTTCTTCAGCACTGATATGGATTAAATGTATCTCCTCGCACCACAGAAATAAACAGCTTATATATACACCGCCGGTGAAATGTCGCTGTCCGTATGTAGTGTTCTTTACTCGCTCCGGTTCATTATGGCGGGTTATATTATCGTATTTGTGCATAGTCGTACATTCAGTGAGGAGGTCCCGTCCATATCCTGTGCAAACCGCCATGTTTTCATCTTCTCGCTCAGCTATGTTACAATAATATATATGTTCTCCCTCACTCCTTACACATTCGTACGAATGCTGGCGCAGGCGAAGCGTCGTTCATTTCACATCTTTCGGGAATAAAGTTGCCGCTGCATGACGCTGCCTTCAAAAAGTTTTCCGGGCATTTCCATTGCCATTCCCAGACTGCACTCTTTTGTTGTAAAGGTCCTTTCAATAAAATTAGCAAGTTTTATTAATCTGTAAACTGCAAAACTTTCAAGCATAACATAAACATGATATAAAATATATAGTTAATAAAATTAAAACACCGTATTGTTACGCACAAGAATGTTCATGTTATAGTTTAAAATCGGCAAACTTGTTGCTAGCTCTTTAACCATATCAGCACCCCTGTTGTGATGTTTTCCGTTGTTATCGTATTTTTAGGTTTTTATTCTGTTCGCTTTTCCAGTAGGTATCCATTTATGCCGTACTTTATTCCGCTGCTCGCAGTCATTTTTGAATTTATCAAAACGTACTGTATATAACGTACCGTACGTGGAGTACCGAAAATTGATATCAGTAGTGATATTTCTATTCCAAATAATATTTTTAGTTTTTTATACATTGGAAATACTTGATGTTCATCTGTAAACAGAAATAATTGTAAAGTTTACTTTAGACTGAAAAATTAAAAATAGTTTTAACGATATTCAATAGGAAAAAATAAAATCGAGCATAGATATTCACATCTATCATACATTCATATTTCAAATATTGTACATGTAGGATTTTTATTTTTTATCCCGATTTAATATTGTGGCCGATTTAATGACTAATGCGCGCGAGATCTACTTTTCACGAAATGCTAGTAACTAGTTGACCGAGTAAAGCAAAGTCCTTTTATTACTCTATCGTTCGGCCTTTCGCCTGTTTATTTGAAAATTTGTTTGTTACGCACGATCAAACGCATTGTCTATTTTTTTTTTCTTATTTGGCATGAATATTCCTTGAAGTCACTGAAAACGACGCATGAGTAAAGATTTAGATTTTTTGATTCCGCTTCAAGATGGTGCCCGTTTCTATAGTTACATTACACGCGTTCAGTAATTAGTAATCAGTGAACATGAAACCTTGCACGTTTTAGAAACATTTAAACGACTACCATCTTGAAGCGGAATAAAAAAGTAAAAATCCCAGTATATACGAATAAAATCCAAATTATTATCTTCAACCCTCCCCCCCCCCCCCTCCTTCCTACCCACTATATTCCATTTAAAGAATGTTATAGGGGATTTGCGAAATATCTCATTATTGATTAATCATACGAGTATATGGAGAAATTATTTTACATCTTTCTAGCGAATAAGAAAAAAAAATCATAGATTCTTCCCTTATGCATAATAACCCATGAACTGAAATATTTTGCAATTCTCCATTAAATACTCATCCGCTAAAGTTCCTCTACATTTTAATTTGTCACACGAACATATTGGAATTATTTGCTTAATTCCAACCCTTAATATACACGCCATTTTAAAACGTATACAATATTTGTGATACAATAGTTCCAGAAAAATCTGTCTGCAAAATATATGCCAATATTTTTTACAGTTTACGTGACACATAATATAATACTAAGCACAATACTAAGCAGTATAAATTCCCTGAAAGTCTCGGATGCACAGCACTCCGTCCAGATATAACTCTTTACTCTCTATCTCGGAAGGTGGCTCTTATTGTAGAATTAACTGTTCCATGGGAATCAAATATCCCAAAAGACCACGAGCACAAATTAAATAAATACCATGATCTTGCAAATGCCGTAACCCGGAACGGCTTCACTGTTCACCTTCACGCGGTGGAAGTTGGCGCTCGTGGCCTGCCAGCTAAATCTCTATTTCACCTCTTTAAAGATCTTGGCCTTTCCAGAAAAATAATCAACTCTTTCTTAGAAAAATTATCTAAAACTGCGATTTGCGCATCTCAAATTCTATGGCTTCGAAGGAGGAGTGAATGGGTGGTAAGGTGAACGCTCACATGTGGCAAGACAGCTGTCCTAAACCTACCACAGCCGGTTCGTAAGTCCGGAATCCACTGCTCACCCCCCAGAAGTGTAAAAAAAAAAAAATAGTATTATGATGGGCCCGACTCCGGTCGGTGAATCCCATGGCAGCTCCGTTTGTATTTATTGTAAACCCCCTGATCATCAGGATGACAACAACGAAAGAGTTGTGACAGCCGGAGAGACGGTGGACGGCGTGAAAGAACGCATCGGGTCGATGGCCTTGCAAGCCAGACCCGATTATTTATAAAGCAAAAAAGAAAAAAAAGGAAATATGCCCCCAAGCGGCCTATCAGGGGGGGGGGAGAATTCCCGCTACCCCAGTAGAAACCCCAAACAACGACACGGCTAAAACGACACCGGACCTTGCTTGCCCTATCTGCGGGAAACAATATAAACGATTAGCATGGTTAAATAAACACATTGCTGGGCACGATGATAGCGACGCTGCACGTCAGTGTCTTAAACCGTCGCAAGGAGTCACGGACAGAGTTGAACCTCACATGTCCCTTGACTCCACATCTGCCCACAGTTTGTCACCCGACCGGTCTCCTCTACCCGCGCAAATCGTATCCTTCCCTCCTCTAAAATTCCCTTCACTTGCGAAAGAGGACTGGGAATTTCATAATAATAATTTAACTTCTATTCTTGACCACTCTGTGAACCGTAATGCCCCTGCCAGCGTCCAGCTGTCATCCTTCCAGGTGGCGGTCCATGAATACTTCTCGGGTGTTTACCCAAAATCTACCCATGTCGACCCGGTTCACAGAGAAAACGCATTTAAGGCAAAGCTCCGTAGGCAAAAGCGGCTACTTCGTCGCCAGTTACGTGAAGCCAAGAAAGCCGGGGATAAAGCCCTCTGCCACAACTTCTCGCGCGCGTACCGCTCTATACTAAAACTCATACAGAGCGTAGCAACGCAAAACGACAAGCGCAAGGCAGCATTTCTCAAATCCAAAGAGGAAGCCCGGTTCGACAAAAACCGTTTTAACTACAGCAAAACGGTTTTGTCTGCCGCCAAGGGAAAAATCCAAATCCCGGAAGATATGGCCACGGAATACTTTTCGACCACATATGAGGACCCAATGCGGCTCCATAATTACAGCCCTCCGCCGGGCATTACACCTCCGCCCCTGCCTACGGTAGCTTTTGCTTCTCAACCTCCATCTCTAGATGAGATTCTTAATCAAGTAAAGAGGAAGCCGTCGGGCTCTACTCCGGGTCCCGATGGTATTCCCTATTTAGTATACAAAAAATGCCCGTGCCTTCTGCAATATTTAGGATCCATCTTCCGAAATATATGGAATAGCGGTGTAGTCCCACAGAATTTTGGCCGAGCGAGTCATCTTAATTCCGAAGGTCCCAGTTTGCACCGGACCAAAGGACGCTCGGTCCATTGCTCTCACAGACACTGTGGCCAAAATCTTTTTTAGCATAGTCCACACGAGGATGAGCGAATTCATGCACCGGAATGAGTACCTTGGAGTATCAGTTCAAAAAGGCTTCATGCGCGGCGTCTCGGGCTGCCTCGAGCACAACTCTCTCCTGGCTGCTGCCATCAAGGATGCGAGACAGCACGAACGCCAAATCAATGTATGCAGGCTCGACCTAGAGAATGCCTTTGGGTCAGTCCGACACAGTCTCCTCCACTTTGCACTCCGCTGGTACAACTTCCCACCAGTCGTGCGTGACATTGTAGCCTCCTACTACAACTGTCTGACTTTCCATGTTAAAACGCAAGAATGGACTACCCGCTCTATACCATATTCAATTGGACTATTTCAGGGCTGTTGCCTCACCCCGACGATTTTTAATATAGTTTTTAATATACTTCTGGAAAGCCTGACCCAGATTGACAGGAAGTGGGGCTACCGTTTTAAAACAGACGGCCAATACACCTCGTCGTGCCTCGCTTTTGCCGACGACCTAACTTTCATCACCAGAAGCCCCAAGCAGCTTTCCCTGCTATTACAGAAAGTGGAGCTTTTCTGCGACTGGTCAGGCTGTATAAAAGTGAAGCCCTCCAAATGTTTTTGCCTTGGACTCGCCCGCATGGGCACAAAATTTACATCCTATGACCCCAAATTGGTCTATAAGGGCTCTAATATCTCCCTTATAGACCCAAACAATCATTTCAAATTCCTCGGCAGAAAAATCACCCATCAGGGAAAAGACGTCTCGGGCGATCATGTTATAGAGCATTTCAAAAGTTGCCTGGCGAAAATAGATGCCTTGCTAATTTCTGGCCCTCGTAAGGCCTGGATCTATGACAATTATCTAACGTCACATTTGTCATGGCCCTTTCTTATTTACGATTTTACCAAAACCCAACTGTCCCGTCTAGATGCGCTGGTGACAGCTAGTTTAAAATCCTGGCTGTCCTTAGCCAAACCAGCTGACCCCTCGACTCTCTTCAGGTCCAAACAAAATTTTGGGCTAGCGCTTAAACTGCCCTCTCTGCTCTACGCCAATTCCAGAATAACCAAAAATTCGATTCTGTGCAATTCCAAAGATCCGGCAATATCGAAGCACCTAATAAGTGGCCGTAGTGATTCAAATGAACTACAAGCCCGCGTAGACTTCCGCAAAAAGTTCCTTACTGGAATCAGCCAGAATGGCACTGGTCTGGGGTATGGCAGTACAACCACGAGCGACGTGGACTTGAAGAAGTCTCTTTTGCGGGGAGATTACGAGAGCAAGAGTATGGCTCATGCTATTGGCCTTCAATGCCAGAATGATTGGACAACAATTGGGGACTTTTGCATTCCGCCTCCAATGCACTGGAAGGTAATGCTCTATGACTGGACGCCAGAGATGCTGAAATTTTATTTGAATGCCTTTCAGCATACACTTCCAGACCCCAGTAACCTCGCTCGTTGGAGCTTTGACGAGGATAGTTCTTGTCCCCTCTGTAGCAATACCCCTTGCACAGCTAGACACATTCTAGCTGGCTGCAAGGTGGCCTTAGATCAAGGACGGTACACTTACCGCCATGACAAAGTTCTCGCTGTTATTCGCGAGGTAATTAGTCTCTCAGTGGCTCGTGCCAACAAGGGTTTGACAGTATCCTCCAAACCCCCAATACAGTTTGTGCGGGATGGCTCTAAAGGCAAAAAACATTTAACTACAAAACCTTTCTCAATAATCGAGAAAGGGAACAATGTTATAGGGGATTTGCGAAATATCTCATTATTGATTAATCATACGAGTATATGGAGAAATTATTTTACATCTTTCTAGCGAATAAGAAAAAAAAATCATAGATGCTTCCCTTATGCATAATAACCCATGAACTGAAATATTTTGAAAAATTCTCCATTAAATACTCATCCGCTAAAGTTCCTCTACATTTTAATTTGTCACACGAACATATTGGAATTATTTGCTTAATTCCAACCCTTAATATACACGCCATTTTAAAACGTATACAATATTTGTGATACAATAGTTCCAGAAAAATCTGTCTGCAAAATATATGCCAATATTTTTTACAGTTTACGTGACACATAATATAATACTAAGCACAATACTAAGCAGTATAAATTCCCTGAAAGTCTCGGATGCACAGCACTCCGTCCAGATATAACTCTTTACTCTCTATCTCGGAAGGTGGCTCTTATTGTAGAATTAACTGTTCCATGGGAATCAAATATCCCAAAAGACCACGAGTACAAATTAAATAAATACCATGATCTTGCAAATGCCGTAACCCGGAACGGCTTCACTGTTCACCTTCACGCGGTGGAAGTTGGCGCTCGTGGCCTGCCAGCTAAATCTCTATTTCACCTCTTTAAAGATCTTGGCCTTTCCAGAAAAATAATCAACTCTTTCTTAGAAAAATTATCTAAAACTGCGATTTGCGCATCTCAAATTCTATGGCTTCGAAGGGGGAGTGAATGGGTGGTAAGGTGAACGCTCACATGTGGCAAGACAGCTGTCCTAAACCTACCACAGCCGGTTCGTAAGTCCGGAATCCACTGCTCACCCCCCAGAAGTGTAAAAAAAAAAATAGTATTATGATGGGCCCGACTCCGGTCGGTGAATTCCATGGCAGCTCCGTTTGTATTTATTTATTTATTAATACTAATATCACATAATATGATACTAATATCACATAATATGATACTAAAACCAGTTATATAATACCCCCTCATCACTTCATAATCCCCCCTTCACCCCCTTACCCCCCCTCTCCTCTCTCCTATTCCTTAAAGATCTTTTCGACTTTTAGATGAAAATTATTAATACTTTATATTTAGTCCTCATTTTTTAAATATATTTTCAGATGCGAATAATATCAGGAATATTTATTTATTCAACATATATTTTCTTTAACAATATAATACTTGCTTTTCATTTTGATATTTACAATGATAACATCGATTTAAGTAATAATGACCTAACCCCCTATCTATATTCCGTTTATATTTAAAAAAAAGAAATATTTTTGTATTTGACTTACTCCTAATTTTTATATTTTTTATGACTATATTAATAAATATACTTTATATCCACTCCTATTCAAATAGCCATCATCTTGAAAAGGAGTCAAAAAAATTAAATCGTTACTTTTGCTTTGTTTTTGATGACTTAAAGGAACTTTAATACACAATTCGAAGAAAAACGAACATCGCGTTTGATCGTGACTACGTAACAAATAAATTTACAAACAGACGAAATGTCTAGCGGTCGATTGTAGACAGGACCTCACTTAGCTTGATCAATAATGTAATTAAAGTGTATACTCTTTCTGTACTTAAAAAAACTTTGAAACAAGCCCAACATAAAAACATAAACATTCCAACATAAAAAAATAGTCTTTAATTTCGTAGGCGAGAATGTTTGAAGTGTTTAGTATTGGAGACACAGGGTACGGATAAAACCTTTTTTTCGGCAAAAATACATTGATTGATTTGGAAATCCGAAACACTAATCCCTTCAAAGTAGTCTCCTTGATAATGCACATACTTCTCCCAGCGCTCCAGCCATTGTTGGAAAACCTTCTGGAACGCAGTTTTTAGAATGGTGAGCATTCGTGCCGTCGCATTCGGAATGAGGTTTTTTCTTAACTCAAATCAGCCTTCTACACTAGGAGGCTTCTGAATAGGACCTGATTCGTGAGTTGGGCCTTTTCATATACTATTTATTCATTAATATTGATAAAATTTATAGCCCCCATTTGGTAAAGAAACTGTCGATGTTGGTTCCGCCACGAAGGGTTCGCTCTCCTCGTACGTTCGAAATCCCTCGTGTGAACTAGTTACGCCCAAAACTCTGTTATGCACCGCTTGATGACCACATATAACAGTCGATTCGAAGATATCGACATTTTTTACTTAAATCAACCTAAATTCAGCGAGGCTGCCCTTAGCTCACTAGGCGTCTAGGAAGTGATTATATAGTGAGAATATAAATTGTTTCAAAACACTCAGAGCGAAAATAAGAATAGCAAAGAGTATAATTTGAATACCTATATCCTATCCTACATATATCCCATACTTCTTCTTTCCTATCCTTGCAATAGTTCGATTGTAATTTAATTTAATTTAATTTAGTGCAATGAAAATTTTGATTTACCGTATAAGAAAATAATGTAGGAAACAAATAATCGGCCAGCGAAACACTGAATTAGAATAATTAGTAATAATTAATGAAGCGCTGTATGTTTCCCAAAAATAAAATAAATAAATAAATAAATTATTAATTCTAAAATGATCCACTGTGCGGCGTAGGCGACGAACGACGACATAATTGAAGCGTCTCGGCGTCGCGGTGCAGTCGCGGCGTCACAACAGGGTGCGCTCTGCGCTTTCAACATCTCATTAGCGGTAACGGGATTTAAACTTCCATTTCAAAACGAGAGAGGTTACTTTCCAATTGCAGCAAATGACGTCGGCCTTTCGTCGCGCAGATTGCGAAGCAGCCGGAGGAGGAATAATTGCGACCTGGTAACGAACTGACAGTATATATTATAGTCAAATCGGATGTATGTTTCTTTGCTATTTTGCGAGACAATTAGTCTTTTAACATTCTACTAAACTGGAGATGTTGTGTTTTGTGGTACTATATTTAACACGTTGAACGCCATGACAGACACCATGTGTCCGACAGCATACTTTCCCCCGGGGCCGCACCAATAAATCTAGAATCATCAAAAATAGTTGAGGTGCTATTTCGCCAAAAAAATCAGTAAATAACTCAAAAATAATGGGTGACCTACAGAAACAGGGATATGTATAATTATTTTCCGAGATGTCAAATGGCAGACACCAGTGTCCGTCTCGGCCTGTGAGAAGGTCCAACCGTCTTTCCTTTTTTGTGGTCAGGTTGTACTGTGGGGCCGCGCGGGTCAGTTGCCTTAGTAAAAACAGTCGAAATGCTGTCCGTTGGTCGCCTACAGACTTTTGAAGTGATCAAGGGTTGTGATCAAGGCCTCCTGGACTCGATATACTGGCAATCACAAGGTGTCCGCCGCGGCCCACTGGGCTAAAAATGGTTTTTAGTTTGGCGTTCAACGTGTTAAACTTGTCATATGAAACATGTTCATAATTTTGTGGACCATATGTAAAGCTCTCTGAAATAAATATAGGGAATTTTTCAACCAAATGTTTTTAAGCTATTGCATAGCTTTTATCGCGGGCCTAGCCCAGCGCGGCGACCGAATGAAGAAATTTCTTAACGAAAATTAATGATTTTAAACTGATAATTACGTCTAAACGAGTACTGCTTACGATTCGAAAAAAATATATGTTAAACAAGAACATTTTCCTAATATTCTTAGCTTTGCATATTTTAGATTTTGTTTATATTACATAGTTTAATTAATTTGTGAAATTAGGTCTAACCGAACACAAAAACGACTATTACGCAAATACTATCTGGCGTATTATTATGAAACCTGCACCATTTTAAAGATAATTTAATTATCTATCTTTTTATCTACGATTTTTTTCGAATAGTCAAAGAATAAAAGAATAATATCCGGTTTTCTTGCTTTATTGAATAACATTCGTGCGCGGCGCTCTATCGGAATTATTCCGAATCATTTGATTCCGCAGCCACATATGATTCGGAATAATTTCAACGTTTACCGATAGAGCGCAGTTATCTGATATCAGAAATAAATTGAATTAATACACTATGACCGCGGCCACTGTTACGGTAGGATTCTGACATTGTGTTCCGAAAGAAGACGAAATAAATTACGTTATTAAAAAAACAAAATGGCCAGAAAATCAAAATGTTTCCAACATAAACGCCGTATACTGAAGAAAAATAGATTAAGTAAGTAAGGTAAGTAACGTGTATTATTACGTGTATATTATTACCATTTCTTTGCTCTGACGTTCCTTGCCTGACGTCACATTGGGGTGACTAGACGAATAGGCTTCGTGCAACAAGTTAACTAATTAATACTTATAAAATAAAATACGTCATTTATTTCATAAACTGACGTGATTACTGTTAGATCAAACTTGAATATTGATTTTGAAAATCGATTTAGGATCGATTTCAATATGAAACCTGCGGGTAAAAGTACCTACACATAAGTATAAGTTGAACCGTCGATTTGTTTAATTCATTCATAAAGCGACAAAATTTCATTCGTGATTTTCGCAGTATGACGTAAATTATACTTTGGTTGGAGGAGGTTGTACCTATTTCTGGCAATAACATCATTTTGTGGTTTTTAGCCAAAAATCTAGTAGTAATCATAATAATTCTACTTATAACATAGGCGCATATCTGACTCACTGGCTGACTCTAACGCTGTAGGTAGACAGTCTTTTTTTTAAATTTGTCAGTTTTTAAACCTTCTTTTCTTTTCTAATTTCTACTTCTTCTAATTTCGAACTTGGAATGCTATTTCGAATTTCGAACTTGAAATTGTACTTCGAATTTCAAACTTGAAAATTGTGCTTCGAATTTTGAACTTGACATTCTACTTCGAATTTCGAACTTGATATTCTACTTCGAATTTCGAACTTGAAATTCTACGTCGAATTTTGAACTTGACATTTGACTTCGAATTTCGAACTTGATATTTTACTTCGAATTTCGAACTTGCAATTCTACGTCGAATTTCGACCTTGACATTTTACTTCGAATTTCGAACTTGACATTCTACTTCAAATTTCGAACTTAATATTCATTCTACTTCAAATTTCGAACTTGACATTTTGACACTTGAAATTCGGAATTTCGATTAAATTTCGATAATATCGGAATTCGAATTAAAATTTCGAAATTTTGTATTCCGCAGCCGCATTTGCTTCCGCAGCCGCAAATGATACGGAATAATTTCAACGTTTTCCTATAGAGCGCAGTTATCTGATATCAGAAAAAATAAAATAAAATAAATAAATAAATAATTATAATTGCATAAGTTGTTAAAAATGCTATGCAATAGCTTTACCGCGGCAGTCCCCGAGTGCCACACTTCTTTTTTTATTTATTTATAGCACCACCTCTTATATAACACCTTTTTATTTCATCGATGTATAAAAAACATACATTACATAAAATTATAAAATTTCAAGAACAAAGCCAATCACATGTTTCCACTTAAATATTCCTTTTTTTTAAATAAACACATGTAGGGGGAGGTGGAAAGGAAAGAATCACAATCTATATAAATGAAAATGAAATGCTGTTAGTTAGTAAACGCATATTAGGTTGAACGGCTGAACCGATTTAACTATATTTTTTATGTTCCTAATAATCCAAATAAGGTCCTAACGGTAAGGAAAATTGGAAAGGTTGCCTGTAAAATGAGAAAATTGGGGAAGAACTGAAAGTGCTTTTTTTCTACTCACGATTCGAACGATGGATATCCGTAATTCTTTTTTTAATATAACTGACATGGTTGATTTCTTTTTGTTTTGATCGCTGTACTCTCGGGATGGAAATATTTCAATCGAATGTATTCAATTGAAAAATAATAATAATAATGATAAACTCTTTATTTGCACTTAATTAGTATACAAAAAGGCGAGTTTATTGCCACATGGCAATGTCTTACAACTAACCTAAGCACATCTTGCGGTGTCGACTACAACGGGCGAGCCCGTCACCACAGGACGTTTTAGCGATTAGTCGTTCTGTCGCCCTGCAGTGAACGTAGAAGACTTTGGACAGTACAATTCTACGTCCAGCTACGTCACAACCCGTGAGAGTCCAACGCCTTACCGCGAGTGAGCCAGGAATAAACCCGGCGGGCTCGAGATACTCGCGCCCTCACTTCCAATTGTGACCAGATCTCTCCGGTCTCTCGATTGGTTCCGAGTTCGAGGTCGCTTTCGCGGTCCTCTCCCTTACGAAGCGGTGAAACGGAGTGCACCGAATCTGTCGCGGACCAAGGCGTCCTTTGCCCGACTCTGAACCGGGATCGGATGGCCAATGGTCATTTCAAGAGCAGTCGCCCTAAGGTAGACAACTACCCCCGCTCTATAGGAAACAATTCACTTCCCAGACTCCCCCGATTGTTAGTCGGAGAGCACAATCGATTGGCTTGCGCCGCTCGGTGGGCAGACCGTCCAGGAGCGCCAGAGGATTGATTCCCAGGGGAGACTGGTTGACCCAGTGTCCTACCCAGGCTCGCACCCCATGCGTGGAGGCCATCGGATGGGTGTTGACCCGTGAGTGTGACCGACCCTGAAACAGAATAGGTCTTCGTGGCCAACTCAGCAAGGGCCCATTAGCTCCCTAAATTTTGCGTATTGTGAAAATAAAGATTATTACATAACATACAGACAAGTGGAAGAATTTAAAACTAATAGTAATAATGCCCGAGGAGAGGAAATTGGGAGAGGAAGAGGAGAGAAAGGGAAGAACTGGTTACTTCTTAGAAAGGTAGTAATCCTTAAGGTGAGTCTTAAACGATGGTAAAGAAGGCGCGTTTCGTATGTTTGATGGGAGATCGTTCCAGAGTCTTGCACCATGGACACAGAAAGAATAGGAATAGAAATCACTATTATGACTCGGAATTTTTAATAAATTTATTTACTAAATTTCTAATGTTCAAAATAAAAATAATCAAATTTCTTGTAATATAATTTAATTTCTGCAACTGCCACGATCAAAGTATGTACTTAATTGTGTATTTAAATTTAAGGGTAATATATAATATAAAAACTATTTTTATATGACATGTTTAAATTAGATGATTATGATATATTCGTTCGAAAATCGCCCACTGTACATCGTCAATCGCTCTAGGCTCATTCCAGTTGATTGGATATGATATTATTTGCCTACTTTTAACCGCCCTACCTATACGAAATTACGTGATACGTCCGCTATATTATCATTTATATAAAACCGATATAAAAAAAAACGCGTATATAAACCGCTATATATTTTGTCTGGTATATTTTAAACAAGTTTGTTATTCAGAAATTTAATGAAAAAAAAACCAAGGATTCACCTACTTTCTGAACAATACCCCAAAGGTAGGACGGTTAATATTCCGGGCAATATTAAAACAATACAAACGAAAATCGTATACGGCAAAAAAGCCACCAATACGGCAAAAGGGCGGTATCGCATTTGTAGAATATAATTTTCAGTTAGAATATTTAATTAAAATCGCGATAATTAAATATAGAGAATTAAATAAAATTTGTGTTTTCTTTTTGACTCAACTGTGGCACTGCAATAAGACTCAGTAAGTGAGCCTGCCTTATCACAGAAGTGCCTAGCAACGCGGACGCTTTACGGAGCAAATTGAAGAAATAAACATTTACCTGTAATTCATGCGCTATTTAACCTGGGCTCAGACAGTTTTATACCTAAAATCATAAATTCCTTTTTTTGTTCTAATCGATTTAAATGTGTATGTAACTAATAAAGAAATAAATAAAAAAATTAGGGTCCGAATTGCACATTGAACTTGTTTGCGGTGATTGTCTTCATTGTCTTCAGCAATGTGTTTGCGGTGACCTTTATGAAGAAAATCGCAGAACACACTTAAAATCGTGTAAAACTAAAACGTGCTCTAAAACAAACAAACTGCTGTAAACAACTAGTTGATAGACTGCGTCAAAACTATGTAAACAACATTGCTACCAACTGTAGGGTATTTTCGAATGAATAATTTTTACATTTGAATGCACAAAATTTTGAAATTCGGTACACAGATGTCTTGTTGGCCGAAATCACATTATGACATTTGGTTTGAAATATTTCATATACAAGCAACACTAAAATCATATATGTTTCGCCATATATTGTAATCAAATATTAAGGCCAGCTGTTGGCGTGTGGCCTAACCTCGCGCTTAACCGAGAAACGAACGGGCCGCCAGAGACATTTCAACAAGGCTCCGTTGAAATGCCTCGGGCATTTCATCAAAAACTGGGTTCTTCCGCCGGTTGAGAGGTCGCTCATCGATTTTATTTATGAAATTAATATTCAGATAAAATCAGTCGTTGGCTACTTGCCGGGAAACTCTTGGGGTAACACAACCTACTTTTTTCCATTGCAGGCGAAACATCGGATATCTGCTTTTTATCTTAAATACATTAGGCAATAAGAAAAGCTACAATAGGAGACGATACGGGCACCATATCGAGGCGGCCGCCCGCGCCGCCCGGTGGAGCATCTTTAAAAGTAAGCGCCCGAGAGGCAAAAGTAAAATATTGTTACCCGGCGTGTAAACTTTGTTAGTAAAAGTTTCGCCTGCAACGCCAGCAAATGTAATAAGGAACCGCAGACCGGCCAATTGTCATTTCGGTCACGCCCGGCACGGGCGGGCGCTCCCCCTAGTGGAAGAGACGAGCAGCCGGCGGCGTCTTACTTCGAAGACGTTTTAAGTTTTGTATTGCGCTCTGATCACGTCCACTTGATATGTATATCATGTCACAAGTTATGATTGCTGACCATAATTCATGTTAAATCCGTGCCCGGTCTCTGGACCCGAATTCAAGCAAATCCACCCGCGCGACATGGATGAATATTTTTCAAGTTGATGCGAAGCTTTCCTTTTACGTTATCCGGCCATTTTTTTACGACATGCTTATTAAATCCGTCATGATCATAGTGACAAGAGGTAAAGATAAGAAAAAACCTTCTTTTTCTTAAGGTGCCTTATACTCTTCGACTTAATGGGCACGATAGCGTTTCTCTGTGAACTGAAATAGGAACTTAGTTGAACCGAACGAGACAGGGCAATTTGTTAGAACGGAACATGGAATGAACTGTCGTCGATTTTCCCGCACCAAAACTACATTTCGAACTTATGAACGCCCGAATAAGTTTAAACACAAATCGTGCGGCTTTCGATTTAACTGATTCACCTTCGGTGAATAGTTTTATTGCGGAAAAGTGACAACTGTTAATTTCACTTTCCGCTCTGACGTACTGAGCTGTCTCGTTTACATGAACTAATTTCCGAGTTTAGTTCAAAAGAAACCCAATCGAGCCCAATAGCTGCCTAGTATTCGTAATCCTTCCGAACCACTGTTTCTCAGAAGATACCATATTATTCTATAAATAAAAAAAATGTCTTCTTGTGGACATAGGTCATTTAAGGACAGGGAACGAACTTCTGGATATTATCTCTTAACCCTTTATGAACCATGGGACATATGTATACCATAATTTCCAAATCGTTTTATAAATAATCGAATACTGATACTTTATATTTTTACATTTTATTGTGACATCAGAAACTTAATATTAGCAAAAATACCTAAATTATTGTTTTAAAATTATACTGTATTTTTTTTAAATATCGCAAATGACCAACAAACTTTAAGGTTTAAAATAAATAAATAAAATATTTATTACGACTTTTGTAATTGTTTTTTTTTAATTTAGTACGATTTCTAGTAGGTACGTATGATTTCTAAGTTAAATAATAAAATAAACAAAGTTTTGGAAGAGTTGTAACTTTGCATCTTTATGGACCACAGGGACACTTATGTCCCTTTAATTTATAAAAAAATCATCAAATCATTTTTTATAAAACTTGACATATATGTTATTTACTTCGCCTTTTAATAGTTTTATACCAAACTAGCTGACCCGTGCTCACTTCGTTGGCTGGTAAAACTTTTTACCTGTGATGAAATTATGAGTGTGGTTCGGTTAGTAGTGAGTGCTATGATTTATTTCCTGACTGCCAAAAGAAGGGTTATATTTTTACTGCATATGTATGTATGTATTTGCATGCCAATTTGACTATAATACCGTTATTTGTGAGTGTCTTCTTGTGAGTGTCTTATTTGTGAGTGTATTATTTCTTTAACTATTTATGCAGTAAAAGGGAAATTATATGCAGTAAAAGGGAAAAGCCTTTTGTTTTAAACACTTGAGACCATAAATTTACTTATTTTGATAAAAATTTATAATTTTTGATAATATGACCAATAAACATGACCTACACGATTTAAATTATTTCTTTTAATTTGAAAAATTACTTTTTGTGACTTAAATATAAAAGTAGGCATTATCAAGCTCTACAACTTTTCCCTGAAACTTAATCATATATCTCTCATCGTTAAGGCAGCGTTAGATAGAAACATTTTCGTTCAAACACGAAAAAGTCTTTTCATTTTTCGGATTAATATATACCTATCGTATGACACTCACAAATGACGTGGCTTTCTATTGGTAAAAGAATTTTTAAAATTCGGCTCAGTAGATTCAGAGATTACTTCCTACAACGTCACAAACTTTACCTCTTTATAATATTAGTATAGATTACCTATATTCAAATTTTTCATTCTCTACCGCACAGCTTATGGTCCTCAAAGAGTTAAACAATAATATAAACGCATACATTTTCTATTATACTACGTAGCAGTATTATTTTATTTATTTATTTGTTAATTTATTTATTACTACTCAACGCTACAGAATAAACAATGCACTGAAAAGTAACATTATAAATTTATTACAGAATATCACGTAGAATACCAGCTATTAATATAAAGGAATAAATAATGAATTGCCTGTAACCTAAACAAAAAAGGGTTGGCAGAAAAATATTAAAATCTGATACCATCGAATTCATACATTTAAGCGTCGCAAAGCACGGACCAACAACATCCATCTCGTAAGGTAAGTGCGCGAGAACATCTCCGCGAAAATGTGGTGCGATCGAGCAGGAAGATAATTATTAGTCACGGAAAGATCCACCTTAGCTAGTAAGCTAGTTTTATCAGTTTTTCCTCGAATAAGAATAAAAATTTAGGGCATTACTCTTCTGACAAGGAGATTTATAGCTTACCATGCCTGTGATAAATGCAGTGGGATACAAACATGGATAATATTTGTACTGATTGAAGTGCAAATATTTAAAAAAAACACTTCTTTGCCTTTCCAGCATGAGGGCATAAGTATAATTATGTGGATTGCAAATAGCTGCATTCGTTCCCATGCGACTTGTAACAAATTGAGTTGTGTAACAACGTGCGCATAATCCGAATATTATTGGTGTTTAGATTGTCGTATCAAAAACCCTAGAAGTTTAAAAGAAGTTTATAATAGTATCCTAATGTATTCTTTGAAGCTTAATTGGGAGTTGAAAATATCTCCCAAGTCCTTGACTTCAGTCCCACTAGGAAGCACACATCCAGTCATTGAGTAATCATACATCAGATGAGTAGGCGATCTCGTGTATGTCATATCTGCACATTTGTTAATATTGAAATAAAAGTTAAGAGCCTGTCTCCATGCATAGGTACACTCCATCAATATCGCGCTGCAAACGCTCGCAGGCATTAGGACTTCCAGTAGATAAAAATAATTTGACATCATCAGCAAACATTCGACAACGTGCTGATAGTAGACCATCATGCCGATAATGATGCTTGTGGTAGACTAAGTTTACTTATATAATTTAAAATAACTTTAATTAAATAAAATTTATATTAAGTACTAAAAAGGCACTCATAATAGTTATTCATATTAACCCTTGGAGTAAATGGGTATTTTCATGGATGCATCTGTCACTTTTGCAGGATTTTCGGCGACATCGACGGCGCTCGACTTCAAGGACTATAACTACGAAACTACTACACCAATCATAAAAAGAACAACTGCACAATGATTGCATTGAAATTTCAAATATAGAATATTGAAATATCATTTTGTAAAACAATTAGATAATTATGAATAAATATGAGAACGTCAAAGAAGTGAAAAAACAATGGCCGACTTTGGCATTTGCGACGCGACATTCAAAGACCCGAAATACTTTATATACACGGTAAATGGTACATCTAATCAGTTTAGGGGGACTATATGATGTTGTAGAAATGGTTTTACTTACGATACGTTGAAATAAACACCGAAAACTACACGAAAAACGTATCCGAAAACGAAACACACGCTCCGCGGATTTTGACGTTTCGGGAAGGCGGGCGTTCAATTTGCAGCGGTCCGTAATAATATGTTACATGGACTGCTCAGTTGCTGCTGCGAATGCTAACAGAGAGAATTTAATTCTGTACCGATCTGCCATACGCATGAAAGGGACAAAATGCTTTCGATGGTAAAAAAAGAGTTCGAAAGCGCGCGCGCCGAGCGGAACCAGATCTGGTCGTATCATACTCAACGGATAATTGTTTCACAACCAGATTTGGTCGTATCATACTCAACGGGTTAAGTAGCTATTAAGATTATATTTAGCAATAGTAAAATGATTTAGGAAAATAACATGTTTCACAGTATTAAACTATGTAGGTAAGTCATTTATTTAAAATGTGATAGGTTGTTATTTAGGATTTTGAGTAAAAGACAATCTAACTTGCAGTTATGCCACTGACCAGAAAAATCCGACTATGAACAACGAGCGCATTGACAAGCAGTGCGACTTGCTCTTTCGCTGCACAATAAAAAATTACTTGAAGAAAAGACGAATTGCGTCAATTGTATAAGTCACATTTTCCTGAATAAAGAGCTGCTTGCCGCCGTCCCGCCTGGAGGTTCAAGGTCAGTCTATAAGCTGCTTAGTGATTATCTTATTTCCGTTCTGAACTCAAAAAAAGCTATTTAATAAAAAGTTATTGATAAAAATATTGTGTCAAAGCCAAGGAATCATCGTATAAAATTATAAATTTTCCCGTCGTGGTTACACAAGTCGTGGCGAACGGCTGGAACAGAACTACTGGAAGCGGATAATAAGAGAAACAATGTTTACCGTTACCTTACCGATCGTTGGGATTATCACGTTTGCGATGGCAATGTACCCCTTTACCGCTGTGCGATCCGTGTAGAGACTGATCACGCTCACGGCGAATAGCAACAGCGGCTTCACCAAATAAGGTGCGACGGAGGAAAACACAGAGCTGTTGTTCGGTTGATGATTTTATTACGGCTGTCGGACGGGTCCGCGTATTCGATACAGCCAGTGTGTTTACACGATATGCGTCCTCAAAAGTTGCCTGACAATTATATCTGACTAACCGCGCGCGGTGGCAATACAAAGCGCGGCGAATTTGACTTCTTTAATGGCGTTGCAAATAAATTATAGCATGCGACGTAGTCATTAAAAACACATTGAAACCAAAAATGATGTTTAAATAATTAATTTATTGTCAAATATTTAATAGTTAAACAGTAGGTAATATTACATTTCAATAAATAAGAAAAAAGTGTGCACCTTCTGTTTTCGTTCTAATTCCAGAAAGTTGTTTTCATTCCTTGTCATTAATCACTGAAACAGAAATTAATACACATAGTTTTTAAAATTTCCTTATTATAAAAATATATTTTCCATTATTTTGCGGTTTTAAAAAAGATACTGAAATGTGTAATTGACGCTGCGTGTAATTGTACCTGGAGTGCAGTCTAGTGAAAATAAAATGAATTGAAATTTGCATGAGAGAACGGTGTTACGTCAGATAATAAAATTGGTATAGCTGCAATAATTTCTGTCGACCCAAAAGTAACGACCTCTCAGCGTTACGCTTCTTTGTCTAATGGACTTTTGTCCGATGCCCGCGGTACCTGTTGATATGTGTAGGCTCTATGGCGACCCGGATGGGATTTTCACGCTCACCTGTTACGAGTTTAATGGTGCCCTTGGGTCGCATGTCCGAGTGATGACGCCCAACCCTCGGAAGGTCGAAGGGTTCATTAAGGGCGTTGTTATAGATAGAGAGCGGCAGCACGGTGGACGACACCGGAACCATATCTGCAAAACGAAACAAACTTCAGGCACTGAAAATAATGAGGCGAGCGCCGGAAACGAGCAGCGTTCCGATAACTTGTTATCTCCGCCAACTTTGCCAAAGTGCTTATTTCGGGAATTCATTTGAATTTATTATTATTTATGGTCTGAGTCTTTTTCTTCTGGTGCTGTATCTGTAAGAAGATTAGCGATTACTGAAAAGGTTTAATGGATAAAATGATAAAGAAAAAGCCCGAAAAAACTATTGAAGCGATACTCAAAATTACGAGGTTAAATCTAAATAATATGCGGAATTTTCGCTTTCCTCGAAGTTTTTTTCAGGAATGAATACAAATTGAATCTCCTAAATTTATTTTTACTTAGATAAACCATTTCTGGAAAGAAATACTAAGTATAGCGTTTAGATCCCTCGGCTATTCATTTTAATCTCCTAAAAAATGTTGTCAACATGTTCGTGGGTTTTGATCTTAAGTAATAGGAAGAAGTCGCAGGGCGCTATGTCAAACGAATTACAACGGTGATTTTTCTAGCCAAAAAATACCGAGCAAGGAATGAAAGACAGCAGTTGCATCATCGTCGTTTAATTATCATGAGCTTTGTCGTCAAAATTCAGAGTGTTTCTTTCAGATATCTTAACGTCAACGGCGTAGGTCTTCCAGATAGTACCTATTATTGATTGAACGACACGGTCGTAGGGTTGCCAGATATCCGGTTTCAGACCTACCTGTCCGGTGTTTAGGGTCCTCGCCCGGTTTCCACGTGAACTGAAAAAACAGACGTACTGTTGTCTGGTTTTTGGCTTAGGCAAAAAGGGTGTGGGGAAAATACGGATTTTAATGTTTAATTTAAATTTGTGTCCTCTAACTCTGAATAATATTCTGATTTTTCAATAACAGACAGTGATTCAACCTATTTCCAGAGAGTTTGGTGAATGACGCCATAGTGCTCACATGCATAATAGTAGGCAACTGCCGCATCCCGCGCTGGGCAGGTCAAGACTGGTCTGAAAAGGTTCCCAAGCGGCGGCACTGCGAGTGTACTTATTGTGTGGAAACAGCTCATTGTAGAGAGAAGGTGTCGTGCGCGCTTTCGAAATTCAAAATGGATCAGCGAACGAAAATGCTGTTCTGTTTCAAACTTGGGAAATAACGAAAGAGACTCATGAAATGCTGATACAAGTTTCAGGTAAATTTAGGTTTCGATCTGCCATGTCATTGAAGTCTCCACGGACGTCAAGCCGAAGTTGCATTTGTTCTGGCGTCAAAATGTAGGGCACGAGCAGGGAGCAAAGCTTGCGTTTACCCAAATTCTGGGTCACTATGGAGGTGGGCCTTCTCACGACCAATTCCCACGTCCTCCGCTATCATTCACACGGTCACACGACGATCCTGGGCCAAAAAATCCTTTACTCCTTTATGTACGTTGTTCGGGATCGTGCGATTGAAGGCCGACTAATTCGGGGGGGGGGGGGGGGGGGGAGTCTTTAATGGTCCTTTTCGGAAGAATGTATGCCGCTCATACACGCACTTTAAGGTGGCAGCACGATCTTCGTAAACTGTTATCGGCATTGAAACAGAAAAGCATAATTCTGTCGGTGATCCGTTTTGTGTTTCGACCGCGCGCACAATACCTTCACTCTACAATGAGCTGTTTCTACACGATAAGTACACTTGCTATGCCACCGCTCGGGAACTGGTTCAGACCAGTCTCAATCTGTCCAGCGCGGGATGCACCAGTTTCCTACTCACGCATGTGAGCACTATGACGTCATTCACCGAACCTTACTGGACAGAGTTTGTATAATAGGCGCTAGCTACGCCGCGTTATCTAAAGCTATGCTTACACTACACAGTTAGAACACTACACTACACAGTCCGCTACACATTCATGGGACTTTGACAACACTTCGAGACTAAATCAAAAGAATTAAACACGTGTTTGTGGCATGAATGTGTATTTATCACTAATATAGAAGTATGTTACTCATTAATCCAAAGAAAAATCACACTAGGGGCTTTGATCGATACGAGAGGAATGTTATTCTTTACTAAGGGTACGAAATAATTACTTGCCTTGATTTAGGTCCAAAGCCTCCAACATTCGAGGTATTAGCTGTAAAAGAGGCTTATCCAATGGAAATACGACAGAATATTTTTCTTCGTCATATTATTCTGAGTCCATCATTGATTGATAACATGTAATTATATAGTACACAGATATGGGTAAAAGTTGTCATTTTATAACAATATTTTGTACTGCTGTTTTAAAACTCATTTTAAACATCTGCTCTTATTCTTCAATGATACAAAATATATAGCAAATATATAGTACGTAGTATGGCCGTATGACTTAGAATGTCAGAATTATGTCAGCTATGTATTATCCATGTTTTTCTTCATTCTCTACTCTTCCCTCACACAAACCTCAGACGATCCAGGCACTGGCCGTTTTTTAAACACATCTGGGTCCATCATTGATTGGTAGCTGGTGGCAAGATCGATACACTATGCCGGTAAAATCAAAGCAAAGAAAGAGCATCAATATCAATATCATCGTTTGTTGATGTAATAAAACGGTCAATATCATCGTTTGTTGATGTAGGAAACAGTTATACCTATTGAAAACGCCTGTATTATTCATAAAAACTCGCCGACAGCAACATTAAACATTAGTAATACGAAGAACATTAGTGATAATAAGAAGTATTTTTTTTGCTAATCTTTGTTCCACTTTATACACTGAGAAAATTATTGGATTAATATCCTTACATTACCATTTTGTTATTACGATTCTATATGGAATAACAATGTTTCAATAATAATTTTGTTGAATTACTAGAAATGTTGTTGAAACGTCATTACTTAATTATGTGATTATATCAATATTTTCCTTACATTTTTTTATATGAACTCGAGCAGTAAAAAAAATATTATTTTGAAATTCGAAATAAGCATTCATAATAACAGTTCCTTAAAATATTATATCCATCTTATTAAAGTTCGTGGTAGAAATACACCCTTTCTGTTTTTTTGCAGACTTCACTCCCGATATTTTTCTCAATTTGATACCAGAGCCGCCGACTAAAATACTGATATTGTTTGGTTTAACAAGAGCGGAGATGATATTTTCCGACATGTTACGCGTAACATATTTTAATATCAATGAGATGTACATAGCTTGCTTTCATAACAGGGAAGGAAGATAAGTGTTTTAATAAATCCCTGGTATCAGAAATGAAGAGTTGGCGAACAAAACGATCTAAAAGCGTTGAACTCAATTTTACAGGAGAGGCAAAAATCTAAATAGCATATGTTTATTTGCATATTTTGTTTTTTTTGGGTTGATACCGTGGTTGATTTGTATAAGATCAAGTAACTTTACATTGCAAGAATAAGACATAATAAAATAAACATTTTTTCATTTAGATCGTTTTGATTGAAGCCGAAATATTTAGATCGTTTTGATCGCAACTGTATTCATAAATTATTATACCGATTTGATTGCTACCGGTCGTTTCACACCAGTAGCAATCAAACCCAAAGCCCGTGCTAAGTTTCATAAAGACAGGATTGCGGCACCCAGGGTTGGCTTCCAGCGAGGGAATTCCTGAACGGTCTACAGCAGAGACACGAAATTTTGTATACGCATTAAATTATGATAGATCGTTCTAAGTTTCACCATGACATGACTGCTGCACTCAGGTTTGGCTCCCGACGAGGGGACTCCTCAACGTTCAACAGCAAAAACACAAAATTTTGTATACGCATTGAATTATGATATCCCGTTCTAAGTTTAATTATGACATGGCTGCTTCACTTATTTTTAAAAAATAAGTCGGTTTTTTTTTTTAATTTTTTTATTATACTTATTCAAAAAAGAAGCTAGAACATTTATCTGTTGTTTTAAATTATAATCAAATGTTTACAAGTATATATCCTCCCATATAAACAATATAAAGTAGGTACTAAATGCCCGTTTTCCTGTAAGAGAAATCACTTTCAATTTTTACCATAAAAAGGCTCGAATACCTAAATTTCACGGCAGCAATTAACCAAAATTTTTTTTATATTATTTTTCCCTTGGTCTATATACCGTAGCTTATCTTTTGCGTAGGGAGGTTTTGAAATTCTGAAGAAAGAAAAAACGATCTCCCCCCTACTGAGCGAGTGTTTGTTTCTGCGTGCGTGTGCGAACGAAACGATGACTTGACATAAAATAATGCTACCATGCCAGGTCAAAACCCATTCTTAAAGTTGTAAAATATACGAATAACATATAAAATGCTCAACTACGTAACACTATGAGTATTGTGTGTATGTATATAGTTTGCAAGTTCATGCAGGAGCAAAATTGAGATCACCTTGACACACAAAATTTATATTAATTCTTACTTTGTATGCCGATCATACTGCGTCTTTCTTCCTTATACCACCCGCTTCTTAGAACCGGTGTTAAGAACCGCAACAGAAGATGACATGTTTTTTCACAATTTACATGAAACCCATTTGCGCAGTTACTTTACCGTAGCTATGCTCAAGTGGAATTTTCCACTATGTAGGGATACCAAATTATAGGGATACCACAACAAAAACAAGAAAAAGTGCCAAAAATATGCATTTAGACCGTTTTGAAAGAAAAATTTTTTACGGGCTATGATTTAGTATGAGATTTAGATCATTTTGAAAGGAATTAATGTTAATGCCAAATAACCAACCATTTTCAACTACAGATAGAACGTTTTGAACGAAATTGGTGATTTCTCATTTTTCTAAGGTTTCTAGGTAGTTTTGGTAAAAAGTAGTTCCACCAATCGATAGAACGACCCAAGGCGTACCGATTAGAAATAAAAACATATTTTGGTCCAAAACCGATTTAGATCGTTTTGTTCCCCGACTCTTCAAATAAAATCACGCTATTCTGTGATACGTAAGTAGCTTCTGAAAGAAGGTGTTTAAAAATTAAGAATACATAAGTCTACTAATAGGTAGTTAAACAAACTAGAAGTATGACAATTGGTACATACGAGTATGATAATTGGATATGTAGGAAGTACGATAATTGGTCTACTTGAGACCCATCATGCCGAACCAACAGAAGTATGATTTGCATAAATTATACAGGGAAACAGTACTCAAAAACAGTGTACCGCAGTGAACCCATAACTTAAAATATTTACACTATATTAGATTCACATTTGAATATTAAATTTGTGAGTTTTCCATGTCAAAAATTTCAATTTCAGTGACAATCTTCCTCGTATACATATATACTTCTAATTTGATACATCACGATAAACGAATATTCGATATATTAAAATATATTTTGAGAAGACATTCGAAGCCCCTTTTTCCATTAGGTACTTCTCGCATGTGCCTTCATATTGTATACATTCATTCATTCATTCGTATTATAAGTCTATCGTAATTATTTTCTAACCCCATTTTTTAATTATAACTATGGGAGAAATCTATTACAACTACGTTTCTATATAATCTATATAACTTTCTATTATAACTACGTTTTTATTCCTCCAGTTATATTCCGTTACTTCCTATATTTTTTTCTATTTCTATTTCTTTGTTTGTTTGCTTGTTTGTTTGTTTATACTCTTTATTGTGAAAATGTCACAATGGGTCTTCGGTGAGTCTTATTTCTGTAAGTTTGTCTTAAAATCTCCGTGTCTTCCAGCAAGTTCTGTGGTATGATAATCTCTTACAACCAACCCTACTATGACGTGTTATATGTATGTGTGCGTGTAACATGCCTGTAAGTGTGTGTCTTGTTATTGCATTCGATCGACAGAATTGAAAATGCAATTCCGTTAATTTGATCCCAACGGAAAATGGTGACCCAGCCGGGAATCGAACCCGGGACCTCACAATGTAAGATCAGGCGACCTAACCACTATGCCACCGGGTGTTTCTATATTTTTTCTATATTTTTAGCTTTTAATATGGCTTTATATTTTCAGAAACTTATATTTCAAATTCTTAAATGTAGTAAAACCATTTTAAAAAAAATACCCTGAACACCTTACCCTAAAATCCATAAAAAAATACCCTGAACACACCCAAAAACACCTGAACTGATTTTTTAAAAAATCCAATGAGGGACAATTGTCATAGTTTGTGCCATACCATTATAGGTCTAAAATGAGAGCATCATCTAAGCCCGTCCGAACAGGTGCTAACTTAAAAATAATTTTATATATTGAAATCCACTGTGAAACGCATTTAAATTAATACACATTCACTCATTTCACATAAACAAACCAGAAATAAACATTAACTCATTCCATATATAAGGCGCCTGTTATCCTACAATATCGGACAGTTGGATAGCCTATTCCACAAGACCATGGGTCTTCGGTGAGTCTTATTTCAGTAAGTTTGTCTTAAAATCTCCGTGTCTTCCAGCAAGTTCTGTGTCTGGGGTATGATAATCAAAATGTGGGGAATATTTTTTATTCGCTCCGAAACCGATTGGAAAAGGAATGCCTTAATCAAACAGTCTCGTCGCAGTCCCAACTTTCTTGCCAAACACTCAAAATTTTATTTCTAATAGCCCTGCACCATTCCCTGTATTTAGTTTGATGGGGGTTCGCAAAAGTTATCAAAATATTGGACTTCTTTTTCATCCCGACGAAACCAGGTTTTAGCCTGGTGTTCGAAGACTTCTAAGTCATCTGGGAATACTTCTACTATCACCGGCATTTTCAAGGTTGATGCTATATTATAGGCTCCAAACATAACAATAAAGGGTTCTCTGGTTTGTAAGCAGAGATTGTCTCACAACCAAGTCTGTACTGTATCGGCCATACATGCGATTCGTAACACATACTTATGCGATACAGTTGTAGCTCTGTAGATCGACATAGCTGCAGAGTATCAAATCCCCTATGCGATTTTGCACACTAGACGTAAGTATATAAAGAACTTTTTAGATTTATTTGCAACAACTTCGAGAATATTTGAAGGAAGTAGCGAATAGGGTCAAGTAAATTTGCCCAAATATTTCAACTCACTTTGTGAATATCGATGGCATAGAATGCAGATGTGGTATGTGCAATGGAATACATTTTACAGGACAGCAATTTTAAAGTTTGGATATCTGGTACTTTTAAGCTTTTATTATTATAGCTCCTATATTTCTATATACTGTAAACTAGTTCATTGGCTAACACAATATAGGTAATTAGAATAATAAAAGTAAAATATGGATGCTTAAATTTGAATTAATTACCTATAGGTGTGCACTTACCACTTCTGTCTACTACTCTATTGTACATACCACAATTGTCTGCTTTTGATATCAGTTTTTTTAAAAGAAGAACATGAAAAAAATACCTTTTTAGAATTGAAAAATATTTTATTAAATTTAGTAAAGTACATAGAAGTTATTAAACAAGCATGGATAGTTCTATGCAAGATTAATCTGTGGGTTTTTTAAACTAAGTGGGTTTACCTAATTAACAAAAACAACTCAAATTTTATTCCTCATCTTTAGAATCCACTCATCTAAACATGCGGGAACTTGAAGGCAGAGAATGATAAAAATATTCATAATCCCGTGGGAATACTTAACCATCAAGTAGAGACAATAAGTCCTTCTTGTTGGCTTCTGTGATAGTCAAGGTTTAATTGTATGCCTTATTTAATATTATATCTTGCTGCCAATCCGCTGCCTGTAAGTTAAAACTATGATTACAAATCACAATCATTTAGCAGAGAAGGAAACACATTTTTTTCTTTTTACCTTAGCACTTCTTTTTTGGTTAATATTAATTTTCATGAAGTTTTCTTCATCGAGGTCATATTTGTACATAATAATATTGGGCTTAGTTTTGGTAAATCGCAGCCATTTAATTTTCAGACAATTCACAGTGTTTTTGTCATTATTTTATGTAGTATTGTGTACTACTTGATTGGTCAATAAATTAAAATCCTAAAAGTCACTGTTAGTCAAAATATTTACAATATATGGGTTTGGATTTATTCTAGCAGCAGAAATTAGGAAGGCCTGTGTGGTTTATTTTTTAAAATGTTTTCTAGCCTTTTCTATTGTGGCATGCATGGCATCTGCCTCCAATAGGAATGCCCAGATTCCATGTACTTGAGATCTATTGTCTACAGGTGGCTTAAATTATTCACACCATATAACATTGCAGCACAGACATGTTCAAATTAAACAAAACCAATCTGAATGTTTTACCATGATTCTCTTGTGCCTTAATTTTTTTCACATTGTTTCATTTTCATTGATGCATTTTCTCTGGCTTTATGTGCTGCCCATTAATCTTTCAAATCATCTTTATTTGATGAGGCTTTACATTTTGTACACTAATAATTTCTTTGGCTGATAAACGCTTAAGTCCCCTCCTCTCGCGAAGTAAAAATTCAGCTATCACTTTTGCGCGCGACATTTTCGCGCGTAAAATCGGCACGAGTCGACGACCTTGATACAAACGACCATAACTTGTAAACCACTATACGGATCATAAAAAAAATACTGTAAAATGATCGCATTGAAATTTGACATATAAAAAATTATAACCTGGAAATTGGGGGAGTCGGCCGTTGGTCCACAATGGACGTTACAGAGTCACCAGGTTTGCTGGATCATATGAATGAAAAATATCCTTATAAACATAATAGGACACTGGTAGCATTTCTTGAATTTGTTCTTTGTACAAACGATACATAATGCTTATATTTAAATCAGAGACCAAATATAATTTCTTGCTGTCACGCCTGCAGCAATGGGATTCCATCCATGGGAATGAGTTAATGTGAGATTTAACAGCTGCAATATTGCTCACTGATGTAGCAGTAGCTGGTTTCTTGCCTGCTCTTTTGTCGTTACTCGAATATGTGGCAGTACTTGACACTATCAAAGTATCTAATATCCTGTGACTAATCGATAATGTATTGCATAAAAACTTTGTAGAAACTCTTATCAATGCTCCTCCTGGTGCCCTGAAATGATATTGTTTCGATAGTTTCTTAGGGATTTAAGCATTTTGTCTCCATCGAACAACATCACCAGCGGTAATTAGTGATGATAAATATTGCTTTTCTTTGGTGGTATCACTTTTAGGGCAAAACGGTAGCCCGATATTCTTGAAATAAATTTTTACTTAAATTATTTTTAGTAATTTATTTAGATAGTTACCAGTCCCTGATTCCTCACATGCAAGTTCAAGTAAAAAACGTCCTCGGCTAACCATATTTCCCTTCTTTTCAATAAAAGGCACTTGAATTTACAATAAAATTACACGGAAACCAACTAACCGATTCACCAAAGTGACATGTTGACAGAACGTCTGGGTTGTCAGTTAAGGTGGCAAAATATACAAAGTGCCACATACCACATTTGTACATTTAATTTGTTCACGTCGAATGGGGTAAGGGCACATGCAACAATTGATTCCTGCATAATTTTCATTTTTAATCAATTTACAACATTTGATACATTAGTAAATCATAACTGGGACAACATACGCTTACCACATTTGTACGCAACAAAATTTAAGTTACAACGACCAACTCTGTGTACTTAACTCAATTTTGACAAAAAGTGTACTTACCACATCTGCATTCTATGCCATCGATATTCAATAATTAATAGTCCTTTATTTAAATAATATTGCAAATACAGTTAAATATGTCATAAAAATAAACTTAAAAACACGAAAATTAAAAACAAATAATTTAAAAAAACAAGGTAATCAATAGTGTAAAATTAGTGAAAAAAAAATTAATTATAAAAAACAAATAACAAATAAAAATAAATAATCAACGATGTTTATCAAAATTAAAATAAATTCTCAACAATTATAATGATTAAATTATAATTTAAACAGCTGGAGGACATAACATTAAAAAAAACATCAAGGAGATGCTGATAGGCCACCCTTTCTATAATCTGGCCGAATTTGAGGGAAAATGATTTTTCAAATATTGTGCCCATTTAAATTACTTAAAAAAGTAGAGCCTTATTGTCTGATTATTTTATATGGTCTTATATCTGTACTTTTAGTTTGAAATGCATAAGGTAGATTTAATTTGATTATTTAACATTTTACTGACAATTAGGATATTACGATGAATAATTTTACTACGTATCATTTCGAATTACTAACTACTTCAAATATTAGGCTTCTATTTTTATTATTTATATTTATAGTTTGACAATCTAGGAGTTAATTCTTGACTACATATGTATGTTCAGTAAAGAGTAGTAACGAAACTTACTACCTAACCCAATTATTTTGACATCAATTGGACACGACGAAAATGTAATTTAATGTAATGTAATTAATCAAACATTATACAATTATAGGTTTATCTCGTATGTTAAGCATAACAATAATCAATTTCAAAGGCTTTCCTATCTATATTTTTCCTATATTTATACGTTTGTACGTACTATGGTTATAGAGGAAAGATACAAATATTTAATTATTAAAAAAAAACTGTACCTGGTTCAAATATGTTATGATCATTCCGGACGTACATTATAGGTGAAGCTAAAGCAACCGCTAGAACCGCCGCACAAATTATCACCGTTCCATATACGCCTTTCATTTTAGCTATTATTTGTACTGACGGACTAATTGACGAGAGGCTATCACATATCAGAATTAATTTCGCGTTTAATATCTATCCACACCAGTGGCGCCCGTGTCATCCGGCTACGCCGACTAATCTGCCCGGCGAATCGTTTGTTTACACTTTAGCGAAAGCAGTGGCGTGCGAGGCGCCCCATTCAATCACGCATCTTTATCAGTGAAATAATATTTGATTTCACTAAAAGCTTCCGTTGGATGATGTATTAATAGAATCTATGATGTATTACTTGTGGATAAAAACAGTGTGTCATTAATCACGTATATTGGTTCTTAATATTATTGATGTTTTAATATATTTGTTTGTTTGTTTATAATCTTTATTGTGAAAATGTCACAATGGGCGGGTTTATTGTCATATGACAATCTCTTACAACCAACCCTACTATGACGTGTTATTTGTGTGTGTGCGTGTAACATGTCTGTAAAAGTGTCTTGTTATTGCATTCCATCGACAAAATTGAAAACGCAATTCCGTTAATTTGATCCCAACGGAAAATGGTGACCCAGCCGGGAATCGAACCCGGGACCTTACAATGTAAAATCAGGCGACCTAACCACTATGCCACCGTTATTAGTGTGTTACCGTTATTGATTTCCTAATCTGTACAGTGTCTCTAAGCGCATGGAGTTGCGCAGGCATTCACGAGATTTCTGGCGATCCTGTGACTGCCCTCTTTTTCGGGGCATTGTTCAGGAATAATACTACCCTATACAGGTTTACTTTTATCCGTCTAGTGGGTGATTTTGTACATAAAACAAAATAGTAAAAACTAGAGAAAATGGTATATGGTATTGGGCCCGATTGCACTTCTTCATAAACTAAAATTGGAACATAGTTCAACCGAACGAGACAGAGCAATACGTTAGAGCGGAATATGAAATGAATTATCGTCGATTTCCCCGCACCAAAACTACTTGTCGAACTTATAGCCATCCGAATAATTTTTTACACATTCCGTGCCGTCTTAGATTCAGCTGCTTTATTTTCGGTGTGTAGTTTTAATGCGGACAATAGACAACCGTTCATGTCACTTTCCGTATTGCCCTGTCTCGTTCACAGGAACTAATTTCTGATGTTAGTTCACAGAGAAACTCAATCGATCCCATTTTTTTTCCACAGAAGTAATTTTACAGAAAAAACTAAATTAGTCATATTATTTCAAAAAAAGTTTTTTTTTATATTAGTTATTATTGCGTAGCTTTTGTTTATATAATCTCATTGCACAAAAGAAATGAGTCGGAAATAATCTTCAAATTTCTTGGATTTAGGAATTTGTTACCGGAGAAAAACATATGTTATGTTCGAAATACAGAACCAAGGCATAAATAAAAAAAAATATAGATCATTTTACACTCTTTTACAATATTGGGCTCGATTGCGATTCTCTTGAGCTAAAATCGGAAATTCGTTCATGAGAATAGGCAGAGCTGTACGTCAGAGCGGAATGTGAAGTGAACGGTTGTCACTTTTCGTTAAAACTACTCACCAAAGTTAAGCAGTTAAATCTAACTACGCACGAAATGTGTTCAAACTTATTCGGGCGTCTATAGGCTCGACAGGTAGTTTTGGTGCGGGAAAAATCGACGATATTTCGTTTCATAGCATGATCTAATTAATATAAATAAATATTTTTTATGACATTTCAAAAAACATTTTTTTTCCTTTAATTTTATATGAAGAATTACGCTATTGTCTAGTGCTCCCCAATAAAAACTAACCCTATATAATTAATGATAAAACATACGGTTGTATCGGTGTATATTTGCTGCGAGTCTTCTGTGAGGCAAAACAGGCGAATTCCTTTATTTCGGATCCGCTGCTGTTCAAACCATCGCACAAACAAATCCACAAATAATAATACTTGAATGCTCATGAAGTGAAGAATCGTCTTAGACATACTTTCAAGGGTCTTATTTGTACGCTAGTTTGGGCAGCATCAAAAATCGAAATAAAACATCTATTTTCCGTTTCAGAATGGCAGTAATTGTTTCACAAAGACTACAAAATGCACGCCTTGCTAGGAAAATATTTATGAGGTTATAAGCGAGTTAAGCGGCTTTGAGAGAGATATATATAAAACGGGGCATTCTTCGCTTTGTTATTTTTCTCTCCTTCTACTATGACGCATCTGGTTTGAGTTTGAGGAAAAACGTATAACTGGACCTTTTCATCGAAATTCTTACATGGCGATTTTGTCCTCTCAAGACTTTGATATATCTACTATGAATATAGTTAGCAATAGAAGTAATATAATCGAGAATATATCCTTATTTTAGTAAGACATGGCTAACATGTATGTATATCAACAAAAAAAAAATATTCTCCATTTTTTTTATGAAATTCAACAAAAAATAATAAAAGTAAACTATACAATATAGAAGACAGTAAGCAACTTTTCAACGGGGCAGCTGTCAAACATGTTAAGAGATGCAAGGTTAAAAAAAAAAAAAAATATCCCAGAAATATTCCCACCTTGATGAAATGCTACACCCCAAGAATTTTTTAATTTAAAATATGTATTTTATTTACGTCGATTATTACTTTTATTAATAAATCTACTTATTAGTACAATTATTTTTATAAAAAATAAAATTCACAGGAAATAAAGAAAAAGATTCAAAGTCTTAGGACAAGAAATATCTCCATGTAAAACATTTAGCGAAAAGGCTAAACTGTTTTTTTTTATGTGTTACAAAGGGTGAGTTTCAGCAAACCGGCAATCTACCTGTCGAACTATTTTTTCGTTAATTTTCCAATGCTTTTAATAGTTATTCTGCTATTCGGGACGGAGACATATACAACAAATCAAAAACCATGATAATCGGTTAAACCGTTCTGAGTTATGTGTTCGAACAAAACCGACTTTGTTTTATATATATATATATATATATATATATATATATATATATATATATATATATATATATATATATATATATATATATATATATATATATATATATATATATATATATATATATATATATATATATATATATATATATATATATATATATATATATATAAAATTAGTAAACGCTACTTGAATAGCAGCGAAGGAAATCCCAGCTTGGATTGGAAAACGCTTATGTATGAATGAGATATACTTACGGATGTGCACGACTTTCGATTGTGCATGTTAGTTTATGGGTCCCTTTACCGTCGACGAACGATCACTCATCATCCATATATCTCAAAAATCGAGCTTTTTCCTTTTTGCAACACAAAATGCCTCCAATTGAGGCTAATTAAAGCGAAAAAACTAAAATAAAACACTTTGATCACATCGGCCGATGTGATCAAAGTGGAATGTGGTCACGGCAAGAATTGAAAACTGTCCACCAGGGGGGCGCACCCGCATTTTTATCTAAGTCTATTATTTCGGGGTACCCTCGAAATAATAGACTTAGATAAAAATGTGGTAGGTAGGTACGTAGATGCCTTGTGCCGAAATCACATTGTGACATTTTAGTTGGAATCGGTCCACCAGAGGCCGCGCTAGACACTTTAATCTCTAAATATTAGATTTAGAGATATGAAGTTTGGTACACAGAAGCCTTGTTGGGTCGATATCACATTGATAAATTTTCTCTTGAATATCTCAAATACATGCGATACAAATAATATTGAAAGTCCGCCATATATTAATTATTATAATAAATAGTATGGCCCTTAGAAGCGCCGACGTTTGCAATGCCTGGCTCGTTCAAAAGTCGTATTTAGAGGCTCACGGAGACCTGCGTTTGCAAATTAATTTTCAAATTGAATGAGATGATGCGCAATTATTGCCTTGCGTCGCATATTAAGAGGAATCAACTGCTAAAATAAGTCAAATGTCAAATAAGTCTCTGACTACTTGCCGGGAAAATATTGTGGTGACAGGACCGATTTTATTTATTTTATGTACATAACTAAATCATTACTTGGTTAAATCAATCTTTTCTATAATTTTATTCTGGTGACCAATTACATCTCAACTCAACGATCACAAGTATGCTAAATACTGCTTTCATTTCTATCCGAACCGAAAGCATATAGCTAGCTCAAATGTGGCGTACAACTCGCAAACGTATACATACCTATTTATACATTTATGTAAGTTAGCAACAACGGTATAACTTACAAAATAGCATGAAACGTTTTGAACTCTGTGGAGTGTTACCACTAATGACGTTATAGGCGGTCGTGCAAGATACGCGCAAATGAAGCACGAACGGGTAATTGAATCAGCAGGGTTTACGTGGCAGAGATATAAATGCATTTCAGGAATGCGAGATTTGGAATGCAACTACTCGTAGCTGTATAGTGTATATTGACGAGAAATACATTGTCGTTCATTTTCTTCACCTCGATACAACGGTATAACTTACAGTTATTATTAGCCGATCCCAGTAGAGTCTAACATTGCTATATTCTAAAACAATATTAGATATTTTACTTTCTAGACCCAAGGGAAAGTATTGTAAACGCGCTAAAAAAATCGAGATGAGGACGAAAATATACATTTTGACCCCCCCTGAGACGATTTCGACCATTTCCAGATTGAAGTCTGTCTGTGAGTCTATGTGTGTGTGTATTCTCCACGATAGCGCCCAAAGTCTTCATCTGTTTGAGCTGAAATTCGGCATGGTCATGACAAGAACAGGTGGTATAGTGGTTAGGTCGCCTGATCTTGCATTTTAAGATCCCGGATTCGATTCCCGGCTGGGTCACCATTTTCCGTTGGGATCAAATTAACGGAATTGCATTTTCAATTCTGTCGCTCGAATGCAATAGCAAGACACACACTTGTTACACATACATGTAAAAACGTCATAGTAGGGTTGGTTTTAGGAGATTGTCATATGACAATAAACGCGCCTATTGTGAAATTTCACAATAAATATGTAGTATAAACAAACAAGAGGTCGAAAAGTCGTGGTTGAAATAGGCCCACCAGGAGGCGCGCTAGTCATACTTCAATCTCGAAATATTGGACTTAGAGACTTTAATTCGGCACACAGATGCGTGGTAGGGCCAAAAACAGATTGTGTAATTTTAATTGGAATATCTCCTATATAAGCGTCACCCTTTTTAAAAAATTACATCGTATTTACGAAAATACTACATGATATTGGAGGGCAAGGTGGTGCAGGGTAGGGACGTTGATATGGCTTTATGGGATTAGGGTGTGTGGGAGGAGGGGGGGGGGGGGGGGGGTTATGGAGGAGGGGTTATGGAGGGGGGGCGGTCTTGTCTGCTTACAGGGAAAGTCTTAAGGTGATTTTTTTATTTCTTACTTATTTTTGTCTAATATGTTATTTCATGTAAATATAATAATCAGCCTTTAGTCATGTACTATTTTCTATTTTTGTCGCTTAGTACAATATAATGCTGTACATTTACTTAAAAAGAAATTAATAAAACAATTAATAACAGATGAACACTTTTGAATTATCTGAGTTTGCTAGGTACATTATTAACCTCATCTACTTAAAATTATCTACTCTCTGAGAAGCCTGCAGATCCTAAAATACCTGCCTAATCTCCAGCCCCCGTCTTCAATTTGAGGCATTAATAATTTCGATTTATAATATTTTGCTTTCAATAAGTATTCAATATTCAGTATTCAATTTATTTATTCAGAATATACAATAAAAGCATGAATTATGAATTAAGCTTAGTATCTGAATGTATTTTTAATAGACACTTCCTAAAGCCGTTGAAATTGTTAAAGCAAAGAAAGTTTGTTGTCTAAAGCTTTCACGATACGAAGTTTAAAAGCCGTTTTTTTTCGCAACTTCTGAAAGATGTTATAATAGATTTTCAGCTACGAGTAAAATAATATTAACTGGACAATATTTTAATAAAAACAATAAACTAACAGTAGGTACTGCTAATTTAAACTATACGTGAAAATATCTATAGAGATAAATAGAGATAGATTTTTGGCAAACAATCCGTAATTACAATTATTTTGCGTCTATATTAAGATATAGGTCTAACCTGGACAATGAATGGTCTACCCTGGACAACGGCGGCTGCAACGTCACCGAAACTCGTTTCCGGCAAATTCGTTTTTATCCTATTTATAATAGGTCTAACCTGCTGGGGAAATTGTTTTGACTGCAACAAATCTCAGATATATCATTTACATAATAGACACAAATTTAACAAAACGAAAAACCGACCCCATTTTTTTTTAGTGCAGCAGCCATGTCATGGTGATACTTAGAAGGGCTGTTATAATTGAATGCGTATACAAAATTTCATGTATATGCAGTTGACCGTTGAGGAGTTCCCTCGATGGAAGCCAACCCTGTATGCCGCAATCCATGGTGATACTTAGAACGGGCTGTCGTAATTGAAAACATATACAAAATTTTGTGTCTGTGCTGTTGACTGTTAAAAAGTTCCCTCGTCGGGAGCCAACCCTAGGTGCAGCAGCCATGTCATGATAAAACTTAGAACAGAATTTATCCTGAGTATACAAAATTTGAGGTCTGTGCTGTTGACCGTTGAGGAGTTCCCTCGTCGGGAGTCAAACCCAGCGTGTAGAATCAGGTCATGCTTACCATTAAAAAAAAATTGTCATCGAAAATGAACCAACATGTAGATTTTCAATTGTATATAATAATATTTGAGGAGTTCCCTGAATTCCTCATGGATCCCATCATCAGAACAGGATTTTGATAAAAATGGGACCTATCTGTAAGTATATTCTTTCGAATAAAAAAAGAATTTTCCAAATCGGATCATAAATGGCAGAGTTCTGAGGTAACAAACATAAAATAAAAAAAGATAGTACCGAATTGATAACCTCCTCCTTTTTTGAAGTCGGTTAAAAAGCAAGCAATTCGAATAAATAAAGCAGATAGCAGAAATTCATGTCGTTCAACCGCTTAGTTATACTAAACATAATATCTTTTTCTTTACATAGATTATTAGTAGACTCTTGTTCAAATAAAGATATCAAAGAGAGAAGATCTGATGTACACTAAAAAGTACAATACTGCCCCTGATAGTAAAAAGGGCGCAACTAACATTTTTTCCGAAATAGAGTTATATATATTGCCGTGATCAGCAAAATAAGACGCATCTGCTCATATTTTTTATATTTCTCTAGCTCGACTGTACACGAACTTACAGTAACGTCAAAGGACGCAAGTACATGTATTTTTTTACGAATACTAAGCTAAAAGGACGCATTGAATGTAAACTAGAATGAAAAGGCTTATTTGCGTATATGTGTTCTTTTCTTTTGGAAAATTTCTATCAGTTCAGAAATTGAAAAGACGCTTTTTCTTTTGTACTAAGTAGGTAAGACGTTAGTGATCACTTGCGTCTTTGCAATCTATTAATTCACTAAGTAGTTTAAGCGCATGTGGCAAATGGGCCTTTTATATTTAGTAATTCCTTTAGATGATTGGACGCTTCTGCCAAATGCGCCTTTTCTATCTAGTATTTCAATAAACTTTTTGCTATTTGATGCTATTTGATGCTAATGCTATTTTGCTTAATAAATCTTTGTTTATGTACTTACCAGCTCTCATCTTTTTATCATCCTTTCTCAGTTATCATTTCAAATAATATACCTACCTCATTTTATTTATTTTGATTGGATCCTGTTACACAATAGTGTTTTTTTTTGCCTTTCAATTAAGAATAGGAATATTGCAAGTATAACCAATACTACATTAAAAAGGCGCAAGTAGCCAATTGCGACCTTTCAACTTAAGAAAAAATCTAGTGAGAACTCATGAACACTAAAAATAAAAGCAGTTCATTGACTATGCTTAGTTAAAAAGACTTAAATGGCTATTTACGACTTTTCAACCTAATATCAAGTATTTTCCTAATTTTTTTTTACTAAGATGAAAAGGAAAATTGTTAATAAATCAATAAATAATTAGGATATAGAAAAATTATAAATCAAACATTTTAGATGAAAAGCAAACCCAATTTATTGCATTAACAGAATGTGTCTATAGTTTTTCTTTATGAGACAGCAAGCATTTAAATAATTTTTACACAAAACAATTTTTATCTCGGCTTAGACTTTATGCTACATGCGCCTTTCTTATTATAGGGGGCAGAATAGAAAAAATAATATAAATGTTAGTTTACCTTTTTAAAAAAGTAGTACATATGTATATTCAAAGCCCGGATTATTCTAGCATCAAATTTTACAATACTCGTATGTTGCCTAAAGTGAGTTCAGTGATACCCTAAAGTTCAGTAATGCCCTAAAGAGATTCCTATCAGAAAATCCATTTTATTCCATGAAAGAATTTGAGATTTGTTGGAGACTAAAGAAAGTAACATGATTAGGAAAATGAATTACATTATACCCTAATTTTAAATTTTAATTACACTTAACCGATGGAACGCCAACACCACCGATTGGTGGTTTTCTTGTTGTGACAATTCGCAGGTGGCCGATATCCGTATTTATATATCCGTAAAATGTATATAACAGATATATCAGACAAACACTCACGTGATATATAATATAGACATTTTAAAGCTCAATTACCCTGTGTAAACTGATAAAATTAAAATAAATTCAAGAAGACTTATTGTGTAAATCAATACTGAAAATGAATTATATAAACAAATATTATACTCTACGCCAATGGTGGTACACGATCGATTAACGTGGGTCGTAGAATCCACTTCCTTATACAGCAGCACTTCTTAAATGAGATGTGTCATGGTTTTGTTTTTAGTTATAATTTATTGATATATATGACTAATCTGTTTATGATGCACGTTATTATTGTCATTGAAGTAGGAAATTTAATCATTCCATTTAGTTCTATATCATGTAATAGTAAATCTGTAAGTATAAATTTCAAGGTCGTACATACTTATAGGATGAAAGAAAAGAAAATTATTTTTAAATAATTAAGGATTTCAAATATCGCGGAGAGTCAAATCATTTTATAAGTTTCGTTCAGTCGAAGAAATGGGAAGAAAAGGACGCAAGATTTCGTGAGTGATGAAAATCCTAATGGATTTTTAGTCAGGCTCTTGACGATAATGGACGAAACGGATTCATCAATATCCATTGAGTTAAAAATGCCGAAAGTGGATATCTAATTAATCATATTTTAAAACGTTCAAAAGTATAGAACCATCAAATATTTAGCATAACCAGTACATTTAACAAAACAAACGCATAAAAAACTATAAAATGATAATTTACACGTCTCTCATTATCTCATTACTAGTTGTAATTTACCAGTTTATAAAAATGTACATAATAATTGTTATACATATTTAGAAAAATATAATAATGGCTTCGAATGGATTAAAACCGTAAAGGCCTCCCAGGCAGGTAATCAACTTTCGACAGCTTTCGGATCGATACAAAAAATGAGAGTAAATTATATACTCTATGCATATTGCAGAGAGTTAAAAAAATGCCGAAAGTGGATATCTAATTAATCATATTTTAAAACTTTCGAAAGTATAGAACTATTCAATATTTAGCATAACCAGTACACAACGCATAAAAAAATATAAAATCAACGCATAAAACAAACGCATAAAAAACTATAAAATCATAATTTATACGTCTCTCATTATCTCATTCTAGTTGTAATTTACCAGTTTATAAAAATATACATAATAATAATTGTTATACATATTTAAAAATATATATAATGGCTTCGAATGGATTAAAACCGCGAAGGCCTCCCAGGCAGGTAATCAACTTTCTTCAGCTTTCGGATCAATACAAAAATAAGAGAGTAAAGATTATACCGTCCGTGTCATGCCAAAACGACGGATGGCAAAAACACACTTCTGAGAAGGTACCCGCGTTTGAAAATTTATGTCAAGGAATTACGAGAATTAGGATACTTTGGAGATCCATCGACAATATTTGTTATTACATCTTTGTTGTTGCATTCCGAAAATGAGGCGCGTCGGTTTTGTGGACACGACGCCATTAGAAATTTTTAGGTATTGTTTAATTTTGTTTTATGCGAAATTACCAATGTATCCATTAAGGTTATTTTAGATTGAGCATTATTCAAATATTGAAAAAAAAGCATTATGCGGATATATTAATAAACGAAGATAACCAACGTATTTAACTTGTACACAAGTATTTAACTTGAAACATCCAATAGGCTAACATTGGTGGTTTTAGCATGACATCAAGAAGCTGTCAAGATGATAGCAGGAAGCTTTTCATCGTATAGATAATTAGGAGACAATTCGAAATCACTTAATTGAATAAACACAATATTTACATTTTAATGATCAAAATATGCCATTATTAGAGCTTTTAATATATTAATATAACTTAATAAGTTTGGATTTTGAGAACAGAATCCCAAAAACAAACTGACGGTCTACCTATACAAGTTTAAGTGTTTTAAAATGTTATTAAAAAATTTTTTATAACACACCATGTATTTTAAATCCTTAATATAATTAGTGTTTATTTTATCTTTATCAAAACCCAAGTAAGTCTGGCTATGACTTAGACTACTGTGATTATTTGACTAATAACTGATCCTATAAGTAAATCAATTCATAAATCGTCAGATCGAACTTCAGAGTCGTATATAGAAAAGAATAATGAGATGTCTGCTACATGACCATGAATGAAGCAGTAAACCTTCCCAATCTGACCATTGATTGCGTCTTTACCTACCTACGTGGGCATAAAGCGAGGCGAGGATTTCTCACCCACTCGCAATAACGGAATATCGACACTCGCACACACGACAACTGACCGAGGCTTTATGCTTCTCTATTTGGACGCGGTGAATCAGACTTATTAATAGCCTTTCTGACCCGTCCGAGATGAAGACCATGTGCGATATTTAGGATAAAGTCGCGATTTAAGTCGCAAGCCACACACAATGGACGTATGACTCAGACAGGGCGCAGACGGAAAGAAACGTGTCTGCGCCCCCGTCTGCGCCCCGACTTTTATGTATGTTTTGCGTCGGGTCTTTTCTATACATTTTGTATGAAAGTTCTTTAAACGGACTTCACGTCCGCGACGTGTCCGAGTCTTAGGGGCTCTCTAGACGATCAAGCATGCTTGTCAATCATTGCGTCACGGGCCGGGTAGGGATCGTAAACCGCAAGAAATATGCAAATATTTTTTTTAAATATTGACTAAAAATGCCTAATTTTGTACTTTTATACCAGAGAGTCACGTCATTCATCAATCAACTACGTTTAATTAACGTGACTCCCTGGTATAAACTACAAAATAGGGCATTTTTGGTAAAAATTTCAAAAAAATATTTGCATTATTCCTGCGGTTCAATATCCCCTCCCAGCCCGCGACCCAATGCTTGACAAGCATGCTTGATCGTCTAGGTGAGTCCCTTACGTCTATTGTGTATGGCTAGCGCCTAACACGCCATTTTATTTCCATTGATTTAATTGACTGTAATATAATGACATTGTACTCGTATACTAACATTATTTTTTATTTTATTTTATTTTATTTGGTACCCAAACAGAATATTGACAACACATACAGTGACATATATATACTACAGTTACATGACTACATCAATATCATTTTTATATGAGTACACAATTAGCACAATGCATGAACAATGGTTGAATTTAAAAAAAAATACGTATAAGAAAAGGAAAAAAAAAACATTGTAATTGTATTATATCATTGTAATGTGTATAAGTACAGTAAATTGTTTAAAATTTTGATATGCCTAGCAGTGGCGGTCTCTTCATATAAGCCGAAAAGCCTGGCTTGCCTATAATTCCAAATTAACAATTAAATAAATGAATAACACAATTCGTAAAAAAACAACTAAACAATTTTTTTTGCTAGCGCTCCTACTGCTATCTAGCGCGCACAGCTCGCTCCACGCGAGAAAAAATCTGTTATCGACAGGGTGCGATAATTATAGACAGGGCGCGATTGCTGTCTCGCTCGCACATTATGGGCTTTCAATGCGGCTTTCAAAATCAGTGTTCCTCTCATTCGCACCTGTGGCAAATTACGCTAAACAATATATGTGTATATACAACTTTTGTATCGGGAGCTAAGCCGGGCTTGCTTAGCCATGACGTTGAATGCGAACTGCGAATGCGAACGTGTCAACAGAAAGCGCGACTTCATTATAATTAGTTTGGATTGCAATGTGCGAGTGACGTCGGGCTAATTTTTTATTGTGTAATTTCAATTGATTTGTGGTTTTAGTGCCTGATAAAAAAATGGAGGAAATTGTCCTTTGTGGTCAGTAATGTATTCTTATTACTTTGTTTTCTGACATATGTGACAACCCGCAGGACTAAGACGGGGATACGGTTTTAGCAGCGAAGAATTTTAAAAACTCGATGCGATCATTCCATTTAAATTTTTTCACCTTGTTTTCCGCCGAATTTTTAAAAAACTGAGCGTTTGTACAACATTCTTCAAAAATCACAAGTCGATGTGGGTTATAGGAATTAAGAAAGGAAAACAAAATAAAGGAATTTCAGACTTGGTTACGTGTTGAATTTCAATATGAATTTGATCAAATTTATGAAAACAATCTTTAAAATAACTCAGCACCTCGTTTGAGACGCAACGTACGCTGTGCTCATACTGAATACAAACGACTTTTTGTCCAGGTAATTAATTGACAACATATTTTGCGAAATTGACGATCGATATTCGCAAATTTTCAAATTGAAATTTTTCCAACTCTTCAACAACAAACTATACGAGAAATACCGTTTAGATTTTCCTACAAAGGCATTAGATTCATTATTTGACATTTATGCAAACCATTTTGACAGAAGGTTTTAAAGAACCAAATGATTTGTTTGTACTCCTCTCTTGAATTGAAAGATTGCAATGTTTTTGAACGAATTAGTCAGAATAGCCTCGAAGACACCTTTCCCCAATTGTTGAAGTTAGCGTATCTTGTCGTCACTATTCCTGCTACAAGTGCTTCCGCAGAACGTGCATTCTCATCTCTTAAGCTTATTCATACTTACCTAAGAAATACACAGGGTCAGGAACGTCTATCTGAGTTATGGTTGCTATTGAAAAACAGTTGTTAAAAGAATTAAAGCGTTCGCCATCATTTTACTCAGACGTAATAAAATCATTTTTGAAAAAAGGTAGACGCTTCGATTTAGAATATAAACGATGAAAATATGCCAGCGTGAGTTTCATTCCCATGGCTAGCTTTCTAAGGGTCACTTATTTTACTTTTTGTTCACTTTTTTATAAAATAGTCTTACAGCTCATACAAGCAAGGGTCAACTTATCAACTCAAGCAAGGGTCAACTCAAGCAAATAAAATGGCTTTTCTAAGGGGCTCTCTAGACGAAAAAGCATGCTTGACAAGCTTCGCGTCGCGGACAGGGAGGGGATCGTAAAACCGCAGGAAATATACAAATATTTTTTTGTAATATTTACCAAAAATGCATAATTTTGTAGTTTATACCAGGGAGTCACGTTAATTAGAAGTAATTGATTGATGAATGACGTGACTGGCATTTTTGGTAAATATTTTTAAAAAATGCATATTTTCTGCGGTTTACGATCCCCTCCCAGCCCGCGACGCGATTTTTGACAAGCATGCTTGATCGTCTAGCTAGAGAGTCCTTTAAAGCCACTAGAGGTATGCGACTGCTGATAAGTATATGTTAAATTCTGTCTTGCAGTAGCATGCCTTCAGTGTGCTTTATTGAATGTACGACCCAAGCAGTAAATTTCAAACTGAAGATTAAAGAGTAAAGAGGTACCACTTTTTTACTATAAAAAGCGTAAAAAAAACACAAAGAGGTATGTCGGGCTTGCCCTATTTACGAACCCTGGGCACGCCACTGGCAGTGGCGGTCTCTTCATATAAGCCGAAAAGCCTGGCTTGCCTATAATTCCAAATTAACAATTAAATAAATGAATAACACAATTCGTAAAAAAACAACTAAACAATTTTTTTTGCTAGCGCTCCTACTGCTATCTAGCGCGCACAGCTCGCTCCACGCGAGAAAAAATCTGTTATCGACAGGGTGCGATAATTATAGACAGGGCGCGATTGCTGTCTCGCTCGCACATTATGGGCTTTCAATGCGGCTTTCAAAATCAGTGTTCCTCTCATTCGCACCTGTGGCAAATTACGCTAAACAATATATGTGTATATACAACTTTTGTATCGGGAGCTAAGCCGGGCTTGCTTAGCCATGACGTTGAATGCGAACTGCGAATGCGAACGTGTCAACAGAAAGCGCGACTTCATTATAATTAGTTTGGATTGCAATGTGCGAGTGACGTCGGGCTAATTTTTTATTGTGTAATTTCAATTGATTTGTGGTTTTAGTGCCTGATAAAAAAATGGAGGAAATTGTCCTTTGTGGTCAGTAATGTATTCTTATTACTTTGTTTTCTGACATATGTGACAACCCGCAGGACTAAGACGGGGATACGGTTTTAGCAGCGAAGAATTTTAAAAACTCGATGCGATCATTCCATTTAAATTTTTTCACCTTGTTTTCCGCCGAATTTTTAAAAAACTGAGCGTTTGTACAACATTCTTCAAAAATCACAAGTCGATGTGGGTTATAGGAATTAAGAAAGGAAAACAAAATAAAGGAATTTCAGACTTGGTTACGTGTTGAATTTCAATATGAATTTGATCAAATTTATGAAAACAATCTTTAAAATAACTCAGCACCTCGTTTGAGACGCAACGTACGCTGTGCTCATACTGAATACAAACGACTTTTTGTCCAGGTAATTAATTGACAACATATTTTGCGAAATTGACGATCGATATTCGCAAATTTTCAAATTGAAATTTTTCCAACTCTTCAACAACAAACTATACGAGAAATACCGTTTAGATTTTCCTACAAAGGCATTAGATTCATTATTTGACATTTATGCAAACCATTTTGACAGAAGGTTTTAAAGAACCAAATGATTTGTTTGTACTCCTCTCTTGAATTGAAAGATTGCAATGTTTTTGAACGAATTAGTCAGAATAGCCTCGAAGACACCTTTCCCCAATTGTTGAAGTTAGCGTATCTTGTCGTCACTATTCCTGCTACAAGTGCTTCCGCAGAACGTGCATTCTCATCTCTTAAGCTTATTCATACTTACCTAAGAAATACACAGGGTCAGGAACGTCTATCTGAGTTATGGTTGCTATTGAAAAACAGTTGTTAAAAGAATTAAAGCGTTCGCCATCATTTTACTCAGACGTAATAAAATCATTTTTGAAAAAAGGTAGACGCTTCGATTTAGAATATAAACGATGAAAATATGCCAGCGTGAGTTTCATTCCCATGGCTAGCTTTCTAAGGGTCACTTATTTTACTTTTTGTTCACTTTTTTATAAAATAGTCTTACAGCTCATACAAGCAAGGGTCAACTTATCAACTCAAGCAAGGGTCAACTCAAGCAAATAAAATGGCTTTTCTAAGGGGCTCTCTAGACGAAAAAGCATGCTTGACAAGCTTCGCGTCGCGGACAGGGAGGGGATCGTAAAACCGCAGGAAATATACAAATATTTTTTTGTAATATTTACCAAAAATGCATAATTTTGTAGTTTATACCAGGGAGTCACGTTAATTAGAAGTAATTGATTGATGAATGACGTGACTGGCATTTTTGGTAAATATTTTTAAAAAATGCATATTTTCTGCGGTTTACGATCCCCTCCCAGCCCGCGACGCGATTTTTGACAAGCATGCTTGATCGTCTAGCTAGAGAGTCCTTTAAAGCCACTAGAGGTATGCGACTGCTGATAAGTATATGTTAAATTCTGTCTTGCAGTAGCATGCCTTCAGTGTGCTTTATTGAATGTACGACCCAAGCAGTAAATTTCAAACTGAAGATTAAAGAGTAAAGAGGTACCACTTTTTTACTATAAAAAGCGTAAAAAAAAACACAAAGAGGTATGTCGGGCTTGCCCTATTTACGAACCCTGGGCACGCCACTGATGCCTAGATATGTAGGTATGTACTTACATATATAGGTATGTACTTACATATATGTATATTTTACTCATATACCTACAAACAAGGAATTTAAATCACTAAAAGATATTTTAAAAGAACAATGGTGTAATGAACAATCGTCGATTTTCCCGCACCAAAATTACCTGTTGATCTTATAGACACCCGAATAAGTTTGAACACATATCGTACGATTAGATTTAGCTGCGTTATTTTCGGTGGGTTCTTTTAATGCGGGAAAGTGACAACCATTCATTTCACATTCCGCTCTGACGTACTGCTTTGTCTCGTTCCCGTAAACCAATTTTCGATTTTAGCTCAAGTGTAACGCAATCGAGCTCAATATATAGATAAGAATATCGAAGGAGGAACATAGATGGTTCTAAAACATCGATAAGGCACCATCGATTTGAAAAACATCGAACATAGATATCTAACCATCGATGTTTTCGATATATCGGACATTGATGTCTATCCCCACACTACAGCCTGTGTTATCAAAAGGGTGTTTTTAAACTCTTTTCTTTTTTATAATGATTACTAACAAAATTTGTTATCATTATTGTTTTTAAAATTGTTATATTTTGATCCTGATTATTTCATTTTGATTTTGAGAATAATACGTATGTCCTAAAAACCAGATTAAGAGATATTGAGGATTTTCAATCAACATTTGCAGTTTATTGGTTAGTCTTTCTATTCAGCATTCGTTAGTTAATTTGAGTTCATTTCAGTTTAATTAGTATATTTTTAGTTTTTTGATTCTTTTTTGTATTATTGTTAAAATATTGGTAATAAGTAATTATTTTTATATTTTTTGTTGACAGACAAACAATACAATACAATGCGGAATTATTAATTTCACCCTGATGGATCTGGGTAAAAATTTCGGGTCTTTTCACTAGTATATTAATACTAGCTGCGCCCAGCGGTTTCACCCGCGTGGTAATGGAAAATTGTGATAATGATGATAGAAAACCATATATCTTTATAAATTATAGCCTATGTGTTATTCTGATGTGTAAGCTATATTATTGTAAAGTTTCATCAACATCCATTCAGTAGTTTTTGCGTGAAAGAGTAACAAACATCCATACATACATACAAACTTTCGCGTTTATAATATTGGTAGGATAGTAGGATAGAATTTAAATTTCGAATGTCAATTTCTTAGATTTTTTTCCTACTTACTTGACAGTTATCATTATATTTTAGATAATTCACACTATATATTTATAAATTATAGCCTATGTGTTATTCTGATGTGTAAGCTATATTATTGTAAAGTTTCATCAACATCCATTCAGTAGTTTTTGCGTGAAAGAGTAACAAACATCCATACATACATACAAACTTTCGCGTTTATAATATTGGTAGGATAGTAGGATAGAATTTAAATTTCGAATGTCAATTTCTTAGATTTTTTTCCTACTTACTTGACAGTTATCATTATATTTTAGATAATTCACACTATATATTTATAAATTATAGCCTATGTGTTATTCTGATGTGTAAGCTATATTATTGTAAAGTTTCATCAACATCCATTCAGTAGTTTTTGCGTGAAAGAGTAACAAACATCCATACATACATACAAACTTTCGCGTTTATAATATTAGTAGGATGCTTATAACAAATAAAAATTTGAATTCTTTCAAAATATGACAGGTGAATCGGTGAACTTTTACTTGTGGAACAATAATTATAAGCTTTTTCCCGAGAAACACTTAAAATTTTTATTGTTCACGTATCACTGAAATTTCACTGTGGAATTAACTAGAGAAACGGGCCCAGACATCTTTATCATTCAAGTAGTCGTAGTACCTATATACCTCTTTACAAAGTAAGTCTTTATTTAATATGATGACTAAAATATTTTATTGGCAACTTTAAAAAATCCTGAGAATTCCGCTGTAGAGATGTACAGGTTACGCGATAAGAGCTGGCACGTTCACAGTACTCACACTAATGCATAATGCATAAGCTTGACCGCGAGCAAGAGAGACGGAAAGAGTTGTGTCTTATGTTCACCACAAACGGGGCGGAACTGTTTCACGTATCACATTCAACACGGAATCCCAGCTTAATTTTTAATATTTTCTTCAAACTATTTTGTCTTTTTTTATCATTATTTTTATTTTTATTACTACATCTTGTTGGTCTACGAATAAATAAATAACATAAAACATACAAGCAGTTCTTTGTTATTCACCTTATTTTATTTACCAATTTTTTCTGAAATATTCAATACACCCATATGTGATACGCTCACTTGTACAATACAATTCTCAACCCACAAATATATATTACTATACTTCGAGAATAATAACTAATTGCTAAAATTACAAGCATAACTGTTATGTCATATAAAAAAGGTTTTCGGCTTCTACCCGCATTCGTTTCGAACGGCACGTCGGGCCTGCCAGCAGGACCAGTGAGGGAAGTTCATACAAATTTAACGATAAAATGAGTACTGCTGGCAGGACTCAATACCGTCAGAACGTCCTTCTGGAAGGACCTTCCGGAAGGACAGACCACTGGACGTTCTATCATTAAGCTGTTCCTCATGTCATAAAGATTATCATTATTCCTGCGTCGGAATTTCCAAAGAAAATTTTAAGAAAATGGGTGAAAATAAAGCTCTCTGGAAATGCTGCAAAACGAAGAAAAACGATGATGACCTCGATCCTCAGCTACGTCAAATTAAAGCAGAACTATACGAAGAAGTGAAATTTTCACATCAAGAGTTGATGCAAAAAATTGAGACTCTTATTGGGCTCGATTGCGTTTCTTCGTGAACTAAAATCAGAAATTAGTCCGTGTGAACGAGACAGGGCAATACGCTAGAGCGAAGTGTGAGATGACCGGTTGTCACTTTTTCGCATTAAAACTGCGCGCCAAGGTCAAATCTTACACCGCACGAAATATGCTCGAATTTATTCGGACGAGTATAAGTTCGGCAGGTAGTATTTATCGACGGTCGTTCGTTTCATATACCGCTCTAACGTACCTATTGCTCTGTCTCGTTCGCTTGGACTAATTTTAGTTTTAGTTTACAAAGAAACGCAATCGGGCCCATTATATCCGTCAACAAGGCCCAAAATGAAAATGCTGAACTAATTACCTCGCTTAAATTTCTGTCGGAAAAATACGATGACCTTCAAATAAAAGTCTCGGAGCTCCAACCGCTGAAACCTCGGATTGAAAGCCTTGAAAAAGCTAACAAAGACTTGTACTACAAAATTGACACGTGGAACGTCAAATAGACGATAGTAAACAACAGAACAATCAAAAAAACTGGAAATTGACGGCGTCCCTACATGCGATAATGAAAACCTTACGAATATTGTCAAAATCATTGGATCGAAAATCGGTGTCACTATTAATGAAAATGAGATCACTACTCGGCGATCCCCTGGCAGATATAACAACCTCTTAGATTCTGCTACAGGGAGCGGGCTACTGCGGCCGTCAGCTCGTACTCGACCACCAACTATTACAGTTGCTTTTTCTACTGTTGATCGGCGTAATGCGTACATAACAGCTGTGAAAAAGTACAATCGCAAAGGAGACAAACTGAACACTAGTGATATTGGTACCGCTTCTAAAACACCAATCTTTGTACAAGAATCGCTTACGCCGCGTCTGAGATACATATTTTTACAGGCGAAGAAAGCTGCTAAAGAAAAGGCTTATCGATTTTTGTGGCTGAAAGATGGCATCATTCGAGCTAAAAAGGAGGAGAATGGCCGCACCTTAACCATTAATAGCTTACTATCATTAAACAAAATGTGACGCATGAGCGTCAGCATTATTTGTAGGCTCAGAACGGTTTCTTTATACTCATATTTTATGTTATTTCAATATTCTTTGCTATTTCAATATTTTATCCTATTCCAATACAATTGCAATCAATCACTGAAGTATTGGTTTGACGCTGTAAAGATATTATTAACTTTTTATTTAAAATTTTCGATAGCAGTGATTATTTCTATTTCAGTATTTTTTATTTTTATGTCTTCTGTTATTCACCATTATGGAAATCTGACTGTTATTTTTAATTTATATTACAGTCTTACTATCGAAATTGTACTTTTTACATTAATTGCTATATTGGATCAGTATTGTGACAATTTATTCCTGATTTCTAATTTACTTTGTATTTTAATGAGTAGAGCTAGTTGTATTGCTATTTTTATTGGCTATTCTGATATAATAACCTTGAATTTCGATCTATATCGCAGATTTATGACGGGTTGTACGGTTATTGTTCTAATTAATAATTTTCTTCGCTATCGTCACATCATATTTCTGCTTTCGGATTTATATAGCATTTATATGTTAGAAGTTGATATTGCCACTTTTTTTGTTTTTTATTATGACATTCTAACGCTACAATTCAATGTATATTTTAATTTTATAACCGTAGTTCTGATTATTGCAATGATTACAAATCGTAGTCTATACTGTAACAATTTATTTTTGCATATTAATTTATATTATGGATTATTTATGGGAATTATTATCAGTATAATAACTGCCAATTATATATTTTTTCATAACCTTATTTTTTGGATTACTAACTTACTTTTTATCTTTATGATGGGTACTATGACGATATTGTTATTGGTTAAAGTCTTTATAGTTATTATTGTACCTGCTAAAAAAACAATTATTTCAGCAAAAGCTATAGGATGTAAGCTTAACATCAGATTTTTATTTGGATATCATACCTATTTGAGTTATCGGAAAACTATTTCTAAAACCAGATTGAGTCATTTATGCTTCTCACTACAGATGTTTTTTGTTAACAGGCGCGGCTAATGTAGATGTTTTACTAACCTTCCAAACCATTACGACGTTGCAACTTCCGGCATCGAAATGTAAGTCTATAATGTATGATGGATTAAATAGCCTGAACATATTTAGCTGTAACATTAGGAGTCTCAACAAAAACTTTGATAACCTGCTGATTTTACTCTCTACGATAGATGTTGAATTTGATTTGATAATACTTAGCGAATGCTGGCTGAAGGACAATGAACCCCATCATACAATAAATGGCTATGATGTCATTTATACTTGTAATAACAGAAAGCAAAATGGCGGTGTTTCAATATTTATTAAGCAGTCGTTATCCTACACTTCTATTGAACCTAGGTTAATAGATGCCAACTGTCTTCAAGTTATTATAAACAACAGCATAGCAATCTTAGGAATATATAGGTCGCCTTCAAGCCGAAATATCAAGCCATTCCTTACTTCCCTCATCGAACTACTGGATAAATACAAGAATCAGGACTATAGGTACATAATGGGAGGTGATCTAAATATTAATATTCTTGATAATACCGACAGTCAGGTGAATGAGTATATATGCCATCTAGCTGAATACAATTTGGAATCGGCCATCAATAAGGTCACCAGATGTAACTCTTGTTTAGACCATAGTTTTACATCAATTCATAAAAATGTCATAGGGATCGTCTGAGATAGTCAATTAACAGATCACTACCCAACAATCTTATCTGCCAGTTTAAGTAATCATTTACATAAAACAATTCCACTTAAAACCATAACCTCCTTAGATAACAAGAGTCTGTCGACTGATATTGATCAGATTGAATGGAAGGACATGTACGCAATGAATGATGTGAATGTGGCTACTGACTTTTTTGTTCAAACTCTTGAGGCATTAATTAAGAAAAACACTAAAACGATAACCATGGATTACCAATGGGTTACTTATAAGCATTAGAAAGAGGGACAAATTACATCGAAAGTTTAAATCTGATCCTGGAAATAGTCTCTTGCAACATGAGTATATCCGGTACAGAAATGTAATGAAAATAATCATTAATAGAACAAAAAATACGTACTATCGAGTTAAACTAAAGGAAGTATCATCTGACGCGAGGAAGACTTGGCAGATTGTTAAGGACATTGCTTACGGTAAAAATATTAACTCCTCGGATATAAGACAATTAAAGGTCCATGGACTCACAATAACCGCCAACGATCTCAACAGACGGACTTTAGCTGATTATTTTAATGATTATTTTTCGGGAATAGGTGAAACTTTGGCAAATAGAATACTAACTGACAATAAAGTCAGTGAATCGGACCTGTCAGATTTTTTGATAAACACAAATTCAACTTTAACACGACAGTTATCCCTATCAATCGCTACTGTAGATGAAATTACTAAAATAATAATGAACATGAAATCCACTAAATCTAGAGGTACCGACTGTATTACCTCCCAGATTATAAAGGCCAACAAGAGAGTTTTAGTTATACCAATCTGTCACTTAGTTAACCTAAGCCTCTCAACTGGATGTTTTCCTGCACATTTGAAACAAGCTGTTATCTGTCCAATATTCAAAGGTGGTGCCAGGGACGATTGTGGTTGCTATCATCCTATTAGTCTTCTAAATTGCCTATCTAAAATCTTTGAAAACGTAGTCAAGCAACGTCTGTTAGCATTCCTTGAGGACAACGACGTCCTTACGCCTATGCAGTTTGGATTCCGATCAGCGAGAGGCACCCAAGACGCGATTGCAGCCGTCACTGGAGAAATAGTTAAGGCATTAGACGATGGAGAAAAATGTGTAACAGTATTCTTAGATCTGGCTAAAGCATTTGATACTGTCTCCCATCGTCTTTTGCTTACAAAACTTCAATTAATAGGCATTCACGGTACGTCTTTGCGATGGTTTGAGGATTACCTCTGTGGTAGATCTCAAGTCACTCAACTGAGGGATACGTCTAGTTCGAGATCAGGAATCAAATTTGGAGTACCTCAAGGTAGCGTACTAGGTCCAATTCTATTCCTTATTTATATAAATGGACTATCATCGATTCCTCTGTGTAAGGGGAAAGCCATCTTGTTTGCAGATGACACTGCCCTAGTTTTCAGAGACAGATCCTGGCAGGGAGTGTTTGAAAACTGTCAAATGGGTCTCAAACGGGTAAAAGAATGGCTTGACTGTAACCTTTTATCTCTAAATGTAGAAAAAACAAAATATATGACGTTTTCCAAAACAAGCAAGGGAATGCAACAAACAGCTGGACTATCCCTCATAGTACACTCATGTAAGGACAGTCCATCAACTATCTGTGCTTGTTCTAATCTAGACAAGGTGAGTACGATTAAATACCTAGGCTTGACTTTGGACGATAGATTGACCTGGTCTTACCATATCTACAACACAACGGCTAAAATTCGCAAACTCATTCATCCATTTAAACTTCTACGTAACGTAATGTCGAAACCATTACTAAAAGTTGTCTATTACGCACTTGCTCACAGCATTATATCATATGGGATTCTTGGTTGGGGCGGTGCAGCACTATCACACCTCGATCCACTTGTTAAAGCTCAGAAGGCGCTGTTAAGAGTTGTCAACAAAAAACCGTTGAGATACCCGTCTGAGCAACTTTTTCGTGAGTTCTCTGTTCTTGACGTACGGCAAACATTTGCTAAAACGATAATACTCTATTATCATAAACATAAAGAATTGCACCAGCACACAACCCATAAAATTATTACACGAGCGATAACTAATAGTAACCACATAGTGCCCAAACTGAATAGTTCCCATGCCCAAAGACATTTTCTTTACTTGGCACCGTCGTTGTTCAATAAAACAAAGGATATACCCGGCATTTATACTCAAGGTATTAATATAAAAATAAATATAAACAAAAAAAGACTAACCCACTGGTTGATCACCCAGGGAAGGAAAGAAACCGAAAAATTAATTTGCTTTATTCCTATCTAACTTAACATTCCTAACACAATATTATTAACCTACCATATTTTTATGATTATTATTATTTATGATTATTACATATTATTATTATTATTATCACATACCTTTTTAGATAATTTGAAATTTTATTTTTTACTAAAATTTTACTTTACTTGATTTTATTTTTCACGGCATTCTTCAACGAAATTTTTTATTTAGCATTAGGCAGTACGTACTTAATTATATAATTCTGAGCCTACCTTAGTGCGGACGTCTCGTGCGATCCAGTTAGGTTAGGTTTAATTCATTTGTAACTAATACTATGATTTTTTTGTAAATAAAGAATTTGAATTTGAATTTGAATGTCTCACTCACTCAGGCCTTATATCCATTAAAAAAGTTTAGACCTTTTTCAATCGTAAATTGGAAACTGAAAAAATACTTCTATTTCTGATTCGTATACTATGTCGGTCACTGATTATTTCTACATCATTGAATATTTGGGGGTCATGTAATAATCTGATGCCAATCATAATTTGAAACACATAAAATAAATGTGATTATTATTTAATTAATTCTTTAGTTAATGTTTAATTAATGGTTGTGATATGAAAATAATCATCTGGCTACACACCAATTAAAAAAAAGCCATTATGTAAGCGCTTTCCCGCATTAGTCAACAAAATTAGGTAAATGGACGCATTGCTTCTTCATGCGATAAGGACAAGTTTCCCAACATGAAGTATTAAAATTACCTATTTAGGGAGTTGGCGTTAATATTTATTTTATTTTCTTATGTCACTATTGATTTTTTGTACCTATAACAGAATCTATGCACATATAATCTTTAAATTCAAAATACTTATTCTGCCGCCATCTTCCCGTCCTGAACGAAACTATTTCATATCACTTCGTAATTTTGTCGCGGCGTGTTGGTTTTAATCTTTGGATTGGGTAACGGGTTGTTTCTCTAATGTTTTTACAGATGGCGCGCTCCGCCTGCAATATTTAAACAGCTCTTGCCTTACACGCTCCTTTTTCCCTTTTTTATTAAAAAAAACATACATTTAGCATGACATCTAAAATAATGTTTTGATGAAAATTGTTTAAATTAAATAATAAATACTTTTACCGCCATCTATGACCTAACGACAGTGTATATAGACAGCAGTTTTCTATTGATACTCAATGATGCGTCTAGATGGCGCTGATCGATATATTTTATTGTATGGTTTTTATTGCATATTTAATTTTAGGTTGCGTTCTAGTGCCGGCTAGCCTCCCGATAAAAAATACGCCGAAGTACAAAAAATATATCCCTGATTATTAGATTTAGAAGGCAGTCAAGTCATTAATTATCCTATACAAAATAAACGGGTCAATTTTAAAAAAAGTCAATCGAGGTGAGGGACTTCGGAATTACATTTGATACGCAGTTGAATTACCGTGCACACATAAATATTTGCAAACTTGCTAGCAAAATGGTCGTTTTTGTTATTCGCATATTATGCAAACAGTTTAATAATATTCCTGTAATGTTTCTATTATATAATTGTTTAGTCCGTAGCATACTTGAATATAACTCGCTCATCTGGTGTGTAAGTGAAAACAAATACATTCAGATGGTAGAGCGTATTCAAAGAAAATTTTTAATATATATTTATTACAGAAAATACATTATTTATTCATACTTATTTCCGTCTGATTTTGTGCTAGAAATAGTAGGATACAACACTCTTGAAATGCGTCGATATATTTCCCTAATTATATTGGCATATAAATTAATTCAAGGAACTATGTATTTGCCAGAGATAATATGTAAGTTTGAATTTTACGTACCGGTAAATTACACAGCGAGGAGATCGCATCCATTGTTTAATGTGCCGTACCCTCGTACAAATATTTTTGTAGACAAGGCCAGTGGGGAGGGTTATAGCTCTTCTTAATTCCTTACCCACAGAAATAGACATCTTTTGTATATCCCTTTGGCAGCTAAAAAGGCAACTCCCTGCTATCTCATGTTAATTATAATCTGTATTTTACTTAGTTTTATATTTTTATGTTTTTTTCTTGTTTAATGTTAGCATTAATTTAGAAATGTAAATCAGTCATAATGGACTTACACTCTAGATTTAATATTCAAGGGCGAATTGAATTCGCGTATACCTAATGCTCTTGAATAATACATATTTGAAACTAATAAATAAATAAATAAACATAATTAATTCATAAAAAACAAACGTTTTACAAATTATGTTACCAGCTATATGTAGCACATTCTCGCGTCAGTTCCTGTAGAAATATTTACTTTCTTGATTCTGCTGCCGCGACCAAATATGTCGCTTACAAAAAAGCTCTTCGATAATAGAAATAGAAATAACTTTCAGTAACCTTTCAGAAATAACAAATTGCCGCTTTTGTCGATATTTTCACTATTATGCGATAGGTAACTACATAATGGGCTTGATTGTGTTTCTTCGTAAACTTAAATCGGAAATCAGTTCGTGTAAACGAGACAGGGCAAAACGCTAGAGCGGAATGTGAAATGACCTGTTGTCACTTTTTCACATTAAAACTGCTCGCCAAGGTCAAAGCATCTGAATCTAGCACTGCGCGAAATATGCTCGAATTTATTCCGACGAGTATAAGTTCGACAGGCAGTATTTATCGACGATCGTTCGTTTCATATTCCGCTCAAACCTATTGCTCTGTCTCGTTCGCTTGAACTAATTTTAGTTTTAGTTCATAAAGAAACGCGATCGGGCCCAACGTCAAAGAAAGATAATATCTAAGGTAAACTAGCAACAGCAGCTTTATAACAGTTACTACATATTTGTCCATATTTAACTAGCTTTTTGCTTATAACTCGAGAATCAATCAACCACTCTTTATCGATTTCTAGATAGAAATTTAGATGAAAATGCATGCAGCGCTTTGGTTCTCAAGATATTATATATTTTTTATTTAAACATTTTGTATTCTGTCTTTGAACTTATTTAACCAATTTTGAACTCGTATAGCCTTATAACTAATGGAAATAAGCATGCTACGTAAAGGACAAGTCCCGATTGGGATCAGTAGGTACAGTCAGTGGCGGCGCTAGGCGTCGGCGACGTCGGCGACCGCCGACGGTCTCGCACCTGAGGGACCTCGCAAAATTTTGCAAATTATTTAAAATTTATTCTTATTTATTTTCATACACTTGCGTGAGTAAAGTGAGTGAGTAGTACTTTAGGGGTATTATCCAGAGTCCTCTGGCAACACTATTTAATACAGAGTTTACAGAGCAACGCATTACAGAGTTAACTTTTAATACAATGATAGATGCTATTATAGTCGACACCGAATGTCGATTTAAAGCGCTCAATGAATATTTTGAACGATTTGGTTTTATTTATGATATCAGTTATTTGAAATCGATATCAAAAGAGGACCTTCTCAAGCATTGTAATGATTTAGGTACAATACTGCGGGAAGGCGACGGCGAAAACAGTGACATACAGCCTTTCGAGCTATATGAAGAGCTACAGCTTTTAAAAGCGAATTCACTTGACTCTGTCAACGACGCGAAACAACTCATTCAGTACATTTTAGAAAATAATTTGGATGAAATATATCCAAATGTTTACATAACAATTAGAATCATGCTCACAGTTCCCGTCAGTACAGCTTCCGCTGAGAGAAGCTTCTTAAAGTTAAAATTGATTAAGACCTACTTGAGAAGCACGATGACCCAAGAGAGACTATCTGCGTTATCAATTCTATCAATTGAAGCTGAAATAGCGGCTAGTATTAGCTATAACATAATCCTGAAAAAGTTCAGTGAGGCCAAAAGCCGAAAAGTTCGTCTATTTTAATTTCTATTTGTGTAATTTTTAACATCATTTGATTAGCAATAAAACTCGTTTAGTCATACATTAGTTTCACTATAATTCGGCTCATGTAATCTAATGTTTTCTTTTTGACTGGGAAATAAAAAAGGCCTCGCGAACCTAATTTCGCCGACGTCCAAGTGTGGTCTAGCGCCGCCACTGAGTACAGTGTTTCTCTAGCTATTAGTGCCCTGGCAGACAGACAGACAGACAGACGTCGCATTTTATAATGAAAGGATAACAAGGGTTAGTTTTATAATGAAAGGATAACAAAGGATAACAAAAGTAACAAAGGTCTATCGAGTGCCAACAGCCATCTCAAATTCATTTCGGGTGCCGCAGACCCTGCCTTATTTTAAACTTAAAATTGGTGACTGATTGATTGACGATTGATTGTTGATTGATTGATGATTTAGGTCATGTGACTTTTACGTAATGATACTTGAAGATGCCACAGGTGAAAATATAGTATTATTATTTTTTTAATATTTTCATATTTCCTGCGGTTTACGATCCCCTTCCAGCATATGTAATCAATGATGATTATCAATTATGAGTAGATTGATGCTGAAAAGTGGACGTCATCTGAATATATCGGCTTGATTAGTAGGTATTCCATCGTCAAATTGATTTGTCATGCCCTTGACGTAGGGTAAGAATGCTCTTGATCTGCTCGGTTTCTGAGTTTGGTCAGTATTAGATCGTGTGCGTATCTCGTGGTCAAGGGCGTGACAGTTCGAATAAGTAAGATGCTAAACAAATTCGATATAAAAACGATCGTCAAGCCGACCCAATATATAGCTGTAAGAGATTTTTGAGGCCTGTAAGAGATGTAATACCACTACAAACCCCGGGTGTGTATATAGTCAAATGCAGCTGTGGTTTAGCCTACGTTGGCAAACGAAACAGCCCATATATATAGCCACTCGACTTATGAAGCACATCAAAGCTATTAAATATGTTCAGAAAGAAAAATCGGTGATCTGCGAACATATATTGGATAACGGAAACTGGCTGCAGTTCCAAAATCTCATTGTGCTATAAGAAAAATTTTACTTCCCTCGCATGATCCGAGAAGCCATTGAAATAAGACGAACTCCGAACTTCGATAGAGACGACGGTTACAAACTACGTGGAACCTGGTCCTTGTTCCCAATCCCCATCTCCGCGCGCAAGGACGTAAGACAAGATACAGTGAGTGTTGTGTGCACGCCGGATTTTCGAAATTCGCTCCCGCGGAGCCCGCCTTTCCACCAACGTTATAATCTACGCAGTGGCGGCAGCGGTATGCGACCTACTTGCGCAGCAACGGAATGACAGCTCTTTCAGTCTACCCTACACAACGGCGGTTGCAACATCGCCGAAATATCGTCACAAACTTCACGCGGTAAATTCGTTTTTTATGTTATTTATAAATTCTGTCTTATTATTATTATTACGTATATTTAGGCGATTTATTTCATGTAATGAGTTAAACATATGTGTTAAATTAATAATGTGGCTGCTTTCTTATTCCATTTCTCGAAATTGACGCTATTCTATAAAAACTATATTATATTCTTATAAAATCGAAGACTCGTTATTTTACCCACATGATCCGGGAAGCCATTAAAATAAGTATAACCCCGAACTTCAATATATATGACTGTTTTGAACTCCCTACTACGTGGAACCCTATTTTTAAAATGTTCCGCCGAACGCATGTAGTAACACAGGTTGTGCACGGTGGATTTTCCAAATTTGCGCGCTTCGAAACGTCGTCCTACCACCACCATTATAATCTGCGCAGTGGTAGCGGTTTCCCGGATTGACGGCGACATTAGAAATAACGGATTGACGGCGTTTCAGTCTACCCTGGTCAAAGGCGGCTGTAACATAACATTTAATTATTTTCATAATGTATATTCTTATTTGCGCTGTAAAAATATACCTGGTTAAATTATGAACAATTTTACTTGCCCTTAGTTGTGTATATTATGTATAAAACTTTAAAAGTTAACTGAAAAATAAATAAATCCTAATACGTACATACCTCGTGGAAAAAACTATGTATTCATTGTTTTGGTACCTACTCCACAGTATACTTCGTCTTGCTAGTAGATAGTGTTTGCACTTTTATTGACTACACTGATATAAAATATGAACACTTACTGAATCCTTTCGAGCGGACTTCCAGATAGAGGAACATCAACAAAGCATACAGCTTTCTTTAGCATTGTGCTTTTTGAAAGCACTCCCATTTCGAATGGGAGCTCCCAGCCATTTAGGAAGCAAAGTGGAGATAGGATTTCAAAGAGTAGGGATATTTTGTCTATTATCTGGGGTATCATTCTATGTCCAGATATTGTTATGTTACCAATGTATGATATTTATATAATAAGTTAAATGAAAAAAAACTCAATAAGCAATCATTTCATTATAGTACCAAAAAAAATGAATAATATTCCAAATATAGAAAACATAGATAAATAGCCGTGATATTGGTGATATTTCTAATTTTTATTATAGATTTTAGTTTTAATATACATTGATTTATTTATTTATTGGAAACCAATATTAATAAATTTCTATTGTTAATACAAACTATAATTAATGAATGACCATTGGAGGCGTTTTGTAATAGAGAAAGGACTGAAAATTGTAGATTAAAATGGTCAAAATATTATATCTTTGAAATATGTCAATATATATATTGTTATTGTTATTATTTTATTTTTAATCTTTAATATGTGGTAATTATATTTTTTATTATTTTTTAATATCTATATAAAGGGCTCGATTGAGTTTTTTCGTGAACTAAAATAAAATCGGAAATTAGTTGGTGTGAACGAGACAGGGCAATGCGCTAGAGCGCAATGTGAAATGACCGATTGTCGCTTTTTCGCATTAAAATTACCCAACGAAGATGAAGAATCGGAATCTAACACCGCACGAAATGTGTCAAATTTGTTCGATAGGTAGTTTTGGTGCGGGCGGACAGTTCATTTCATATTCCGTTCTAACGTATTGCTCTGTCTCGTTCGGTTGAACTAAGTTCCTATTTTAGTTTACGAAGAAACGCAATCCGGCCCAACGTTAATTAATTGATGTTGCTAATACACATAATAATTAATAAATGACCATTGTAGTTGCGACGTTCTGGAATAGAGAAAGGACTGACAATTGTAGCCTAAATTGGTTAAAATATTATATCTTTGAAATACGTCAAGTTATCTATTGTTATTAATATTATTAGTGTTTAATCTTTATCATGTAGTAAATATATTTTGTATTTTTTTAAATATCTACACAATATTATTTAATTACTAATTTTTACTAATTAACTATATTTTTTATATGTCAGCTCGCAATCTGAAATAAGTCGTAAATCGCACATCTAGGTACAGGCGCAAGCCTAGTTAGATGTGAATTGCATGGGATTGGGATGAATCAATGGTGTTGCTCAATTTTAATTTAAAAGTAATTAGTTATCCCATGACGTGAAGACGTAGTTGAAATATAAGATATGAAGAAAACATTTAATTGTTACGGGCTATTCTATGTGCATATTATTGCTAATGCATTAGTACCGACAGAAAAAATATATTCACTACACAATACTGAAAACTTGCACACCGTTTCATTGTTGCTACTTGTGTATATCCGCATTAATAGTTAAAATTATAGCTAGTGGTTTTTTTTAATTTTTAGGTTGGTGGGTCTGGATAGTAGTTCTTTGCTTAACTTTATTATGACGTGTATGACGTGTAAACGCCTTATTAAAAACTAATGCATCAAGGAATGGAGTACTCACACGCTGCTGCGAGCTTTATAATACTAATTTAAATGTTATTGATATATTTAAAAATTCCATAATCACTTATAAATACTCCGTAAATCAAACCCTAACCGATATGTTCGAGCCTCAGTCCAACATACCCACAACAAAAAAGTAATTTCTACAGAATCGAAACCGCAAATTCGCTCGAATATACACGAGTCAGCTGCAATTGATTTCCAACTAAATTCGGCATTTTATGCACAGTCAAACGATGACTAATGTCATTTCTCCTGATCGGTACGAATTAACACGCTCATATCTCACCCCACTTATAACGATTGCGTCACTGCATACCATATAAAACGCAGTACATTTCGATCGATCGATATCATTCCCTTGTTGGGCAGTTACCGCGACTAATCATTAGTATCATTCCCTGGCGGACAGTAACCGCTCATCTGCAAGTACTCGCGCTTTTCATTACCTTCGAGTCAAGCAACCTACGCATAGTACACGCGATCCTCATTATCTTCGAATCTATCGCGGCGCTTCACACTTCGGCCACACAACCACGACTTCACCTCGCGCCCACACTACCTACACACCGGCGAAATACCGACCAAGGCGTTACGAACTGGCAACCTACTACAGACCTTTTGAATAAACACTTCAACTCCAACTGCAACGACTTTCAATAACGGAGAAAACAACTTGATGAGAACCACCCTTCGCTCACAATCAATTGGAGTCTAGTGAAGGGTGGCCACTCTCACAGATACAATAAACTGACTATTCGTATTATCTATTTTTATTGATTATTATTATTATTATTATATTTTATATACATTACTTATATCATACACGCTCACACTCCACATCCACACTATCAATACACTCCCAAAAACATATACACACACACCCTTAATACTAGACTCTTGTGTAGTACTAAAATTGAAGGTACATTAATTTTATTAAAAAGTTTTTTTAAACGTAATTTATATAATTTTATTGAAATCCGTGACCGGTTTTATTTGTTGTATATCTGTATATTGTTTTAAATATTGTTACTCTAATACTGTGTGATTTCTCAATGATGAATAAAAAAGTAATATAATATTAATTACATAATATTTTAGGTAATTAACCTGGCCTGTCCTAAAATCTAAACGTTAATTAAGTAGTTGTCTAAATGTGCAAATGTCTAAATGTCAATAAATTTACATAAATATATCGTGTTTAGTGTCTAATGAAAAATCTGATTGAGTACATTTCGGAAATATACATGTAGCTATATAGATAAATACATAAACCAAAAATATTAATTTAAAAAACCGTAAGAAAAATAATTATAAATAAAATAATTCACTTTCTGTAACGGCTGTCAAGTTTTTTAATATTTTCAATGTATTTACTTGTTATCGAAAAATGTGTACGTTTTTATTCCTTTATAAAGAAAACGTAACAATGTAACAATTTGCTTTGCTTCTCTGTAAGGTAAAATAGGCGAATTGCTTTTTTACAGATCTACACTTTGCTAATTTGATGGACTCTAGAATGGGCTTCAACAAGGGGCCGGAAATGACCCATCGCTAAGCTATACGTTTGGAAATTAAGATACAATAAATAGGGATTTCAAAGACTGATAAAGTGAGGAAAACTACGTTAAGTTTTAGGAACATAATACATATTTCAACAGGTGTAACTGTCTATCTGCTGGCGTATACTTTAAATAAAGAGCTGGCCCTATCTTTTCGTTTTTTCGATCAACATCTCAGTGTAATGATCCGAGAGTCGAGGGCGTCTTTGTGAGGCGACGATACAAGAGATAAGATTCAATTCAATGAACATCGATGGCTCCTACGTGATGCGTTTAGCGGTTGAGGAGCGGAGAAAAATTCACTCGAAATATCGCCGTAAGTCTAGGCGACGGTGAAGAATGGTAGGCGACGGAGATAGAGCACTAGAGAAATAGGCTGGGTATGTAGAAATGACTGTATCCTTACTCTCTATTAAATTGGACGTTCGATATTCGATCTTCCAAGAGAAAGAAATTCTCTAAGTTCATCTGCGGTCGGCTATTGCCCTATAGTGGGGGTTTTGAATCCATTGCCCATTGCTTTCACAATATATGGTTGGTTAAAACATAGCAGATTTACAAAATTATTGCAAATTAATTTAATAACAGATAATCTATACCTACTAATATTATCAACAGGTAAAGTTTGTGACGTTGTAGGAAGTAATCTCTGGATCTACTGAATCGATTTTGAAAATTCTTTTACCAATAGAAAGCCACGTTATTTGTGAGTGCCATAGGCTATTTATTAATCCGAAAAATTAAAAGACTTTTTCGTGGTAGTCGGATTTGCAAAGTAAGTCGTAGAATAAGCGGTCGAACGAAAAGGTTTCTAACTAACGCTGCCTTAACGATGAGAGATATATGATTAAGTTCTAGAGAAAAGTTGTAGAGCTTGATAATGCCTACAAAAAAGTCAGCGACAGCATATGTCTAACTTTTATGTTTAAGTCACAAAAAGTAGTATTTTATATTTAAAAAATAATTTAAATCGTTAGGTCAGGTTTATTGGTCATATTACAAATAATTATGAATATTATCAAATTAAGTAAATTTATCTTACATTTATTTTATTCTGAAGACCACATTTTAGGGCAATTTAGTGTCATTAGTTTTTTACTAATACTTGTACATTTGTAAGCAACCATGCAATCAAGCAAACTTGATTGTAGTATTGGAGTCCTGTCCACCCTAGAACGGGCTAGTCCCAGTTGGGTGAAAGAAACAAATAAGCAAAAGGTTAAGGTTTTGCCATTCGGATCTTGTTATTTTTGTAAGCTAATCAATGTTTTATAGTAATTAATTCTTAAATAAATAAATAAATAAATAAATATCGTCTCAAGTGTTTTTTGTGCAGTGTTTATTTATGCAGTGTATATTTATCGTCACAAATGACTTTTCCCTTTTATTGCATATAATTTCCCGTTTACTGCATAAATAGTTAAAGAGATAATATGCTCACAAATAATACACTCACAAGAAGACACTCACAAATAACGGTATTAAACTCAAATTGGCATGCAAATAGATACATACATATGCAGTAAAAATATAACCCTTCTTTTGGCAGTCAGGAAATAAATCATAGCACTCAGTACTAACCAAACCATACTCATAATTTCATCACAGGTAAAAAGTTTTACCGCCCAACGAACTGGGCACGGGTTAGCTAGTAAATAATGAAAAACTAAATTACTATAATAAAAACATGGTCATAAGCATGCAAAATATTGAAATCTAAACCGAAAACAATGCAAAATTATATAATCAGAACAGAATATCAGAACAACATATTATTATAAGGAATGTCTGATATCAAAATCAAAATATAAAAAGAGGATTACCAAAAATTACATAGACAGTCAAGTAAAATTAGATATCAACGTAATAAAACAAATTAGACATATAATTAAGAATATCAGTATATTTTAATTTTTGTGTGTTTAGTAGGTAGCCATTGACTATTCTTTAATTTGTTTTGTAATACGATTCTACGACGAATAACTTTTAGTAGGTTCCAAAGTTTCTTAGATACTATATATTTTTAAAAATTAATATATGTATGTAACGTAAAGATTAAAGTAGTAATGACACTTACTACTTAAAACACAAATATTTTGACACGTCCAAGAGTGGTTTTTAGCCACCAATTGGACACGACGTAAATGTAATGTATAATTTTCGTAATAGCTGAAATAATTATTGTAATAGAGTTATCCATCAATTAAAATAAACGTTTAATTTGTATTAAGGCATACATATTCTGTAAGCATTATTTGTAAATGCTTATTAAACTAATTCTTGGTATTTATATTTTTCAGGTGACCAGACAGCCAATTTAAATATTTAATATCTCTTTAGTGCGAAGACTGCACGTATATAGAGTTTTTTGTAAAAAGCAAATTAAAATTTCTATGTCTTTTAGTATCAAGCAAAGTTATGAATATCCTCTCTTATTTGAACGTTGGCTTTATGCGAATATACATATTGTTAAATATTTACCTCATCGATGTTAGTCTGTTCCCACACTTCTCATTTTATATTGGGTATACGCAGACGACCATAACATTTACTCGACTATTTCAAACTTATCACAGTGTATATTTATGCAGTCAAATCAGCTTGGAGAATTCTCCAAGATGATTTGACACGCCTTGGCAAATACTGTAAAACAAACTAACTAGACATTAACATAAACAAATGTCACCGAATCACATTCGCTAGTAATTGGCACATACAAAAAAATGGCAAAAACAAAAATATCTCATATACTTATACGATTGGCCTCTGTGTACTAGTTTAAACTCAAATTTGACCGCTATATTGATTATATCACCACGAAAACATACAAATCACTCTGTTTTTTTCGTCGGGCATGTAAGCCTTTTCTGCTATATCTATCTATAATTATCACTATCCTTCGCATATTAGAAGTGGTTCAAAAATCTTGAAGATGCGTGCACCTTGATGATGCGCGTAAGCTAAATCTTTATCTCACCAATGACCGTTTTAATCATTGCAATGTTTTACAATAAATTGATTTTTATATATTGCAGTAGATACATTACGTTGGCCTTTCCGCATTAACGGTTTAAAGTCAACCAACTTTTAATGTGGGAATATATAAGAGAGCAGGGCACTGACGGAATGTTGACGTACACTTTCTGATACGTTTCCCTCTTAAATATGTAATAAATATGAACAATAAATTTGGCTTTTCATATTTATTAGAGACGAAATAATTCTGGATCCAGCTCGTCTAACTCGTGATCCGCCTTAACCCCTTGAGTATGATACGACCAAATCTGGTTCTGAAACAATTATCCGTTGAGTATGATACGACCAGATCTGGTTCCGCGTTTTTTTCACTTCTTTGACGTTCTCATATTTATTCATAATTATCTAATTGTTTTACAAAATGATATTTCAATATTCTATATTCGAAATTTCAATGCAATCATTGTGCAGTTGTTCTTTTTATGATTGGTGTAGTAGTTTCGTAGTTATAGTACTTTAAGGTCGATGTCGCCGAAAATCCTGCAAAAGAGACAGATGCATCCATGAAAATACCCATTTACTCCAAGGGTTAATCTATACAAAGGAATCATTACAACTAGGTATATAAAAAAGCTCCAATAACAAGAAAAAATATTTAAAAAATAAAAGACACGGCTGTCCGAACAAAAGTTAACTATAGAATTTATAATTATTAGAAACAATTAGTTAGCGCGGAATACTACATTTTTTTAGAGAATAAACTTTTTCGTTAAAATAATACTCGTTTAAACGAAATTCAATCTACGCAAGCTCGGTTACGGCCCGTGACGTGTGTGACGTGTGTGATGGCACGTATGGCCCGTTGACGTGTTTATCTCTATAAACAACAACAACAACAAAAGTTGTTTACTTGCTTATTCACCCGCTAAAGGATATCAGTAATAAAAAAAATCATGCTGTAGAGCCATATCTTGTATCTTAATTTATTGACGTTTAGACATTTGGACCAATATTTATTTCATATTTGGACAGTTACTTGTTATGTTATCTCGGGCGCCAAAGGTACATACCTTTTGGGCCCGAATACCACCCACTTCTAAACTGCTTCAAGCGTTTAGAAGTTATGGTGAAATAAAGAAACTAAAAAGATACATAGATGAACCCTAAATGCATCACACTCTTTGCTTTGGGCAGTCGTGTAATAAAATCGTAAGAACCAAAAAGGGTTATTTAAAAATCGGTGATATTTTTTGAAGAGTAAAAATTGAACACTTTCTATAATTTATTTTGCTAAATGAATAATCCAAATACTTCTCTTTGTACTCGGACTACCGGGTTTATTCCTGACGGCCGCGAAGAGGAAGAACGAAAAAACTTAACTGTCAATGATGACTCTCAATACGCTTTGCGTAACACGGCGATTTATATTGAAGGCATATGTACCCCATGACACGGGACGATATAGCGATTCTAACATTACCCCACACTTCGAAATCGGTACAAGCGTTTTGGTGGAAAACAGATACGGAAAACATACATTGATGAATCCTAAACACATAACACGTCTTTGTCGCAGTCGTGAAATAAATTGGTAAGAATCAAAAACGGCTCTTTAAAAATCGCTAATATTTTGTGGAGAGTAATAATTATTACTTTATATAATTTTGATTTTAATAATTGTACTTATTTAAACACTTTATATAATTTATTTTGCTAAATGGATATTTCAAATACTTATCTTTGTACTCGGACGACTGAGTTTATTCCTGACGGCGGCGTTAAGGAAGAACGATAAAGAACTAAACTGTCAAATGATGACCGTCAACACACTTTGCGTACCTAACATGGCGATTTATGTTGAAGACGCTGATTTATTCTTATATCAAAAAAGGGGCCATGGCGCGTACCTACCCTATGCCACTCGGAATGGCATAGCGATCCAAACATTACCACACAAGTTATGCTACGGTGGAATATAGAAACTTAAATCGTAATATAGAAACTTCTTGAACTTAAATCGTAAATTAGTCTGTGTGAACGAGACAGGGCAATACGCTGGAGCGGAATGTGAGATGACCGATTGTCACTTTTTCGCATTAAAACTGCCCGCCAAGGTCAAATCTTACACCACATGAAATATGCTCGAATTTATTCGGACGAGTATAAGTTCGACAGGTAGTATTTATCGACGATCGTTCGTTTCATATTCCGCTCTAACGCTTTGTCTCGTTCGCTTGGACGAAATTTAGTTTTAGTTCACAAAGAAACGCAATCGGGCCCAATGTCTATTTATCATGATTTATACAGATTAATTGATAAGGTATCATGTAGTGGATACTAAATTCAAGGAATCAACATAGAAATATTTGTAAAATAGATCCCTCCTTTCTCATACCTGCGTCAAATCACTAGCGCATGGGGAGATAACTTATGTTGTGTAGAAAATGTGTAGGTATGTATTTATGATATACATTACCTATCTGTGGACGAATTTCTCTTATAGTAACGTGAGATGAATATGGGTACTTTAATATGTATCTAGCATTCCTTTTAACCCAGACAAATTTAACATTGGGGCGTTTTGGTTCCGTAATTTGAACTGAAAGTCCCACGTAAAACACGTCAATCAAAATTTTACTACATTACGGAAAAACAACCTCTTTTATATATTATGCCCATGTTTACGTCTAGGTGAAATATGGAATTACTCTGTGGGGTAATTCGGTAAATGCGAATACAATATTCATTCGCGTGCCTGTGAATTCAAAACGTAATATGTATTCAAAACGTTGTCTGTGAATTATTTATGGAATTTCGAAGGATAGAAAGCTACCAACCATATTTCAAAGGAGTTAATATTACCTGCTCAAATGTATTGAAAACCGGTAATATTTTAAGTGACCACTAGCAGTAGGCATTTCAACTTATACAATCTAGTATACGGTTACAGCACGTCAAAGAAAAATGAGCTGCAAGCACTTAAGTGCTACGTTCCAAATTTAGCTTTTTAAAAAGAAGAAAATCGACTATCATTTGTCTGAAATTATTGAAGAAATAATGAGAAAAGTTTAAATCACAACGCGGAAATATATTAACTATAGTAAACTAAATATTACATGTTATATTTCAAAGAAAATAAAATAAAATTTAAAATTAGCATCAATTATTTTAACCCCTCAAATGAATTTCCGATTAGCTCGGGTTGCCTACGGCAAAATGTATATAAATTTATATTTATATTTACATTTACATAGAGCGGGGTTTACTATAGAGCTATAGCATTACTATAGAGCGGATTACTATAAAGCGGCGCACATTTACATTTATATTTACATTTATATAAATTTATATACATTTTGTATACATTTTGCCAAGGCATCCCTTAAGGGACGCCTCACATTTGAGGGGTTAAAAGTTTAAACAAATACAAATATTTGTAGTCATTTAACTGTAGTCATGATAATTTCATAATAATATAATATTTTTTTATTGGTCTCTTTTTGAATATTTTTTTAATAAAATATAACTTGTATGTAGGTACTGAAAATAGTATAAAAAATATTAGTATTTTTATTTTACCTAAATGCTTATTTTATCTGATATCTGAAAACTAAGGAACAGATATTGCGCATATGACTACCAAAAAAATTATCTGAATATCCACTTTTACATAGGTTCAATGTGCACCTAAAACAATAGGCAGAGAATAAATTAAAAACACGTCGAACAGTATAATATTGTCGAATAAATATGTCAAGATAAATATATACAATATAATAAAATGATACTTGAAAATAAATCACCAAATTAACATTAGAACAAAATGAAGGAGAACTAATTTATGTGGGGCTATTATTGGGTGACAACTTGAGTTGTCAACTACAACGGGCATACAAGTGACCTCAGGAAGTTTTAACGATATGTGATCTTTCTGTCTCCCGTGAGGTTAGCGTAGTAGACTTTGGAACGGTACAAACCTACCGTCCAGCAAAGCCACGTACACGCCTGAGTCCAACGCCTAACGGCGAGTCACTAGGAAGGTAAGACAGTGGGGTCACCTCGCCGCCTTGCTACCAGTTTAGAAGGATATCTCCATCTGGAATTAACCGTCAGGATACCTCCAACCACCCGACTGGTTACGGGTCCGGCGTCGCTCGCGCGACCTCTACCTGCCGTATATTCAGCGGCGATTGGGTTTGAATCTGTCGCGGACCAATGGCAACTTTGCTCGGCTCTAATTTCAGAATCAGTTAGCCATTTCAAGACTGGTTACGACAGGTCAACATCCACTCCCACTCCTTATGAGACAGTATATTTCCATAGTCCGCAGACTCCTTCAGCAATTAGTCAGAGTTCACAACCGATTAACGTCGCATATTTGTTTCTATTTCTGTTGCCCTAAGACCTACAAGAAAAACATACAACGAAGGAACGCCTTATAGGGATAAAGGGTTATCTCTTCCTTGTGGGCCATATACCGGCAATTAATTTCTAACTAACTGCCAGACGGGCAGTGTTATTTTCCTGGTAGACCGCTCCCTCGGGATTAGGTACCGAGTTCAGCTTGATTTATTTATCATACGTTGGTGGCGATTGTGCATTTTTTCCTTATTTAAAATGTTTTCAACTCGAGGTTATATTACTAATCAGGTTAAAAAAAATAATATAATAGGTATTTCACTCTACGATACAAGACTTTATACCCGTTTACAAAAGCTGATATTATGTTTGATGTTAAAAATGTGGACAAAAAAAGAAAATAAACAATAGAATGTACCTTAATCCACTATTATAAATAAGGATTGGCTCAACAGTTTTTTTTATGAATATTAAAAAAATTAATTAATATTACATAACCGGGTAGGTAGGTAAACAATCATTATCGGTATCAGTCGATACTCTCCTATGGGTGATTTCCAATACTGCGATACCAAATTTATGAGGCATGGGTATGATTTTTCAATAAAATTGTAAATATTTGCTGGTACGGCTGGCAAGTAATTGGCACCTGCGACAACACATAGAATAGAATAGAATAGAATAACTTTATTGTGCTATAAAAATATAACTTAATGAATATTACGCTGGTTTTATAAAAAAGACAATTTATGCACAAATGGCGGACTTATCGCTATAGCGATATCTTACGTACAATACACAAAGAAGTAGTAAAGTTAAATTTAAAATAAACTTATACAGATACATGTCAGTAACTTATGCTAAGGTTGCCCAGGGAAGGATAAAGGAGAGGACAAGGTGAGGTATTTGGTTAGTGGCTGTGTAAAAATAGATGTTTCTTTAACAATTTTTTGAAAGTATGCAGCGAAGGTGCATGCCTGATAGAGTGAGGGAGCTGATTCCATAAACGAGCAGAATGGACTGTAAAAGAGTGCGTGTAAACAGAAGAATGATGTATCGGAATGGCGAGTGTGTTATCCCGGCTTGATCGAAGTGTTTCGTGGCGCTGGCTTCAATTGCCTAACTACAATTTTACATATGTATAACCTGTTGACGGCAACATCACAAATATTTGTTTTTAAATACCAGTATTCTATGATATAATATAACTATTTTATATGCGTTTTATATATTCGATATAAATCCATTTATTCAATATTGAAAATTATTTAAAATAAATTAAAATAAATTTAAAATAAATTTGCTATCTTATCGGCGCAACTTGAATGATGCTCTGTGCCTCTATAAAATAATGAATGGTATATTCGATTGCTCTGACCTGGTGGGCGAGATCAATATTAACGCCCCAATGAGGACCACACGCCAATTTCACCTGTTTCGATTGCCGCGTTTTAAAACTAATGCACCAAGGAATGGAGTACTCACACGCTGCTGTGAGCTTTATATTACCCATTTAAATGTTAATGATATATTTAATATTTCCATAATCACGAATAAATACTCCGTAAATCAAACCCTAACCGATACAATAAACTGACTCGTATTTCCTATTTTTATTGATTATTATTATTATTATTATATTTTATATACGCCATTACTAATATCATAAAAGCTCACACTCCACACCCACACCCTCAACACACTCCCACAAACATATACACACACACCCTTAATACTAGCCTCTAGTGTAGTACTAAAATTGAAGGTACATTAGTTTTATTCAGTAGTTTTTTTAAACGTAATTCATGTAATTTTATTGATATCCTTAACCGGTTTTATTTGTTGTAAATCTGTATATATTTTTTTAATATTGTTACTGTAATACTGTGTGATTTCTAAAGAATAAATAAATAAAGAAAATTTTCTTGCCCTAATCTTTTCCACTTTTCATAGTTATAAATATTATGATATTTATAAATTTAAATAATTATTAATTATTTATAATTAAATATGAAATTTATATAATGAATTTAATAAAAAATTTAAGGTATATATATATATATATATATATATATATATATATATATATATATATATATATATATATATATATATATATATATATATATATATATATATATATATATATATATATATAACTAATTATAAATTTAATATAAATTGATTATTTAATATATTTTTATATAAAAAAATAATAATTATAAATTTAAATAATTCCCTTGTATTTAATAGTAATGATTAAGACGTATTCTACCTATCCAATAAACACGTAAGTTGTATATTTGAATTATCGAACCAATGGTAAAATTTTTTAATTAAAATTTATCATAATTAGCAAGTATTGACAATGTTTTTTTTGATTATCAATAAAGAAATTAAAATTTTAAAAAGTATTTTTTTACAAATACAATACATGATGTTGGCGCCCCGTTAAATTTCCGCTCGAGGAAAGTACCTCGGTTGCCCCCCTTCCCCTTCCTATCTAGATCCGGGGCTGTAGGGGTGCACTTCTGTGATCTGAATGCCTAGTGTGTAGCTCCGCTACAATGATTGACTTCATTGTCAAAATTCCCATTTCCACTTCCTAGTATCTATAGCTGACCTGATTAATTCTCACAATAGACTTTCGCGAATGAGGAGGAGCAAACCTCCATCTTTGCAAATCGCGAAGTCGTTATCGTGTCAATGAAGTGAAATTGCTTTCACCGTCCCAAGTGTGTTTCGAGGAAGCGAGACACGCCTGAGTGTAAACACGACAAAATCGTAATTTCTTCCACTTTCGCTAAATTGTTTCGTTCGCTTCGCGCAGGGTACCGAAATCATTTGCATTTGTTTTCAACTAAGAGGAGTCTGCAGATTCAATAAGGCATGAATCTTGATGTTAGGTGATTTAAGTCAAGGCATCGAAAATGTTTTAGGTTGAACACGCTTTTGGAAAGAATCGTCTATATTCTATTTCATAATATTGAAGAGGCAGACAGCTGCCGTTCAGAAGTAAAGCACATTGTATTGATAAAGTATGTAGATATGTTATTGCTCAGATTTACAAATACTCCGTAAATCAATTCCTCACCAATCTAATTAACTATATATTCGTTTTAGTTATTTTACTCCTTATTTTTAATCGACTTCATAAAAGGAGGAGGTCATCGATTCGGTTGTATCTTTTTTTTTAATGTTTGTTACCTCAGAACTCTGCCATGTATGAACAGATTTACTTACAGATACCATACATTTACAGATTGTTCTTATTTTTATCAAAATCCTTTTCTGATGATGGGATCCATGAGGAATTGAGGGACCTCCTCAAATATTATCATATAAGATTGAAAATTTACATGTTAGTTATTTTTTTATGGTAAGCATTTCTACACCCGATTCTACACCCGGGGTTGGCTCCCGACGAGGGGACTCCTCAACGGTCAACAGCACAGACACGAAATTCCCTATACTCATTCACTTATGATAGCCCGTTTTAAGTTTTACCATGACACAGCTGCTGCACCCAGGGTTGGCTCCCGACGAGGGGACTCCTCAACGGTCTACAGCACAGGTTCGAATTTTTGCATATATATTCAATTACGACAGCCCGTTCTAAGTTCTACAAAGACAGTACTGCGGCACCCAGTGTTAGCTTCAAACGAGGGAACTCCTCAACGGTCAACAATACAAACCTAAAATGTTGTCGCATTCAATTGTGATAGCCCGTTCTACGTATCACTATAACAAGGCTGCTGCACTTATAAAAAAATGGAGTCGGTTTTTTATTTGTTTAAATTTTGTATATTATTACTATTATTATACTTTTATGACCATTGATAATATTATTATATATTCGTTTTTATGTTTCACAATAAATATTTATTTCCAAAAAATATTTGTGTTGATTAAAACAAAAAATAAAATTATTATTCAAGCGCTACTATGTATGTAGATACTAAACTATCTAGACTCAATGGGTCTGATGGTTAGGACTGTCTGTCTGTAGGTGGGTAATGACCGTCTTTTATAGAGATGCTCTTCATTGTTCTACTTTGGGTTTACAATGTTAAGTTTTAGTTGACAGTCTCGTCAGGAGTCCGGGAAAGATATTTATTCAACCGTTTTAATGGGCGATTATATGTCCGCTTGGGACGTTCTCACAGCCGGTAGGAACATCTTTGGGAGGCGGGCGGAACAACATTACATTGGTTGCCGGTTGGTCCCGTCGAAACATCTATACATATTAAAAGAAGTAATGTTTGTAAGTTTGTATTCTTCGAAACTACTAATCCGATTTTAAAAATTCTTTAACTATTGGAATGCTCCATTTTTGACGAGTGCTATAGGTAATATTTTATTGTAATAAATATTGGTTTTCAATACGAAATCATGATATTTGTAAATCAAGTTAGAGAAAATCAATTTAGTGCGTTGTTTATCGGCGTGCGCTGACGAAACAGTTTGATATAATATGTAAAAACAATATATTATTATGGCAAAAATATCGGCCTCAGAGAGATCTATAACAAAGTCAGCGACAGCATACATCGAACTTTTATATTATGGTAGGCAGTATTTTTTGAAGACATTAGCAATAACATTGGAATCCTTATCAAAATAAATTAATCCATTATTACGGGTGGTTAAAAATATTACTGTAAAGTTTTAGGTGGTATAATTATAGAGATGTCATGAAATTAGTAACGCGTGCAAGCACCTCTAAATACCTTGCAGGGGGCGGCGGCGGCTGCTGGTCCAGCAAGGTCAGCGTTCATCGGAATGCGGCGTGGGTGGCGAGGAACAAGATGCGTACGTTTACGATATAGGTAGCGTGCATCTGAGGGGTAATGTTTTGCACTATACATCTAAAGGCAAATAGAAAGTATTAAAAGGCAAATAAACGCCTCCCTACTTAAATTAACAAATCGATTCGAAATTTTATGCGAAGCGAAGCCGCGGGCAACAGCTAGTAGTTTATATATTGAAAACAATATTTACACAAGAACTTCTACACAATATTTCGGACATTCTAGAACCCATCCCTTAACACAAACCTTGTACATATGTACCTACTAGTAAAATTTTAGATATTTTGGTTTTATTAAGTTGTCAACGTAATTTCTGTAATTGAATCAAAATCCATAGCCGGTTTTATTTTCTAATAAACTGTATTTTTTACTGAAATTATTCACTGTAATACTGTGTAATTTCTGAAATCAAGAATTGAATTGAATTGGATAGTTTGAATAAATTGATACTTTATCGATTGTCCGATCATCGATATCGAGTTCGGATATCGTTGACCGTATAAAGCGATCAGAGAACTAATTTTATTTTTAATGATATTGATGGAGTACATTTTATGGACACTCAACTTCAATGATAATGGTATACTTTTGTATATTAATTAATTTTCAATTATAGTAGATAATATCAGTGAAGATAGTGCTGGTATAACAGTTTTAGATTCAGTTATAGAAGCACAGAAAATGTACATTAGCGTACATAAAAGAGAAAATTACCATCTTCTTAGGGTCCTAATCTTCATCCTCTCTCACAAAAAATAAAATTGTCAATTCAAATTCTAATTCAAATTCTTTATTTTACAAAAATCATAATAACAGTTACATATTAATTAAACTTAACCTAACTGGATCGCACGAAGGTAGTCCGCACTAAGGTAGGTTCAGATTCGTATAATTAAGTACTGCCTGGTGCTAAATAAAAAATACGTTGAAGAATGCCGTGAAAAATAAAATCAAGTAAACAAAAATTTTAGTAAAAAATAAAATTTCAAATAATCTTAAAAGGCATGTGAAAATAATAATATAGAGAACAAAAAGCATGCCAATTATAAATATAATGCTAGGTGAATAATAATGATAATAATAGTTACTGTGTTAGGAATGGTAACTTAGCTAGGAATAAAGCAAATTAATTTTTCAGTTTCTTTCCTTCTCTGGGTGATCAACCAGTGGGTTAGTCTTTTTTGTTTATATTTACCGCAATACCACACATGGTATCATAATTTGACCAAAAATATTTCATATTTCAGGACCCCATAAATATACAACACCTTGCCAGAAAGCATAATAATTCTGTAAATCAAAACATATTTAAGTTAAATTAAAACTTTGTAATAATGTTTTTTCTACAACTAGTCCAGTAAATAAAACATCAAAACAAAATAGAACCAAAGCATAAGTTTTTTCATCACTATATTTTGGAACTAGGTGACACGTTCAAATACCGAATATCCACCGATAATATATTGGTGAATATTCGGTATTTGTAGTGAGGTATTTTCAGTTAAAATAAAATTACTTAGCAAAAATACTAAAGCAAAATTACTCTGCCGGTAAACTTTTTAGAACATGTGTTCATGTGTGCAAATAGTTCGCTCTCCTCGTACGTTTGAAGTCCCTCGTGTAAGCTCTAGTTACATCCAAAACTCTATCATGTACCGCTTGATGACCACATACAACGAACGTTTTCAATATATCGACATATTTCACATGAGCCAACCCAGCTTCAGCAAGGCTGTACGTGGCGAGGCTTACTTGGCGACTACGTAATAGGTATACACTCGTAATATACATATATGAAGAGTTCGAAAGCGAAGAGATCAAAAATGAGACATAGCAATAAACTATAATTTTATTACCTATATCATATCCTATATCCCATCCCTCTCCTTTCCTACCTAGTGATAATTCGATAGTAATTTAATTTAATATATTTCATTTCAAATTTGATAAATAATGTATAAGAAAATAATGTAGGACAATACTGTAGTAAACACTTAATCGGCAAGCAAAACATTGCAATATGATTATTATTTATAATTAATGGAGCGTTGTATGTTTCCCCAAGATTAAATAAATAAATAAAATAATTGAATGTGTTATTGTCGATATCTTTATTTCCACCAAAGCATTGATAAGGAGTCCAGTCGTCATATTCAGATTAAAGTATTGAGCGTATTCCAACGAATTTCTTAATGCACTTATGCTTTAGGAAAAAAAAATTAGGATAGTCGTACTCTTTTAAAATTTGAAGATAGACGTACAAACCTATGATATGATATACCTCTACAATATAATCAATGATATATTTCGCAGTGCATATCTGGTCGAAATATATCTATTCTGGCTCTTTCTAATCAAGAGAGCTATGACCACGTACAATGATAGATTCGGGTAATTTAATATGTTTGCGTGCAGTAAAACTCACTTCAAGGAAAGTATTAGAAAATCCTTTTAATTCTTGGTATCTCCGCCTCTCATCTATTGTCTTATCAATCGCTTAAACACTTTTTGTAACCTATGTATTGTTTTTAACACTCTCCTATCTCCATAAGAATATCAATTAGTAGTGTGCTTGATTTCTCGATCACTCTCATCAGTTCTGCTAAAATCTGCAACAACGCGAAATATAACCTTTTCGTTCTGGTCACGCATCGCATAATCGCTTCTTAAACGACCATCTGGACGGTTAAAGATTATGCAATAAATGATCGTCAATTTTCCTTGAAGTAGAAATATTAAAGAATTTCAGGTATTTATGCAGTTTAACAGAGTCTTCTACATTTAAGATGTTTTAATATCACCATACTAAATTCATCACAATGTCACCGAATCTGTAAATATCTCTGCTATATTAATATGCTAGTGACATCGGCGCTTAAATAAGCGTCAAAAACCTATGTGGCAGTAGCTTAAGTTTGGTTTTTCAAAACGCTTCATACACAACTATTTGGCGGTAGGTTAAATTAGTTTTTAAAAAATCACAGAATTAGCTAAACTGCATAAATTCCGAATTTCACAATAGAACTGTAGACGTTCTATAAAATATTAAGAAAACATCCTATAAAATATAGCAACTAAAAGGTTGTTAATTTGATCGTAGAGGTTAAAGAAAGAAAGAAAATTACCTGTATTGTACTAAAAATACATACAATGGTTAAGAAAACTTTTAAAGTAACCGTAAAGTATATTTTAACCTAGTACAAACGGCGGGCTTATCGTATTGCGATTTCTTCCAGCTAACCGTTGTAATATTAAATAGAAGAACTAATTAGGCAGCTCATATACATAAATATATACACATATTTTATATACATCTAATCTAACAAGTTTTCTTGAGTCATTGGATAATCTGCTAGAGGCCTATAGATACGAGTCTAATATAATATTAACTGGAGACATCAACATTAACATCTTAAATGATAAAAATACTCAAGCGGAAAACTATCTTAACCTTCTGGCGCATTATGGACTGGAGGTCGGAATTAATAGACCTACTAGAGTTGCTGAGAATACTAAGAGCTGCATAGATCATTTTATGATCAAAACTAAATTTCATAGTCAAACGTTCATTTACCAATCCACCATCACCGACCACTATGCAATTGGTCTATGCCTATCTAAAAAAATAATTAAGAACAGCCCTAAACAGACGTATTCCAAAAAAACAATCGATTACGCATCAATATCAGAAAACCTCAAAAAGACGGACTGGACTCCAGTATTACAATGTAAAGATAGTAACATTGCTGCCAACCAATTCCATGATATTCTTGCAAATTGCATTAAAATGGATACAATCGAAAAGGCATGTACTATACCCAGGTCTCGAAATAAACTATCTCCTTGGATAACCGATGGCCTGATTTTCAGCATAAGAAAGCGAGACATTATACATAAGCAGATTAAACAATGCCCTAATGATATTCAACTCTTAATGTACTACAAAAGGTATAGAAATATATGTAAAAAACTTATAACAAAAACTAGAGATAAGTATTATAGAAACAAAATAGATAGAGTAAATGGGGACAAAAAAAAAACTTGGGAAATTATCAAAGGGTTAGTGAACAAAAGAAATAATAGCTCAGATATAAAAGAGATGTATATACATAAGGAATTAAAAAAAATGGACTTACACTCTAACGATATATTGAATTACATTAATGACTACTTCACTGGTATAGGACAAGACCTAGCTAACTCTATACTGCATAAAAAGGGTATGTCTGAGAGGGAGCTATCCTTATCAATGCATAAGCAACCGAAATTAAATGAAAAATTCGAATTATTGCAAACGAATAAAGAAGAGGTCTTAAAGACTATAAAAAGTATCAGAGACGACTGTGCTCCAGGAAAAGATGGGATCCAGGCAAAGATAATCAAACAATCTGCAGAAACATTATCCGAGCCCCTTGCTCATCTAATAAACCTCAGTTTCTTGACTGGTATATTTCCAACATGGCTGAAAAAAGCAATAATAAAACCAATATTTAAAAGTGGTAAAAAAGAAGATATAGGAAATTATCGCCCTATCTCCCTCCTCAGTGTGGTTTCTAAAGTGTATGAAAAAATATTCAAACATAGACTAACTCAATATCTAGAGACACAGAAGCTGCTATCTAATAATCAGTATGGCTTTAGACAGGGTCGGGGAACCAGTGAGGCCATCAATGCTGTCATACAATATATAGTGGAAAACATAGACAAAGGAAAAAAGGTAATTGCCACTTTCCTTGACCTGTCAAAGGCTTTTGACACAGTTTCTCATGTAATCCTCGAAAAAAAACTAACTGACTACGGAATCGATGGGGTGGCCTTAAAATGGGTTCGGAGTTACCTAGACGGGAGGACTCAGAGTACAGTAATTGGTCGACAAATAAGCGAAGCGACTAACGTGTCATTCGGTGTCCCTCAAGGTAGTGTTTTGGGTCCAATTCTCTTTTTAATCTACATCAACGAATTGTGCGAATTACCTGTTAATGGTAGAATTGTATCCTTCGCGGACGACACTGTCCTTCTTACTGCGATTAATAATTGGAATGATACTTTCTTCAAAGCTCAAAGTAACTTGGAACTGGCTAAAACTTGGATCGACAACCATATTTTAACACTAAATGCTGCGAAATCAAAATTTATCACTTTCAGCTTGCGGGGAAATCCCAGCCAGGTTCTCAACCAAATACTTGCCATTCATACCGACAAATGCTTGGATAAGAATAGATGTGTATGTACTAAATTAAGCAAATCTGCAACAGTCTCCTACTTAGGCATAACGGTAGATGAGAAGCTATGTTGGGAAAATCAGATTGCAAATTTGAGTTCGAGAATTAGAAAGCTGGTTTATGTATTTCTTCGGCTGCGCAACATTCTGTCCAAAACAACCATAAGAATGGTATACATGGCCTTGTGTCAGAGTATTTTGTCCTACGGAGTCGCGGCATGGGGCGCTACTACTAATGATAATCTGGATAGATTGACAAAAGCGCAGAAATTATTATTGAGAGTAATTCACAGGAAAAACCGGCGTCATCCATCTGCCTTGTTATTTTCCCAATCCCATGTGCTATCAGCTAAACAGTTATTCATTAAGCAAGCGCTTCTTACATTCTACAAATCTAGAGATGACCATGCCCGAACTCAAAACAATCTGAACACAAGAATGTCCGCGATTATCAATTATATAATTCCGTCAGTCAAGACAACATTTGCCCAGAGACATATATTCTACATAGCCCCAAAATTATATAATTCCCTTAGTGAAGGCATGAAAAATTATCCTAACATAAAAATATTTAAAGCAAACCTTAATAGATGGCTACTTAACAAGGGATATGTAAAATCTGATCAACTTCTTTGCAACGCACGACAATTTATTTAGTATCACTTATCTATTTTTCTTAATTTAAATTTTATTAAATTACAACTATAAATGTATATATTTATTACATAGCTATATTTTTTATAAAATTGGTATATTTATGTGTATATACAGGTGGTGGGTCCAAATAATTTATTTTAAAAAAAACACTTCATTTCTTAAAATTGCATAAAATTATGCACATCTAGAGACGGGCCAAATTATCGCCTAGTTAGATGTGCTATTGGCAGTAAAGGTCATGTAAGATGTGTTAAACCTCCCTATATTAATTATTAAATAATTTATATAATTATTATAATATTACATGACCTATGAATGAACTGTATACCTAATCCTATGTACCTAAATAAATAAAAATAAATACATAAACATACATTCTATTCATCTACATACATATTCATAGATACATGTATACATACATATATAATATAATATATATAATAATAGATATATAGGAACTACAAATAAAAAAGAATATCTACTTATATAAAATGATAAATATTACAAGGTAAAGTACGTTTAGATATGCAGTACCCACAAATAACAAATTTCTCTCAATATATTGCTTACCTCAACTAATAAAATTCCTAAAATCATACACACCTTACCAACTTCATTCTAAAAAGTATCTACAAGCCTAGTCAGCATGTCTTTTACCCGAATACATACTTGTATTGACAAAAAAAAACAATCAGGCAAGGTTTTCGCATTTCGCAAGAACAGCAAAACGGTTATTGACATGCGCCGTAGTAACGCGAATTCGATCAAATAATGTCTGCGAACGAACGTCGCGTGATGTACCCAAATAGCATCAGAGATATTTGAAATGTACGTGATATGTTTTGGAAAGTATTCAGAAGGAAAGGTGAACGGTACTTCGCAGTTCGGAGATATGAAACGGATGCCGTGGATTGTTTAATGTATGGTTGTATGTAGGTATAGAATAATATAGAGGATATCGATGTACCAAACGATACAATGCAAACATATGTAGCTACCATAATGATTAGAGACCATATTGATTCGTATTTCACTATTAGACCTAATCTTAGATCGCGATAAAATTAGGAGCCACTGAACCAATTGAAATGTTGTTTCCTTTGTGGATTCGGCCATTTTCGGGGTAGGTTGAATTATTAATAACATCAAGATCCATATAGAGTGGAATATATTAGCGGGGATGAGTTAGGTGGAGAATGGCCAATCGTGCGACACTTAAACTTTTATAACTTAAAAGCGAAAGCGATTAATATTATTTTAAAATTTCTATCTGGAAATCGTTATCAGTGGGTGTTATCATTTTCAAAGTGATATGTCTGGTAATTTCCAACCATCAACCTTCTTATTCTATAACCTTCTTATTCTATAACAGAACTTCTAAAATCAAAACTGTTTTCATAGCAACGTAGTAATTCTTTTGTTAGCTCAGAAATCTAATGAATATAGTATATTATGTCCTTTACAGTATGAAGTTGTCAACATTTTCATCAAATATTGTCAATACGATAAACTATTCGTTTTAGCTACTGTACTGATTATTATTACTTTCATTTCAGTATTACTGTCACTATTACTGTCGAAATTATTCCAACAGAATTGTTCTGCGTCACTCCTAACTAGGCAGCTCCTGTTTGAAGGAAGACACTAATTTTATATTATAGTAATATTGAATTTAATTTTATGAAAAATATGTTTTGTAATCTATTGGTTTTATAAACTAAGATTAATATGGTTACGAAAATGTTACGGTAAAATTTAAAAAAACAGGCAAAATAATCATTAGAAAATCAATATAAACCTTTAATTATCAAAGTAATAGAAAACAATTAGAAAATACTCCAAATACAAAATATTACGTAATAGACATAAAAATCTAAATGCGTTCTTGTTTACTATTATTATATTTTAAGAAAATGGTTTTTATTATCAGTTTATAAACTGAACACAATATTTAAACAAGAACTTCTACACACTATGTCGGACATTATAGATACCAACCCTCTCACTACTGCTCACGCTTACACTCCACACCCACGCACTCAACAAACTCCTACACACAGCACACTCAAACACACACACACACACACACACACCCTAAACACATGCTTTATGTACTAGTAAAATTTTAGGTACCTAAATTTTATTAAGTAGTGCAACGTAATTTCTGTAATTTTATTGAAATCCGTAAGCTGGTTTTATTTGTTAATTATCTGTATTTTTTTATATATTCATTGTCATACTGTGTGATTTTCTAGATAAAGAATATAATTTATTTGAATTGTTTGAGGAGTTATTGCCGTTCAAAGCAAAACAAATTGATAATTTAAAGTATGTTCTTATCATTTGGTTTCAGAAAATATTTAATTGTTTTTTAGAATTTATTGTAAATTTATTTCTAAAATATTTTTTTTTGATAACTTTAAGGGATATTAATTTTTATACTGATACTTCTTTTGCGAATCTTGAGGCAATTATTAATTAGGCATGCAGATACGCATACGATATTATACTCTAATTAGTAATCATGTAAAAATATTAGTGATAATTAATGTATCTTATAATTCTTTATTGTGAACTGTAAGTAGGTCGTACAAAATGGATAGGTACTCTTAAATGTGCTATACAGTTTACCAATCAGGCGTACAATATGTATTTTTCTATAATTAAATATGTTCACTTTGCAGTTGAAGGAAAACAAATCCGAAAATATTTCGTTTTAGACATAGGTATTAACAAAATAATAATTAGAACTACGATTTACAAATTTAGTAAATTTCCATTACTATATATAAATCAAATGTGAGTTTGTTTTTAAATTAAAATGTCAATCTGGAATTATTAGGCTATCTACGGTTTGTCAGATTTAGAGCTAGAATTAAATATAAATGTTTAAAGTTTAAAATTTTGGAGAATTGCAATAAAAATATGTTATATTATTTATTTGTCATTATCGTTTAAAAAGTCATTCACGCTGTAATAGCATTATTTTTGACCCAGTGCTTTAATGTTTGTTTGAATCCTGGTTGTTGCATTGATTTGATATTTTGTGGAATAGCACAAATATTTAACATAACAGAACTCAGGTCCCTTTTTACACAATTTTGTCCTCACTGAGGGGCAATATATGAGTTTTCTATTCCTAGTAGCCCTTGAATGTACATCTCTTCGTAAGGTGTAGATATCGGGATTATTTTTAATGAATTCACAACATTCCAGTGTATACAGATATGGCACAGTCAACATAGACATGCTAACGAAGAGCGGCCTGCAGGAAGTGTCTGGCGCTACTCCGTTTAGAAGTAGAACACAGGACTTCTGTATTTTGAATATTCGTTGGACTTTTGTTGAGTTGCCCCACATTATAATGCCGTATTTTAGATGCGGATATCATTAGAGTATTGTTTGTTTACCAATGATACTAAATAAAAGCCTTTGCAGCAATTTACTAAGATGTATTTTTTTTCGATTAATTTACGTGGCCCTTTCGCTAGTGTCACTTCAAGACGTGAACTTTATGTGTTGGCACCAGGAGGTAAAAAAAATAAAACTGCACTGGCACCAGGAGAAAATTTTATAAAACTGCACTGGGAAAAATCAGTGAAATTTCGTTCTGCTTTGCAACTTCATCCTAAATAATAAATGTTAAACTCTTCCCAAGCGAAGCCGGAAGGGTAGCCTGTTCTCTCACATTCAGATGTCAGTTTGTAAGAAAATAAATGACATTATATATAGAATGTTAGAGCACGAGAGCACTCAACCCATCCTGTATTATTTACGCCGAACGGCCAGAACCTAGCGTGCACTACTGAATAACTCTACCAAACGTGCGAAATACTCGCTTTATTCCATTGTCGCTGATTGTCTATTTCGCCGCTCCGAATTCCCGTTTTGTCTGTGTCGAGTCAATCAGGAGAGCGTATCGTTGATGACACAAGAGCTTTTCAATGTTTCGAAATCAGCGTAACGTTGATTGAATTTCCCATTGTAATCCATTATTGATAGATTTTTATTGCATTGCTGACTGGATCGTTCACTTCGAGTGACCAGTGCAATGCTATATTTAGACATTGTTATAGGTAGACAACAGGCGGTATACTCGCATGATGACATTTCTAGGAATCTCGCTGAAGCGCAAGGGACTTTAGGAGAAGGAGAAGAACGAACTGTTGGTGGTGGTAGGTTCTCTGTGAAATGCATGAAAATTGTAAGAGGTTCTATGTGAAATGCGGGTGGCAGCTCTGTGGCAGCTAACGTTTCCGTGCACCTTGGGCCATATAACCTGCTCGTTAACTTGGGGCGGCTCAATGCACGGTTCCACTCCCATTCGGTAGCCTCTTGAATGACCTGCCTGTCATCGCTGTGTCGTGGACAACTAGAGTTGTCGACTACAACGGGCGAGCCCGTCACCTCAGTAAGTTTTAACGATTAGTCGTTCTATCTCCCTAGAGTGAGCGCAGAAGACTTAGGACAAAAACAGTCTACCGTCTAGCTCTGCCACAAGCCCGTAAGAAGCCAACGCCTTAACCGCGAGATAGCCAGGAGTGTTACCCAGCGAGCTTACACTCACGCCTTTACTTCCAATTGCGTCCAGAATACTCCAGTCTCTCGATTGGTTACGAGTTCGATGTCGCTTGCGCGGTCCTCTCCCTTACGAAGCGGTGAAACGGTGTATACCGAATCTATCACGGATCACGGTATCCTTTGCCCGACTGTTCACCCAGGATCGGGTAGCCGATGGTCGTTTCAAGAGCAGTCGCCGTAAGGTCCGCAACCACCCCCGCTCTATAGGAGACAGTACTGCTTCCAGACTCCCCCGACTGTTAGTTAGAGTGCGCAATCGATTGGCTTATCAGCACGGTGCGCAGGCCTTCCAGGAGCGCCAGAAGGTTGATTCCCAGGGTAAACTAACCATAAGGCCAGAGTCCTACCCAGGCTCGCACTTCATGCGTGGAGGCCGTCGGATAGGTGTTGACCCGTGAGTGTGACCAACCCTGAACAGAATGGGTCTTCGTGGCCAACTCAGCAAGAGCCCATTAACTCCCATTAACACCAAAAAGCACAAAACAATATGGTCGATATTAGCAGGCCACACTCGCACATGAGGTGCAGGGGAGTATCCTCTGCCCTTGGGGTATCCTCTGCCCCTGAGTATCCACATTTTCGTGTCCCGGAGCTTGAGGTTGTGCATGTGTTTGTTCAGGCCACAATGCCCCGTGAGCACCCTCACCAGTATGCGTAGATTGTTTCTATTTAGTGATATGGCGAGCTTATTGCCTGCAGGCAATAAGTTTGCCTTTTCTTAAGAATAAAGAGTTTTATTATTATTATTATTATTATTATTATATGGCCTCACGGGCAGTCCTATGGTCATAAGCCTGAATTAGCGGCTTTGAAATAATTCAAACATGGTGTGTTGTTCCAGTGGTTGACGGATTGTTCTAAACATATATTTTTGAGCATTAGGTTTGCAAGGCTTTTTGGTACGCCACAATTATCAACTACACTGTTATCAACTACAATGGGCGAACCCGTCACCTCAGGAAGTTTTAACGAAATATGTTCGTTCTATCTCCCGTGAAGTGAACGCAGAAGACTTAGGACAAAACAGTCCAACGTCAAGCTCCGCCACATGCCTGTAAGAGGCCAACGCCTTATCCGTGAGATAACCAGGTATGTTACCCAGCGGGCTTACACTCTCGCCCTTACTTCCAGTTGCAAGAAGATTACTCCGATCTCCCGACTGGTTACAAGTTCGAGTTCGCTGGCGCGGTCCTCTCCCTTACGAAGCGGTGAAACGGTGTAAACCAAATCTATCGCGGACCCCGGCATCCTTTGCACGGCTGTTCACCCGGAATCGGGTAGCCGATGGTTGTTTCAAGAGCAGTCGCCGTAAGGTCAGCAACCACCCCCCCCCCCCCCTCTATAGGAAACAGCATTGATTCCAGACTCAGCCGACTATTAGTTAGAATGCACAATTGATTGGATTACGCCGCACGGTGCGCAGACCGTCCAGGAGCGCCAGAAGATTGACTCCTAGAGGAAACTAGCCCTAAGGCCATAGTCCTACCCGGGCCCGCGCTTCATTCGTGGAGGCGGCCGGATGGGTGTTGATCCGTGAGTGTGACTGACCCTGAACAAAATGGGTCTTCGTGGCCAACTCAGCAAGTGCCCATTAGCTCCCCAATGGTACGCCACAGCAAGGTCCAGGGCCGTATAAGGCTCCCTTGTTTAGAAAGTTTTAGAAAGTTTAGGAGTGGAAGCATGGTGTCTGATACCATGTTGATGGTTGGAGTTTCACTGACTGAGTCAAGAACTGATCTTAGTGCGGATCTCAATGGGAGAAAGAACGATCGTCATTAAAATCCCTGGGTTGACGGGTTCGCCCGTTGTGTTGACACATCTAGATGTGAAATGCGGGTTATTTATAAAGTTGTGTATAATTTAATGTAACAGTACCATATAATATGCCGTGGTACAGCGCTCACGAGTATTTCCAGACCCAGGCATTTGATTTTAGACGCTTTCTCGACGCATTCCAGTGAATTATGTTAAGGTCAAACTCTAACGCACTACGGATATATGCAAAGTAAATGGTTTTTGAATACTAGTGGTAAAAGAGCCTCTACTGGTAAAACCCATGGTTTTCAGTGCTTTACCCGAAGTGGTTCGTATTTGCTCCTTGAATCTGTGGTCAAGTTTGAACACCAATATCGCACCACTTTGCGAATTGGTCGTTATTAATGTGATACTTGAAATGCGATACTGAAAATGTGTTTCTGGCTTTATGTCTTGAATGAACTGAAAATATAACAAAAATAGCTAATCATCCTGACAATGGTGCGCGATTAAAAAAGAGTAATGGGCCTTTAAATAATGAATGAAATACATGGCGGTTTTGGTGGCGAGATATCAACGCGAGCACATGATAAAGCGTTAATGATGACGATGTTAAACCCTTGGCAAGTCATTTGTCAATGCTACTGGGTGTTTTCTTTTGTCATTCCTGGGTCCGTCAGGCAAACATGTCTCGAAAGATTAATTATGGCTAATAAACTGTGCGCCCTGTTTCGCTCTTGCATTCATTAGCCCGGAGCTGGGAGCTATTTAAAAAAAAATAGCGCAAGATAAGAATAAGTAAGCCCTTTAACTTGTAATTAACTAAAATGGCGAAATTTTAGCGCAAATTTTAAAACAGTTACTCTACGGTCCTTTTCCATATTATTAGGCATGCCGTGCATTCCAGTACTAGGTTAAACTTTTCAATATCCGTAAACTTTTAAATAACATTTTCTATTTACACGACTCCCCAAAAGGAGTGTTATGTGTTCAGTATTCATGTAAGTATGTTAGCCATTTCTTTATTCTACCATAACTTCCAACGCTTGGGCCGATTTAGAAGTGTGTCGTATTGTTTGAATCGTTTTGTGCTTTCGAGTGTCATAGGGACAGTGCTGCGCCCACTTTCTCTCATATACGGAGAAATCAGCTTCTTTAATATAAATCCTCGTGTTACGCAGTGCGGGTTGACATTCATCATTTGACAGTTATTTTATTTTTCGTTTTGCCTCTTTGCGGCCATCAGAAATAGATCCGGTAGGCCTAGGAATGAAGAGAAGTATTTGGAATATTAAATTTAGCAAAATAAATCGTAGGAAAAGTTTTATTATTACAATCCACAAAATATTACCGATTTTTAAATAACCGTTTTTGGTTCTTGCGAATTTATTACGTGATTGGTCGAGACCGCGGCCTTGATTTTTATTGGCTATAAAAGTACGGTGGCATCCGTATATTTTTTTTTTGTTTTGGTGATTCTGCAATGTTTTATATAAACACGGTGGGTTATACCTTCCTACTTAAATTAACAATCCGGTTTGAATCTCTACGCGAAGCGAAGCCGCGGGAAACAACTAGTAGATTATAAATAGGTTTAAAAACGTATTTACCGGCACCCGACGGTTCGGTGATGTTGCCACCGCTGTTGTCCAGTTTAGACTAGACAACGACGACCGGGTAGACTAGTCCATGATAGACTGGACTAGAACTGGTATCGAGCGCCACATAAGAGCTGAACAACTGTAGTTACACCATGTTGATATTCAAGCAAGTCATCTATGTCGCCTATACTCGATGTCAGATGAAGCGCGTTAGGTGTAGGAAAAGTAGTAAAAGTCAGCTTTTATTAGACACCCATCGTAACATCAAAGAATCGAAAAATTTCAAATACCATCCATGAAAAATATTTATTTGATATCGCATCAGTAAATCATACATCGCCAGGAATATACATACGTAGTTTAAGTGAGCACAGCTGAAAAATTGGATAGAGAATATATATCTGCGTCATTTGTCATGATCGCGCACACCTCCAACGTCAATCATTTGTCAATGACGCTTTTGAAAAGCGGCCAATGACAGAGAATAGGCCTTCGCGACCATTGACACCGGATCACGTACTTTCCCCGTAATGGAATATACAGCACGTGTGGATTTTCACACGACATTTATTAAACCCGGATTTTTTATAACATTGACGCCGAAATAGCTCGATATTCCACGTTTTCATTTTAATCCGATTCTTTAATTTTCGACGGCTTTGTGGTATTCGTAGAGCAATATTTTTTTCTTGAATACATGAGCTACCGTCGTGCGTTTCATATTCAATTCTCCTCTCGTTAATATTATAGTTTTGAAGTAATAACATGTTTCAAAAGGGGCTCATACTGAGGTACCCGCTAACAAACGCCGAAATTAAACGGTAACACGCTTATGTTGTGTGCAAATATTTTATTATTTTAATCTTGTGGTCCAAGGGTTTCAACGCGAAGCGGCGTTTATATTATAAAATAAACAGTCGTCCGTTGCTAAGCGTATTCAACTTAGGCGTTTGTGTGCTTATGCCATCGAACGAGGGAAATAGGGGGGGGGGGAATCGGAAAGGGGTCTTGAACGTGCGATGAAATGCTTAAAGAACCTGTCATAACTCCGCAACGGAAAGGCTTACGGAAATGATTTTTACGTCGTCGTGTAAACCTAGGGTCCTGTAGATTAAGTCGACAAATAAAAAGTTGTGATCCACGAAAGATGTTTCCACACAACCCCCCCCCCCCCCCATTTTTAATTAGGTAATACTGTAATGATATTATTATGGGTATTGAATATTATACTCTTAATGATCAAAAAAGGTATTTCGGGGAAGAAACATCAGTCTACATTTACCAGTTAAGTTAAAAAAAAACAAACTCACCAGTTACGGGTTACAAAAATGCTGAAGGGATTCCTGAAAAAGTGCCCAATGGTCCCCACTCTCCCTACGTCACAGTGACACCAATCAGCTGAATCCGGGGAAATGACTTGTTACTGCGTCCCGTACTTGCTAACTTACCAAATATACATATGTTTGACAGTTGCTGAGATACTGCCGTCTTTGTTCACGCGGTGTAACAGTGACCACTTTGTCAATTAAAGGTTAAGCGCTTAAATATCAAAGGAAAATGCTGCGGTATTATTTTCGTTTCAGTAAAATAATCTTATGAAGTCGTGTTCATTATTCAAAGAACGCTGCAAAGTAAAAGTATCTTACAGTAGATAGTTATATTGTTCATGTACCTTTAAGTATATTTTTCAAGGAAGATACGCTCCGTGCATGCAGCGAGACTGGCGCTGTTTTAGCTGAAGCTGTTTTCATGTCGCGGTAGCTCCTCCCTCCCGGGGCCGTAATATATGACCAACACTTAGTGCTGAATCCCACCGCCCCACTCTAATTGATATTTATGATGCGAGATTCTGCCGCCGCGTTCTCCCCTGGCTATCGTTCCCCTGCATTATTTAAATATTACTCAAACAATATTATTACACACCGCAAATGGATTAACCTATTTTAAATCGAGTTTCGGCATGGCAACACGTAAGCTTGTTAACTTGTTAACAAGAACGATACTTAACCGCTGGGATTTTCTTCTTTGACATAGGCCATACTGAAAGTTGACAGAGCTGGCCACTTGCTAAAACAAAAAAAAAGTATTACAAAATTTGAAATTGAAACTCTTTGTCTATAAAATAAATTTTGTTTCAACTAACTGTCATTTGTTTTTCGTATACAAGATGTTTTTACTGGACGGGCGTTTTTTTTAGTGTGTGAATCATTACAACGACGTTAACAACTTTTGATTAAAAAAAATCAACAAAAAAATATATTGGAATTTAGTTTTTTTTTTTATGTGTTTTTTTTCAATACCTAATGTGAAAATCTGTGATCACGATGCTCTATCTAGCGGTAAGTAAAAATGTCTCTAATATTGTTTGTTTACGCTATATTACCTACCGCTAGATGGCGCAGCGTACTCAAACGCTTCTCAAACCTTTATTTACCAGTCATTTACTTCAAACTTTCAAATAAAAAAAATAAAACGAAAAAAAACTTTTTTTTGTTTTTTTTTCTCTATTTTTAAAAATCAAATGCCTACTACATTGTATTGATTTAATCACTAAGAAAAATCCCGTCCAAAAAAACACCCGTATGTAATATCTACATATATTATAGCTTTGACTTAATAGAGAGCGCCGAGAGAGCCGTTTAACATGTAGGTCGGTGAATTATTATAGGAGATATTATCTCTATATTCACGGACCTACATACATAATACACGGCTCAACCGGTTGACTTGAAATTTGAAATATACACTCCAGAGGGTTTTCGGTAAAACTCATAGAATATTTGAGAAAAAACAAAAAAAACAACAAATTGTCAAATTGTTAGGAGTTTAAAAATGTGCCCTGCGGGCAGAGGCTTAATTTTAAAGTTTCAAACATAGACTCCTGACGGGTCATATAATCGGTGTAATGCATAAAATGTATAATAAAATTACAAGATTTTCAGTTTCAAAAAAAGTAGAAAGTACAAAGAAATATCAAAACTATTATATTGATATATACCCTGCGGGCACATGCTAAATCTTGCCTTCTAGATAAGGACTTCTAATTGGTCAAGTAACCTGCGTGATTTATTAAACCAAAATCTTCAGCTCCAAAAAAATGGTACCTACGAACTCATTATATTGTCTTGTGCCCTGAGGGCTCGTCCTAAACTTTGGAACTTAACATCTTGAGACATCATATATTCCTGAGGGGTCAGATAAGCTGTGTAATTCATAAAATGTACAAAAAACAGTTTATAAAAGTGCAAAGGACAACTAGAGTTGTCAACTACAACGGACGATCCCGTCACCTCAGGAAGTTTTAACGATTAGTCGTCCTATCTCCCTGGAGTGAGCGCAAAAGACTTGGACAAAACAGTCCACCGTCAAGCTCCACCACATGCCCGTAAGAGGCCAACGCCTTAACCGCGAGATAGCCAGGGGTGTTACGCCCTTACTTCCAATTGTGACCAGATTACTCCAGTCTCTCGATTGGTTACGAGTTCGAGGGCGCTTGCGCTGTCCTCTCCCTTACAAAGCGGTGAAACGGTGTATACCGAATCTATCGCGGACCACGGCATCCTTTGCCCGGCTGTTCGCCCAGGATCGGGTAGCCGATGGTCGTTTCAAGAGCAGTCGCCGTAAGGTCCGCAACAACCCCCGCTCTGTAGAAAACAGTACTGCTTCCAGACTCCCCCGACTGTTAGTCAGAGTGCACAGTCGATTGGCGCCGCACGGTGCGCAGACCGTCCAGGAGCGCCAGAAGTTTGATTCCTGGGGGAAACTAGCCCTAAGGCGTGAGTCCTACCTGGGCTCGCACTTTATGCATGGAAACCGCCGGATGGGTGTTGACCCGTGAGTGTGACCAACCCTGAACTGAATGGGTCTTCGTGGCCAACTCAGCAAGGGCCCATTAGCTCCCAAAGTGCAAAGGACAAACGAATACCAAAATATTACATTAATATGTGCCCTGCTGGCATTGGCTAAACCTCGCATTCTAGATAGAGACTCCTAAGGAGTCAGCTGAGCTGCGTGAATATTTAAAATATATGAAAAAATAATCTAGGAATTTTAATTCAAATAAAGTACAAACGACAAACAAATTATGTCAATATAATATATGCCCTGCGGGCACGGGCTAAACCTCGTCAACATAATAGTTTTGGGTCTCTATATCTCTGTGTTCACGGAGCTCCAGATAAAACGACTTGAATAATGGATTTGAAATTCGAACCAAAGACTTCTGAGGGGTCAAGTAAGCGGTGTGATTTTATAATAAGTTCTATATATTTGAAAAATGTTCATATGTTCAAAAGTTCAAAAATGTGCCCGGGCACGGGCTTTGCCTTTAAAAAAAATCGAACACAGACTTCTGAGGGGTCTGGTAAGCAGTGTGGTTAATGAAAGTACGAACAAGTATGAACTACAAACGAGTGAGTTGATAGTGCCCTACGGGCACAGACTAACCCCCATGTGTATATTATGGTTTTGATGTTCTATGTCTGTATTGACCGACCAACCGAATACATTGGAATATGAAAAATACGCTTTAGAGGGGCCAGGTGAGCAGTATTATTTAAAAAAAAGGTTTACAGTTCATGAAAAGTACAAACAACAAAAGAATACTAAAACTATGATATAGACATGTGCCCTGCTGTTACGGACTAAACCTTGAAATTCGAAACATAGACTCCCGAAGGGTCAATTAAGCGTTGTAATTTATATAAAGTTCACAAAAAATAAAAGATTTTTATTTCTAAGAATGTACAAACGATAAAAGAATACCAAATCTATTAAATGGATATATGCCCTGCGGGCGCGAGAAATTGACATTGTGACAAAAGCGTTGTGATTCATAAGAAGTTCAAAGAAAACATCAAAAGATTTTCAGTTCAAAAAAAGTACAGACGACAACGAATACCAAAACTACTCATATTATATTGATATGTATCCTGCGGGCACGGGCTGTACCTACCTTGCTCTTAAATATAGTGTTTTACTATTCTGATTGGCTTCATGGATGGTTTCTACTATCAAGTAAACCTATTACACTTTATCACTTATAAATTGGGTTAATATTCGCCCTTTGCTCCTTTAACGAAGCGATATATTATTGCGATATCATCATTATCATTGAATATTCAAAAAAGGTCATGCTTTCGCGCTATAAAAATCTCCATATTGCGAGCATTACGTAGAGTAGAAGCTTTGTGTGCGCACGTTACGAGACAAGGCAAGCGGACAAACAAGGCAGGCGACGGAACAGATGCCAGGCTTGAGTATAAGCGGCAATATCTATTAAATTGCAAATGTGCCCATCGATTTTACATTTGCCGCGACAGTTAGCGCTGCGTCGCCCGACTGTATCATAAATAAAAAAGTTAAGATAGGCCTTTATGTTGAAAAAATATATACTCTATTACTGGTACAGACCATTCTTTAAAAATTGATCAACTTACCACTGATTTTTTGCTGGCAGTATACTAAGTATTCTATCATCAAGTCTACTGTTACCCGTTATTTCTATATCCACCTTAAGGAAAATTTACATTAAGTAAGTTACTAACATCAAATTCAAGACAAGTCAGTGATTTTAAGTCAGTACAGCGCTGTCGCGACATTGCTGACTTATTTGAGTGACGTGTATAGTTATACACCCGCGCCAGCGGTTACTGACCTTGTGTACACGCTAAAGTCAGTAGTTGGTCAGTCGCTGGAACTGTGTTGCAGGGTAACGTCGCGTTGTGTCGAATTGTTTTACTAGCGAAAATAATGACATCAAATGAAAATCATTTGTTTATTTGTAGATACCTCTTCTTCTAAAATTTCCGTCAACTCTTCTAAACGCGGATACTAACATTTTCTCACCAATTAATTCACACGTATCAAATTCTGCCATTTCTAAGAACTCATTTTCCCCCACTGACTATGACTATGACGTGAAGAAGTAACTGACTGTGTTTTTAGACCCCGACTGACTGACTGTGTATGTAAACAGCGTGCGTCTGTTTTCGGCGCCAACACTAACGCCAGTAATTGATTCAATATAAATCTACCTTAAGGTGATTGCGCATATTGAATATCATATTTCCCTTCTAATTAAATGCTTCTTATTGAATAAAATCATTTTCTTTCACTGTTATTTGTTAGATAAGGCTTTACGCAATGATGCATCCATTCTCATGATTCTCATGTCATTAGTACTTTTCGAACTTCGATAATTTAAAGTTCCTCCTTTATTGAAGTATTTAGTGTATATTAGACAGTGTCCATAAGTAAACGCTCCCTGTTTGTATCTCTTTTTCTGTTGATTATTACGACATTTTATTAACAGGCATTATAGTTATTATTTAAAATGGTACGTCCAAAATGTTGTACGCATTTGGACTTATGCGTCCAATGCAGCGTTCCAGTTTTGAAAGACATCAATTTGAACAAGTGATATGCAACTCTAAGACATATGAACTGCCCACAAAACCAAGAATACATGGCATTTGTAAAAAAATATTTAATTCATGTTTCTTCTGATAAAAAAAATTCCAAGCTTTGGTAATAAAAATACAAGTATTCGTAAAAATATATTTACTTTAATTTCCTACAAATTAGTCCCATTTGTAACAAACACACACACACACACACAAACTGGGCCCGATTGCGTTTCTTTGTGAACTAAAACTAAGATTAGTCCAAACGAACGAGACAGAGCAATATGTTAGAGCGGGATATGAAACGAACGATCGACGATAAATACTACCTGCCGAACTTATGTATACTCGTCCGAATAAATTCGAGCATATTTCGTGCGGTTTAAGATTTGACCTTGGCGGGCAGTTTTAATGCGAAAAAGTGATAACCGGTCATCTCACACTCCGCTCTAGCGTATTGCTCTGTCACGTTCACACGGACTAATTTACGATTTTAGTTCACGAAGAAACGCAATCGAGCCCACTGTTTCCATTGGTTTAAATATAGTGGCAAACGCTTCTGGAATGCATCTTTCCGAATTGTGTTTAACTGGCTCATAATATTAAGGATGATTTCTTAATTCAAAAGTCACTATCCCAAAATCACATATACCCATGTCTAGTGAGTAAAGATCCTGAAGAACTAATTTGAGGACGATAATCTGAAATCTTGCATGACCAAAGATTAAAGGGGCCGACCTCGACCGTGTATATTGGGAACGAGTAACGTCTATTGCGTTTGGACGCCCGGTCGAATTTCCTGTTCAACTGTCATCCATCAGCCGGCCCGAAGAGGAGGGACTACACCGGTAGTGCCGGAGTGAGCTCAGGCTGCTGCTGTATCATGCTGTATCATGCAATTTGTCGAGGTAAGATCTGTTGAGCACCGTGGGAACATCTCGGGTGGCCCTGGTCGGTTGTGAACTAGTTGGTTTGCTATCTACTCTGCCCATCCGGCGAAGCGGGAGACGGCCGCTTCACATTCGGCCGCTCCACATTCAGCAGCCCGTTGACTTTTTTTTCAGTGTTTCAGCATATCATTTTTAGACGTCAGCTACTGCATACCATTTTGTAACTTCAACTAAACTAATTTCAGAGGCACGTTCCTCCGTTAACACTTTCCGGTGTGATACATTTAAAGACATGATTTGTGAGGCTTTGCTATGGATATGGCACGATTATCATATATGTGATTTTCTTTTACATTCAGAAATGTCACTGCAGCTAATTGCAGCTTGCAGCCTCGCATGACCCGTTAATTCGACATTATGAATACCTCGTATCGAATCCAACTGGAGTAACACAACGCTGCAGCGGACCGGTTTTCAAACTTCAAAAACACTATGTATAAGATTCTCGCAAACAGACACAACGGCGATAGCTGTGAATTGGGTATGAAAAATGTTAGTGCCATTCCATGACCCCTCGGCCGGAAAGGGTTAAATTATCCCTGATAACTTCTTCACTTCTGCATAGAAACTGATTCACTTCTACATAAACTTCTTTCTCACTTTTACACCCAGCTGATTAGCGACACCAATCATGTTTCATCATTGAAGTCACAAAAAAAAATAAAGGCTACTAAATACATATTGAAAAAATGCACGTTTTTTATATTGCCAAAGATTAATCGATTTTAAAGTCTAGGAAAAAGTCATGTAATCAATTCATTTGACTACGAATTCATTGAATTACGAACTGTTACAATACGTGCGGTTTATTAAGCTAATGATGAGTGTGAGCAAGACAGTCAGGCGTATCCCGTCTCTCTCGCGGCAGGTCAACGATCGGAGCAGTTAAGTAAACTAGCAGTGCGGAGTGCGGAGCAGTTAAGCGATTTTTCATAATGTATATGAGGATTATATTCTACATAACAAAAGCTCCATAGCCAGAAGTCATATATTTTAGATATTTTAGAGTTTATAAGGCCCGTCTACTCTTTCTCAAGCAATGGCGCCAAGAGGCGATCGGTTGCCTAGGTGTCATCTCTGGCGATAGTTGCTCTCGCCGGCTAATCGATTGCTATTAGCGATTATCCTTTTATCCACTGACGGTCGTTCATATAAATGGGTGATCTGCAACTGTTTATAACACTAACCTATATAAATCAATACATGCCACAGTAAGTGTATGAAATATATAGGGAGGTTTCGATGTCTAGCCGTTTAAAATAAACTATTAACTAGATATTGCAATCAAAGATGGCTTATGGTAATATGATATTAGGTAACGTACCAGATAGCCATCGAATTTACAAACTGCAAAGCATGCTCTTAGGACTATATTTGGGTTAAAAAGAGACGATTACTCTGCTCTGCTCTCCATATAATTTGCCTTTAAAAAATATTTTAAATTTGATTTCATTTATCAGTGTTTAATGTAGGTATTCCAAAAAAATACATGAGGAATCAGGAAGAGCACTCGAGTTAACATGAATATAACACACCAAATAAAAAGAGGAATGTAATTCCCAAAGTGAGTCTCTGTTTATATCAAAACTATTTGGGCTATAAATTGTTCAAACCGTTGAAATTACAAATTAAAATATACTGCAAAAGGTTGCATTTAAAAAATGCATAATAAGAAACATAGACAAGCATGGTATTTATATTTGGCTGAATTTGTCAAGGCTGTCCTAGATTTCAAAATATAATTAATATATATATATATTAAATCAATGGATTTAATTATTAATAAACATTATTATAATACTTATATATAATATGGATTACATGATAATACGATATTGGATTAATTTCTATATCCTGTAGAGTTTTTTTTTTAAATATAATTGGTTATGTATTTTGTTATATCAGTTTTACTTTTGGTGTTGTATATTTTTGAAGAACTTGTGAGGTTGGCCACCCGTCACTAGACTCCAATTGCTCGAGAGTGAAGGGTGGTTCTCATCAAGGGGTTTTCTCCGTATTAAAAGTCGAATGTTGCTGAAGTCGAAGTAATTTATTCCAGAAGGTATGTGATGGTTGCCAGTTTGCAACGCCTCGAATGTAAGTTGCAGAGTGTGTGTGGTGTGAGCTCGAAGTATATGTCGCAGTTGTGTAATCGCGGAGTGAGACTTGAAGATTGGTATCGCGGATAATGTAGTGACTGCTTGATGATGATGATAACGAGATGTAGTCGCGGTGTGTGCTCACTGGAGGATGGTTGAAGAACGAGGTATAAACGCGATGGCTGCTGTGTAGAGGATGATGATGATGTGTGATCGCGGTAACTGTCCACTAGAGGATGATAAATGATCGATCGAATGTATGGCTTTATATATCGTGTGTATGATGCAATGTTCAATAAGTGTGTTAATTAAATCGATCAGAAGAAATGATATTAGTCATCGGCTGTGTATGCATTAATTGCCGAAATTATATAGAATTCAAGTTCACTATAAGTTCGTCGGGTAGTTTAAATGCGGGAAAATCAATGACAGTTCATTTCATATTCCGTTTTAACGTATTGCTTTGTCTCGTTCGGTTATACTAAGTTCCTATATTTTCAGTTCACGAAGAAACGCAATCTGGCCCATTCTTTAACTTATTGGAATGAAACTAAACTCTTACTACTGTAATTTGAAACGTACATGCATTTTCAACACGAAAACACTAGGCATATTTTATTATGTTTGAATAGCAGCTTCTAATGAACTGTCCTCATTGACAATCATCTCATTAACAACCAAGACAATATTCTCTAGTACCTACTGAAAATGTTTATCCCCATCATTTAAAGTACCTACTTTTGTTTGAACTGTCAAAGTATACCAGATCGCCACTTTTCTTGGTACTATTATCAAAATATAATCTATTTGATAAGTCCGTTGGAAATCACCGCTCCGCAAGTTTTCCCCTGGATGTAGGTTGAAGAAAATTAAATTAGACTTTGTTACCGATGAATAAGTAAAAATATTGATCAATAAGCAAAAATAATAAAGTAAGAGATATATGAATAACAATACAGTAGGCAAGTATAGAAAGATTGCATTGTTGCTTTGTACTTGTATCTAATCCCATCGATCATGGTTATGTAAAATTACAGAATAAGCGTTTACCTAACCCCCCCCCCCCCCGCCCCTCGCCCAGAACCCAATCCCCTCCCCGACCTCTCATCCCTCCCTCTCTCTTTGATGCCACGCCGTACTCATTGAATGTAGGTATTGTATACCATGGCTGGAAAATATTTGACCTATGCTGACACATGCTTCTGGCAGTTTAATGAACCTACGGTGCGTCATGCCAACAAAATATGATTAGATACAGATCAATTATTACATTTTCAACCGAATAAATGTTTCAGCACAGTTTAAACAAAACTACCGGTGTGTCAACGAACGCCACCGCTTTGGGCAATTGTGAGGTGGTAGGCGACGACCAGTAGGGGAAATTCTCTCCAAAAGAGGGCCCACTGAGACAGCGTGCTGTCGAATCGTTTGTGCTATCGAATCTCTTCACGAATTAGTAATTATACCAACAACCGCTCTAAGGAAACGAAGAACCCTGACTTAACTGCGGCATTCCCACTAGAACAAATACGTTATCACACTGGTAGTTCGAGCTTCACTATGGTATTAGTGTAGAGGGTGGCCCAAAAGAAACTTTTGATTTTAAAATATCTTTTCCACATTAACCGACCTTTTGGCTATTACCTATTCAAAATTAAATTTCTTAGTAAAAATACTTGATTATAATATACCAGTTTCTTTTAGCCAATAGACCCCTTTATGACTTTTTTGTATCCTTTACAAGTAAGAGGTTTTTACTATAAGATTTCGCCGAATAATTTTTGTAATAATATTCTATTGAATATTTTTTCAAATATATTTTGTATTGAATGTAATATATCAATCAACCTAATTTCTGCTTTAGCTCTGGCTGCGCAATTGGACGTATCGACGTTATACGTCAAATTGTTCCTACCCTCTTTTTATGACTTTCGCTTTTTTTTTACTTGAACGTATGGGATATGGTTTGTTGCCTTTGGGTGATAACATAGCGGCCATATCATGTACGTTCGTATCGGTAGGGTGGTTAAAGAACTTACAACATTCATTTATATACGTAATAGGTATACCTACTTAATGGGTATTTTACTAAAAAGTAAACAACAACTAAATAATTTATCTTATTTCGTAATTTGAAGAAAAGAAAGCCAGGGATTAGTCAGGCTGTACATTTGTTTATTTAATATAATCCTTATTATAAATCATATTTCCATTTATTTTAAACGAAGAATGAGATTTTAGATTTTTTCTTGGCGATAGCCATCTCTAGAAATAATTACCAGTCATAATCATATTATTCTCCAAATTGTACACATATCTTGAACATTAGTAAACAATTTGCTATAAATATATATCCTCCTAGCCGTGTTCGGCCTTTTAAGTTATGGTTGGGGGTTTAAGTTTTTTTTAGTTATGGTTGGGGGTTTTGCTGGTGCGCCCTCAGGTGACCGATCTTGGCTTGGAATGTGCGTGCACATTTAGCGCAAGTCAAGACACCATCGATGTAATTATACTTTATGTCCGCCGGTGGTCGTGCCTCTAGCTCGTCGCGCTTGGTTTTTAAGTCGAGCAGCCTCTTCTTTTCAAAATCATCTACATTGTCCTGCACTAGCAGTCTCCATCCTGGGCGATCTTTCGCTTTACTCTCCCACTGAGAGGGCTCAATGTTGTACCTTTTCATATGCCTCTTCTGAGCATTCTTGTATCTGAGGAGCTGGCCGCCTTGTTTCTGTTTGCCGTTTTTTAGTCCAGAGTAAAAGATACGCTTTGCCACTCTCTCATCATCCATACGGGAGACATGTCGGCACCATCTCAGCTGTCGTCGCATCATGTATGCTTCTATTCCGCTGCCTTTAGCACATCGAAGAACTTCCGTGTTCCTTACATGGTCCGACCACTTGATGTTCATTAAGTCGCGTAGGCATCGAAGGTGGAATTTGACAATTTGCTATAAAGTAGTCTTAAGCACCAACACGAAGGTCGATCAATAGGAATGCTTTGAAATATTCATTTGAATCCGGAAGAATTTATATAAATCCATATCTTTGGAGTTGAATGAAATTTATATACCTATATAAATTCTCATTGTTGTGTACATAATTTGAACCCGATATTCGCGATATTCGTTGGATACTTAGGAGGGCTATTTTATTTTATTTTATGTTGAGGCTGTAATAATAGAAAAATACGAAATCAATGAGCAAAAATACGAAGTCAAAACTATTCTGTTTTATTTTTTAATATATTTTAATTTCAGGCTTTGACATATGATTAATCGAGTAAATTCATGATATTTTATAACTTTATTATTTGACATCGAGGTTCACTTTCTCATAGAATGCCCCACATCCTTTACAGATCTCAGACTTTGAGCTATATTTTGGGTCGGATTCAAGATCGTTTTAATAATGTTTTTTTAGCAGCGCATTTATTCAATCTGGCTCGCCTTTGACGTATGGTAAGAGTGCTCGTGATCTGCTCGGTTTCTGAATTTCTATTGTATTGGATCGTCTGCGTTATATTTAATTTCGTCTGTATGTAATTTTTAGGATCTTTACGATAATTTATCTTATTATCGTATTTATGTTATTTTATATTATTACAATTAGGTACTTACCATAACGAATTCAAATCAACATTATACTGTTTCTAGTTATGAATTTAAGTGTTTATTTTTATATATATATATATATATATATATATATATATATATATATATATATATATATATATATATATATATATATATATATATATATATATATATATATATATATATATATATATATATATATATATATATATATATATATATATATATATATATATATATATATATATATATATATATATATATATATATTTTATTATTATTCTAAGCACCGACTATCGTCTTGTATACCCCTAATCAGAATAGATAGATATGTACTTATATAAACGCCCCATTAGTGTGAAAGTTCACACTGAGTTGTTATGGATACATAGTATGGCGCCTTGACACGTAATCTTAAGGCGCTTGGCCACGGGCGTAACGATGTCGCCTCACGCAGCACTAACGGCAAAGGAACTCATTTTACGATATTTATCTACTGCCTAAAGTTCTAGTCACGAAGGCTATTTTCCTGAGCGCAAATTAAGTGGTCACCAAAGTAATGAATACGACGCCCGCATAAACACACTAGTTTACGTTTTAATATTCATTGTATAGGTTATTAGATTGCCTGATGCCGTACTAAGTTTCGGCAGCTAAGATTTTAATATGAAACGCAACGTGTACATCGCACTCATAGTTTCAAATATTGAATTATCTTCTTTTACGTACAGTAGCCCAATTGATGGCTTTTTAAAGGCGACTATACTATCCTATCTTAAAAAATATATTAACAATCGAATTTTCAAATCATAAATCTTTTTATTTTAATATTATTTACCTAAATATGTCAACTTAAATTTGATATACAGTTTACGATACATAATAATTAGGTGCGTCAATTTTAACATAGATAATTAGGTGCGTTAATGTTAACATAACATGACATTTCAATCTCGCCGTATTATTTATGTTTTATAACGAGTCTATTTAAAAATGTGATAGATTGCACTATTAGCGGGCCAGCGACAATAAGTGCAAGAGTTTTGTAAAAGCTGATACTTTCAGATCAGGCAGTATTTTGACCATCATGACTCCAGGGCGAGATATTTTCGAATTAGAAATCGGACTATGACAACATTTTCGAAACTTGCCGAAACTGAAAAGTGGATTTCGAAATGATGTATATTTTGTCACGATTTCCTGGTTCGCTCTACAGTAGTATATATAATGCTCGCACTTTGGAGCTGCCAACTGCAACGGACGTACCCTACATCCCAGGAAGTGATAACGATGTAGATCGTTCTTTCGACCGTGAGGTGAATAAGCAGAGACTTATTTAGAGACGACATAGTCTACTGTCTAAATCCTCCAACTCGCCCGTAAGAGGTCAACACTTTACCGTTAGTCACCGGGCAGTAACCGCAGCGTGCAGCCTCGCGCCCTTTCTACCAAATTTGGCCGGACTTCTTCGTTCTCCAGACTGGACACGGATTCGAGATCGTCGGTTAGTCCCACTTCGAGGAGGTTACCGGATAGGAGATGAGCCTTGAGTTGGGCCGAAGAGTTAGAAAACACAGGCAGACCATCAGACCCAAGCTGCACGGAACCGTTAGGTGCATACAGGTTACATCCAGAGCTGTCAACTACAACGAGCGAATTCGTCACCTCATGAAGTTTTAACGATATTGATCGTTCTGTCTCATGTAAGGTGAGCGCAAAAGACTTGGGACGATAAACAATCCACAGTCTAGTTACGCCACCTGCCCGTTAGAGGCCAACGCCTTACGGTGAGGCACCGGGAAAGGTAAAAACTGGGCAGCCTCGCCCCCTGACTACCAGTTTGGATGGATATCTCCGTCTGGAATCAACCTTCAGGATACCTCCTACCTCCTGTCTGGTTACAGGATCGAGGTCGCTTGCGCGGCCCTCTCCCTTATGAAGCGGTGATACGGTGTCTACCGAATCTATCGCGTACCACGGCATCCTTTGCCCGGCTTATTCACCCGGGTTCGGGTGGCTGAATGGTCATTTCAAGAGCAGTTTCCCTAAGGTTAACAGCCATCCCCGCTCCATAGGAAATATTACTGTTCCCAGACTGACCCGGCTGTTAGTCTGAGTGCACAATCGATAGGCTGACGTTGCACGGTGCGCAAACCGTCCAGGAGCGCCCGAAGGCTGACTCCTAGGGGTGATTGGTTCGCAGGCCAGCGTCCTACCCTAGCTCTCCCTTCTGCGTGAAGGCCGCCGGATGGGTGTGACCCGTGCGTTTGACCGACCCTATACAACTGGGTCTTAGTGGCCACCTGCAACAGGACCCATTAGCATACAGGTTACAATTGGAAACAGGGTTCCATGATGCCTTCCAGAGTGATTTATCTCTTCAAAGAGGCCACCGGTTACAATTTGCACCACGAGTTGAGCCGGCCAACGAATAGACCCTCATTGCCCAAGCTGTGAGAATCGTTGGAATCCCTGTGTATAGAAGTATCGAAAACCTCAGTTTGCTTGAAGAAATAATCCGGTCCACCGCGCTCAAATAAGACTGCAGCAGTCATTAAAGCAATTAACCTCTTTGAGTTAATTATATTTGTGTATAATCTGTCACTATTGTGGAAAGTTCTCTTAAGGTGAATCGTCTTGGTCGCATTACATACAGATTTCATTTCCCATAGGAACCGAAAATATTACTGTATTCCTTATTTGTTTGATACCAAAAAAATGTACAGAAAATGACGTCCCCGGGAAATAAATGTCATGAATTTTCGATGCTTAAAAGGCGTTCATTTTGAATTTCAAACTAAAATAAATTTCACTATTGTCTACGCTTGTGTTAGTAGACAGTGTGAGCGAGTGGGTTTGCTCGCGAGTGAGCGCGCCAACATGCCATGAGACAGCGCTATGTAAAAGAATGAAATGGATGTCGCCGATAACCGGCGCGGGCGGACGCCGCAGCAGAGAATCGCAGTAATGTTTATCAGTGGTAATGTTGCCAAGCACCTAGGCGCAACACTATCGCAGTCAATTTGCCTTTGAATAGTTTGTCAACGAGGTGTACCCTACTTACTTACTTTTCCAAGTTTAATTGTTAGTTAAGTTAGTTTAGTAGTTAGGTGTACCCTACTTACTTACTTTTTCCATAAGTTTAATTGTTGAATTCAAAACCATAAAACGTGCATACCGAAAACACGAATATTGTGGCCCAAAACCAAATAGCAAAAGGAGCAGGGCTATGATGAAACGACATCATGGCGTGGAAATGACGTAAGTACCTTATACCTATCTATTATAATGGTATTTTATACCTATATAATTAGTAGAGAGAGGGGTCATTCCTTACCAGTCGACATTAATAGTAGATTAACAAATCTATGTCCTGAAGTAAACTTTGGAACACTGAACCTTTATTTTAGGCGACGTGAAGCCTGGAATAACGATGGGTCTCTTGATAATATTAGAAATGCGCCTGCGGATATACCCACCCAACATGAAATGCACGCCAACATAGCAGGTATACAAAATAATGTAAAAACATATACACGTGTACCGAAAATGCACGTGGACGCCAGTACTTCCCAATGTAAGTGTAACATGTCGCATCGTACGTTTTATTAATCACACTGTGTATTCTAAATTCAATATTAAAATTAATCCATTTTATCACGTGCAGCTTATCATATAAATGACCATGGTGAGCCAGTTGAGCACTCTGAAATCGATGAACCAATATTGTGGCCTCAAGCAGACCCAACTTTGGAGCAATTTGTTTTATCAGTGGAACGGGACACATCTAAACCACTCGAAAACCTACATGGATATAGGATTGTCGACATAAACCACGACATGAACTGGGCCATAAAATTGGGAGAACATAGTCGGATGTGCACTGGATCGGAAATCACATTTACGAAAGAAATCAAAAATGGCTTTCATTCCAAATTCATTTTTCAATGTTTAATTTGTGAACGAGTATTTGAACGAGAAACTGAGAGTGAAAAACAAAGAGCTAATAAATCTTTCGTGTGGGGCACCTGACGGTAAGAAAATTGGAAATCAATAGACTTTTATTCAGCTAATTAAATAATTACACAGCTCTTTGTAAACATTCATGGTGAAATGCATCATTTAGATACCCTTCATAATTTTAGGCATAGTAATTGGTGAAGAAGCAGTGCTTGAAATTAAATGTTTTCCATCGCTGGAACAGTGGGAAGTAAAAGAAGAAGAAGAAAAAAACGATAGTGAAATGAATCAACGTAAAAGGAAAAAAACAAATATGGACACCACAGGATTAACGCTCTTTCAAAAGGCTGCGGCAATAAAACCGAACTTCCCCCTTATTTTTCAAAATGATGGCAGTTTAGTTATGAACATGAAACACAATCATTTTTATCAGGTAAGATTCAGAAGCTTAGGTGAACCTGTTTACATAATTTGGTTTATTTGTCATTTTTAATATATGATTACAGGTGCAAGGTCAAATGAGGGTCACGGGAATGAAACTTTCCTATTACGTCGCGACAGCACGGTTATCGGACCTTCTTACTATCGTCAAAGTGAATGCTGATTATCAGTTCATAGAAGATATGATGAAAAAACTGGTACACTTCTATAAAACTTGTGTAATACCAGAAATAATCCTGAGACGAGTACAGGGTGGAAGGGGTCGGTGCATCGATCCCAGTGAAATAATCGAAGCCAGGACAAAAAAAAAGACTAATTTATCTTGTCTTTCGCAGATTTCACGGCAAATGTGGAATTCCGTCCGTTTTTATATTTTATATTTTAGAATATATATTTTGTGATGCTATATTTCTCGAACTGTATCATTAAAAAACTGTCTATAGTGTGAATGGAATAATACAAACTGGGTTGTATTTTTTTTTGGAATTTTACATTTAAAAAAAACTTGCGGTCGCGGGACCGCCGTCAGGAACGAAGTTCTTTACAATTTTACAAATATAAACACGTTTATATAATTGCTATATCGAGCGGTAACGCTTTTTCGTTATTGGGACATTCCATGCAAAAGAGGAAAATGATATTTTAAAATTCAATTAATTTTCTTATATAATTCAATATATTTTCACATTTTGTACTTGTATCATCAGACACAATGAGCTGTCCCACCAGCCACAATGGCTTGTCCCACCAGCCACAATGACCTGTCCCACCACTCACAATTATAAATATTTATTTTGTTGCGTCTACGAACGTTAGCAATCTATTTTTTTAAGAAAACAAAAGCATAGAGTATATATTTTACAACATAGAAACAGCTATAAATAGGATAAAAACGATTTTACCGCGTGAATTTAGTAGAACCCGTCGTTTCGGCGCTGTTGCAAGAGATGTTGTCCAGGGTAGATAGGGTAGACCGTCCAGGGTAGCAGTCTACCCTGGTCAACGACGCATGCAACAGCGCCAAAACATCGTGTTCTACTAAATTCACGCGGTAAATTCGTTTTTATGCTATTAAAAACAAAAAGAAATGTTACCGTAAAAATATACCGCACCGATTTCATTTTGTGATAAATCGTTCAATTTTCTCTTATAAATCTTTATTGTGATATTTAAAACTAAATATGACTTTCGCAACACTTTTGAATTTTGTTCTTATTTTGACAGTCAACGTAACGACATTTCGTCTGTCGTTTTCGGCGGATTGCAAGCCTTGAATAAACTTCGTTCCAAAAAATATATTTATTTCTACCACTATGACCAACCCTTGAATCATAAAAAGGTTTAAAACGAATTTACCGCGTGAATTTTGTAGCACCCGACGTTTCGGTGACGTTGCAGTCGCCGTTGTCCAGAGTAGATTAAAAGAGCCAGACTGCAACGTCACCGAAACGTCGGGTGCTACAAAATTCATGCGGTAAATTCGTTTTAAACCTTTTTATAATGTCAAACAAACGCGATAGTCTTCAATTTTATAACCCTTGACTCTTTTAGTATTTCACCAGAAGGGTGTTATAGCAACGGTCTTTACTATGTATAGGTACATAGTAATGTATACAATTACATACCTACAAAGGTTCTTAGTTTCCAAGGCAAGTAATTCCATTTATACCCAAAATATATTGGTATCGTCTGGCAGCACTCTTTGGATCAGCCGGTCTAATAATTGTTTAGCGAAATACGCACTTTCGTGGACTGCATAAGAGCGTAATTTAAGTAAAGGTGTGCTACCGTCCGCAGCACCGCTAGCATGTCTACTAATTGTTTAGCGAAATACGCACTTTCGTGGACTGCATAAGAGCGTAATTTATGTAAAGGCGTGCTGCCGTTCGCCGCGAGACTGTGTGCTATATCTGAACCGAAATTGGTCTGTTTTCCCCATTAATTTCGTAATGCGGTTGATTATCGCGGTGATACGAAGTACATCGAACCGTGTATATGTAAATTTCCCGGTAAATTTATTTCGTAATTTTTACTGCACTGAGAGAGCTAATAATCGTATTTTTCTGTTAATATTGCTTACAACGCCATCTATTATCAGAATAGTTTCGTCGGACCGCGACGGGAACCTTTTGCGTTGAGATGAAATAAGTCCCAATGATGAATTCTTTATTTTTGATTACCAGGTAAGTGGTTAAGAATTGAATTAGTGAAGTAATTTGTATCTACCTGCAGTAGGTGACAGATGCCCGCTAGTTTATAGTTTGAAACTGTAAGCCACCAAGCGAAGGCGGGATATCGGCTCTGCCTTGATTATGCCGTGGAAAAGAAGCATATCAGCGACAGTACGCCGATTTTTGAGGGAGTTCAATTTAAAATATGGTAGACGTTCAACTTAGCTGTGCAATAATTGAGAAGCGCGATATAAAATATGTGTATACGCAAGACAAGTGTAATATTTTTGTCAAACAGTCGTTCTCATTCTCGGATGTACATGTCTGTTTATTTGTCTTATAACGTGTGTATGAGCGATATTTGTCGGCTTGCCGTTGTTCCGTTGGAGTTCGTTCCTGTAGCATATTAAGAACTGCCGTATATATAGTTGTCTTGCATCCAATGTCATTAAGTCCCTGTAAAGCTGATCAAAGGAGTAGCGGTATGGCTTCCTGGCTATAATCCTAAACAAAACTTCGGACTTCTTTTTAAAATAATAGATCAGAGGATTCAGATTTCTTTTTAGAATAAAATTATTTTACTGGAACTAGCAAGTCTTTGCTAGCTAGATAGGATATATGTACATGTCTGTTTCTCTGTCTTATTGCCGGCTTGCCATAGTTCAGTTAGACTTCCTTGTTGTAGCATGGAACTCGAACGGAACTATGACATATATTTGCCTTGCATCCAATACCATGAAGTCCCTGTAAAGCTGACCAGTGGAGTAGCGGTATAGCTTCCTGGCTATAACCCTAAACAAGGACTTCGGACTTTTAACAGAGGATTCCACATTTCTTTTTAAGATAAGATGATTATACTGGAACTAGCTAGCCTTCGCTAGATAGTTAGGATATACGTGTCTGTTTCTCTGCCTTATGACGTGTATATTAGCGACATTTGTCGGCTTGTCATAGTTCCGTTGCATATTAAAAACTGCCGTATTTATAATCGTCTTGCCTCCAATACTAGGAAGTTTCTGTAAAGCTGATCAGAGGAGTAGCAGTAGGACTCCCTGGCTATAACACTAAACAAGGCTTTTGGTAGATCATAGTTTAGGTATGTGGGCCCTTACGGGTCCATCCCAGTTAATATTTTATTGGATTTACTTCACTCGCGGTAAAAATCGCGGTGGGTCGCGCGAGCGCGCGGCGCGGCGTCGGCGTAAGGGCCGGGCCTGTGGTGCGGCTGCGGTGCGGCTGCGGCTGCGGCGCGGTGCCTGAGCGGTGCCGCTGCGGCGTCCTACATACAAATATCCATGGTATGTCACACTGTGCGTTCCGGCGCCGCACCGCTAATATGTGCCGGAGCGGCAATGCTCAGTTGCTAAGTGCAGTCGAAGGAGGGTACATGCTTTCCTGTTTCATTTGTTTTCAATAATTTTTGTTAATTTTTAATCCAAGTGTTTAAAATGAGTATCAACGAAGAAGATATTGGCATTAACTACCTCATTTCACTAGTTCTACTTACAATTATGTAAAACACTATTCGTCTACTGCGGCGTTGTAGTAACGTTGCAGCGCCTCACCGTGCACTGTACGTGTGTACGTCCATACGGCGAAATCTTTGCGGTGCGGCGCCGCACCGCATCGTGTGGACCGGCTTTAAGTGAAAAACGACTTCACGACTGGCGAGTGAGCGATGCGCTCTTTATCTGGTGTTTACAGCGATGTATATCCGAAATCTGACTCCGTATTTCCATTCAGTGGCAACACATCTGCGGTGGGAAAGTTTGAATTGTTAATTGGCGGGGAAAATGAAATATTACATTGTGACTTAGTCTCTACAATAGGATCCATATTATTTTGTCATATAAAATGATTAGACCAAAACAAGCTAGCCTTTGTAAACTACCCGTACGTAAGTAATCGTAGTGGAAATACCGCAGAATGCACTGGATATAAGAAGGTACTTAAAAGCAATATTGTGGAACGGCGTCCGCCCGCCATGAGCAAGTTTCAGCCGTAGAATTATTTCCACATGACTTATCACCGCCGATCTTAGATAAAATTGTTGTTTGAGCTTTGGTATTTTCACGGTAGCCACTTTGATACAATATTAATCTCGAAGCCATACGCTTATCGACGCGGAAGTGGACCCCTCGCCATTATTGCTTTCTTGACCCGTATTTTTTGGATTTCAGATGTTTGTCTTTGAAGAAAAAAGGTTATATTAAATCGCTGGCTTTATCTATCCATCGGTAATGTAATGATTTATTCGATATATCCCTGTCAGTATATAATATGTATTCGAGGATTGATCTCGTTTGAGTACACTCGCTGAGAAAAATATAACTCTGTAATACACGGTAATACGCATATTTCAAAAGAGATTACGTATAAGGCGCAAGCCATACACAATGGACGTAAGACTCGGTCAGGGCTCAGATGGGAAGAAACGTGTCTGCGCCCCAGTCTTTTCTATGCATTTTGCATGAAAGTTCTTTAAATGGACTTCGCGTCCGCGACGTGTCCGAGTCTTACACCCGTTGTGTGTGGCTAGCGCCTAAGACATGTACTGTGGTCCGTACGTATATATCAACATGATGCGTAACGGTATAGTTACCATGTAACTGGCATGTTAACTACAACACATCTTCATTACGGCGCACAACGGGATCTTGCTTTTACCATGACAGCATGTTATTACATACGTAAGGTTATAGTCAGTTACAAGAATCATGTTGAAGCTACATTATACCGTTATTTTCGTATTACACATACGGAGCATGGCGAAGTAACATATAATCAAGTAATGGAGCTTCAACAAAATGGAGCCAGGCTATAAGAATTTAAAATGACACCCATTTTAAAAGGTTTTAAACGTGAATATATATATTAGGTGAATATATTCTATGAAGTTTTCGATCGTAACAGTTAACGCAAATCCACAAACTTGCAGCTCTTTTGACTGAAGACTATTTGTCAACTAACTACTTCAACGGACTTCCACTTTTTCCAAATTTAAATAAATTTTACATAACAAATACTGTGAAGAGAAAGTCAAAAGTCGTAGAAATATTCCCACGTGGGTTTTACACTATAGTCACCAATCCCATCAAAATGTTAAACTTTCGGAATAATAATTGTCAACATTTCAATGAATCAAATAGGTAATTTAAAAAATACTTTACAATTTCCTGTACGGATTAGCATTTTTTTTAGAAATTACTAATATATACCTATTCAATTTTGAAACATCAATTTTAAATAATAATATAACATGCACAAAATAAAAATATTATAGTCTATAACCCCCTAATAACTGTACCAACTATATGAAGGACCCGCATATTTACCTACTATCGTACTTCTAGTAATTAATACCATTGATTATATAGGGTATTAGATTGCTCAATTCCATAGTACGTTTTGGAAACCCTTTCGCGACGGCGACATAGCGCTGGTGCATTATCCGGCGAAAATAATAGCAATTTATTTAGAAGTCTATAATAACATTGATAATGAAGGTATTTTATGAAGTGCTGAATGATTTTAAAAACATGTCATTTAACCAACAATAGTAGTAGTAGTAGTAGATAGAGTGGGGGGCTTGTTTCCAGCCATTGATGTCACCTAGATCTGTAAGGTCTTTTGTAACTACCCACTATGTGGTTAGGTCAGTGGTCAGCTAGTAGCCCGGTACTGCTTACCAGTCAAAGTAGATCACTGACCTTCAAGTTGGGCAGATCGCTGGGCTCGAGAAAGGCTCGTCCCAGTAAACTGTGTCTTTTGGCGACGAGCCCTGGACAGCGACCAACAATGTGTATGCTGTCTTCAGGTTCCTCGCCACATATTCGGCAGTCCTTGCTCTCGGTCAAACCAAGGTTGAATAGATGAGCTCTAAGGGTCGTGTGTCCGGTGAGGAGACCGATAGTGGTTCTAAGGCTCTTCTTGCTCATGTCAAGTAGGGCCTTGGATTTCTTCTGTAGTGGTTGCTCCGTCATGGCTTTTGCCTGGCGACACCCCTGGCTCTGTTTCCAGAAAGCCCGATGTTCCTGCTTCAAGCAGTCCTTTTTCTAGATGATTTTCTTACCTGTAGCTAAGGGGACCCCTACAACTGGCTCTACTGGGCATTCCAGTGTACCCAGTTTTGCCAGTCTGTCGGCCTCTTCGTTGCCAGGTATGCCTTGGTAACCCGGCATCCATATTAGGGTGATTTTGTTGGATTTTCCCAATTTGTTGAGCTCCTGCATGCAGTCCCAGACCACAGAAGATTCTATGGTGGCTTTAGCCAGAGCGTCCAGTGCTGCTCTGCTGTCAGAGCAGATGAGGATTTGTCTGTTTTTTACCTCAAGTCGACTTTGTAGTTTTATGCATTCCAATATGGCATATACCTCGGCTTGGAAAACCGTGGCGTATTGTCGAAGGGGGATGCTGATTCTGTGGTTGGTATTGGGTCCATACACGCCTGCCCCAAAACGTCCATTTGTTCCTGAACCGTCGGTGTACCAGGCGTCTGCGTTGTGGCTTTGGAGCCACTGCGGATTTTTCCATTCTTCCCTGGTGGGGATTAGGATTTTATAGGACTTCTCTACCGAAAAAATTTTCCGTAGTCGAGCCTGGGTCAGAGTGAATGGGCTTTTGTGGAGGAGGTTTAGCTCAGGATGATTGTGCCCTCTTCGCTTCCACTCGCCCAAACACTTCAGACTGTATGCTGTAAGTCTGGGGATGTGGATGAGTGGATGATGAGCTTGTCCAGATGCGGGCAGCAGAGTGCCACCTCTAATCCTGTTGTTGGGGTGGTCTTCATGACGCCAGTTGCAGCCCTCAGTTACCTTGAAGGCTTTTAAGCATGTTTATTGTCTCGAGATTTTTCACCCTGGACCACCAGACTATTGCAGCATAGGTTTGTCTAGGCAGCAGTACTGCCCTATAGAGCCATAAGGCGACCCTAGGTTTGAACCCCCAGGTTTTTCCCATGGCTCTTTTGCACGTCCACAAAGAGGCATAGAAGGTTGTTCTCTTGCGCTCGAGGTGGTGCTTCCAATTGAGTTTTGGGTCTAGATAGACTCCAAGGTATTTGACTTATGTAGCGTATTCTATCTCCTTATCCCAGAGCTTGGGACACCCAACGGGTTCGGGTTTGTATTTTCTGGTGAAAGTCATGGCCTTAGTCTTGCTTGGATTAGCGGACAGACCTCTGGCCTCGCACCAGTCTTGGGTGGTCTTAAGCGCATTGTCCATGAGCTCCTTAAGTATTGATAGGAAGTTTCCTCTTACTACTATGGCCACGTCATCAGCGTAGCCGTAACCAACAATAACAACGATAAAATTTAATTAAAAGTGTCATTTATAGTATTTTATTAAGGCTAATTACTTAACAGAAATAATACGGTGAAATTAGAACGACATATATTAATCCATTTGAACTTTCAAGCGCGTACTTTTTACGTGTTGAAACCCGTATAACGAATAAAAATTGACATCATTACGTAAATATTATTAAATTAATTAGAGCTATGATTTAAGAAATCATTATACTCGTATTCTTATTTTATTCCAAGATAGGAACCTGTAGAAGCGTGTTTCGAACTCTATCTATTGGGCTGCTGAACATAACAGAAGAATAATCAATGTTTGGAGCTATTAGTGCCACTTGCATTTTAGTCCGAAACACGCCAGTGAATTTTACTGCAAAACACGTTGTGTTTCGTAGTAAAATGTTAGCTGCTTATACGTAGTACGGCGTTAGGCAATCTAATAACTCAATTTAATACCTCTAAAACTCTTACGATCAACATTTTAAACTAACATCAAGATTTGAGGAAGCATTCTCATAACAAAAGCAAATATACTGCAAATATATTATTAACAAAAATACGGCGTCATCGCTTTAAGCCAGTTATTCCCAAAATGGTCTCGATTTGGAATTGCAGCCGGTCCATATCAGCGGGAAAAAAAATCGGGGTGCACAAGATATAAATGGTGGGTCCACGTTAGCCGGTTCCATCTAGGCAGGTCATCATAAACATTTAGGCGATCCGTAAATGTCTTATTACTTCTAAAACAGGTGGTGTATAAAAGATGGTATTTTAAACGTATCATAATAGCAAAAAAACAAACGCGCGCGTCACAAATATCATGGAAGAAAATCAACACTCAATTTAAATTGCATCACTAGTCGATTGAGAAGGCCAGCGCACGTGACTAACTAAGGGAGGTGCAAGTGAGAGATGTGAAAAAATGCGTTTCAATGGGTATCCGTGCGCCGAGTAGGATAGACGCGTCACATGAATGAGCAAGCGAGATAGTGCTACATGAGCAGTAATGTGCGACTTTCTCAAATGCTTAGTACTTCAAGATCGTGGACGCTTAGAAATGAACAACTAAAAATTATACAAGTCTTTGTTTTTTAACAACTGTCCACGTTACCAAAAACCCTATGTAAGTGATCAGTACTGTGCAGGCGGGGAGGAGGGGGGGGGGGGGTATACGGAATACAGCAAATGTTCTGAGGGACAAACATGTTCGGATACCTTTGCTTTAAACAATCAAGAGCAATATTCAAGTGTAGTATATTTATCATATATGTACATATATGAGGGGTATCATTGTTCTCGTATACATTCGCTTGTTGCAATCAAAACAGCAACCAGAATAATTTTGTGTATGTCAAGAAGACGTGTATGCAGTAATTTGGAATACCTACTGCCAAAGAAACCGCATCACACTGTGCTAGATTATATTTAACTAGACATTGGGCCCGATTGCGTTTCTTTGTGAACTAAAACTAAGATTAGTCCAAACGAACGAGACAGAGCAATATGTTGGAGCGGGATATGAAACGAACGATCGACGATAAATACTACCTGCCGAACTTATACTCGTCCGAATAAATTCGAGCATATTTCGTGCGGTGTAAGATTTGACCTTGGCGGGCAGTTTTAATGCGAAAAAGTGATAACCGGTCATCTCACACTCCGCTCTAGCGTATTGCTCTGTCACGTTCACACGGACTAATTTACGATTTTAGTTCACGAAGAAACGCAATCGAGCCCATTGTTATATCATTTCGTGGTGCTGTGCTGTGCTGTATGAGTTATATGAGAGTTATTTTAGCGAATACGCTGAGAAAAATATAACTATGTAATTCACGGAAATACTCATGTTTCAGCAATAATTACGTATATAAATCGGACTGTGGTCCATACGTATAAATTAACATGAAGCGCAACGATGTCGGCCTGACGGTAGTTACCGTGTCGTAATGTTAAAACATTATGGTATTTCATTACGTCGCGACCTTGAGATCTCGCTTCTAACATGACAGCATGTAGTAGGTAGTATACGTACGGTTATAGTTGGGCACATGTATCATGTTGAAACTACAATAAACTCTTATTTCCCTGTTAACATAAGGAAAATATTGATACATATAATCCATTAATGGAGTTTCAACAAAATTCTTTGTAATTCAACAAATTTACGATTGAAACATAGTTATTTTTGTTAGTACAATAAAGGTATTTTTTTCATTTCATTTTAGTTCATTAGTCTGTATAAAACCGTAATAACAAAATGGTAATGTAAGAGTTTAATTATTTTTTTTCTCAGTCTATGTAGGGGCACATTGATATTTGAAATCTGATCCAATCATATTTGCAAAAAGTGATCCTGATTTATAATTCATTAGTGGGTACTCATCTTGAATTTCGGTCCTGATATTAAATCTGCATTTTCTTTGTGTATTTTTGATATATTTATTTCTTTAAAATTTACAAAAAAGTAAATTTTCTGAGCCTATCTAACTATACCATACCAGTACCATTGAAGGCTTACTGATTTTGATATCTCAATATTTATACATAGATATTGCTTTAGGGTATATCAATGTGGTTAGATAGTATATTATATAGGTTTAATAAATATATTAACAAAATTTTGTGCAAAATAAAAAAAAAAAATAATGGGCCCGATTGCGTTTCTTTGTGAACTAAAACTAAAATTAGTCCAAGCGTACGAGACAGAGCGATACGTTAGAGCGGAATATGAAACGAACGATCGTCGATAAATACTACCTGCCGAACTTATACTCGTCCGAATAAATTCGAGCATATTTCGTGCGGTGTAAGATTTAACCTTGGCTTGCAGTTTTAATGCGAAAAAGTGACAACCGGTCATCTCACACTCCGCTTTAGCGTATTGCCCTGTCTAGTTCACACGGACTAATTTTCGATTTTAGTTCACGAAGAAACGCAATCGGGCCCAATATACATATATTCATATGTTGTGGAATAATAGAAGAAAACAAGTAAATCAATTAATTATTACGTAAAATATAATTAACCATAATGAGATTGAAATAATATTTTTTAGTAAATAAACTAAATACCTAAATATATTTTTAAATAAATAAACTAACTTGAACTGTCAAACTACAGGCAACACCTGAACAAACTGAGCGAGTAACTTTATCAGAAAAGGCCATTTACTGGGCAAGGAAGCAGGCAAGTCATACTGCTGCATGACGACCTCACGTTGCTCGCGCGAGACCCTCTTAAACTTGGAATGGACAGTTCTCCTGCACGCGTCGTATTCATTAGACTTAGCTCCATCCGACTACAATTTGTTCGCAGAGTGATGGCACAATGCTATAGAAAACGATGAATAATATTTCCACGATTGTTGTTCGTCGATCCTTCGTTGTTCTCTATGTTTTTATATTAAATAAATTTCCTGAAAAATCTGTAAAAATTAAGTCATACACCTAATATATATGGGATTCAGAACTAACGCTTCGCGTAGTTTATTATTGTGCTTTCTTCGTGATAGATTGAACCACCAATCTATGCCACATAAATCGTTGTTTGGAGCTTGCTCAATCATATATGGTGGGAGACGGTATCGAATGCTCTCGCTAAGTCGACAATACACTAATACACTTAAACCTTATCTAGAGCCTCTACGATAGTTTTCGATAGAAAGAGTTAAGCATTCTGCACACAATGTCCTGATCGAATTTCGTATTGATTTTGATAAAAAGATTTTATATATTTTTATTTTTTAAAACATTAAAATATTAATAGTAACATTTTATGTTGCACTCCGATGAAATTGAATAGGTTGTAAGAAAGTTTCTGCAAATGTTGTCATCCAAATGTCCTTCAAAATCAGCTGACTGGCTATGAGAAGCGAATGGTTTATTTTAAATTTGGTAAAACCCCACCAGGTAGCAAATTTTAAATTACAAAGCTGTTAAATTTTGTATTGAGAAAATATATTTTAATGAAACATATTACAAATTGAAATCTTCGAAACTTCAATCTTTGAAACTTTATTCATTTCTTTTACCGCAAACTTATTTTTTGACTACATTTGTTTTATTGTAGGTAAAATGGTGAGCGCCAAAGTTCAGTCGCATGTAAAGCATATACATTTCTTTGCATTTGCAGTCCGATGTGTTTTATTTCATACATATTCAAAGAAACTATATTATTTCTCAGACTTGTCCGGGGGATTAGTGAGAGAGCTATTGTTCTTTTCCTGCGAAGTCAGCTGTTAAATTTATGCTCTGGCAGCAGCAGTTTATAATAGCAGTTTTTTCGGAAGTTTTCCGAGCAGGACATCATACAATCTTACACAAACAATAATAGAAAAATACAGACTGAAAAGAGAACAGATGAGGCACCTGCCAGCAAAAGATAAAAAGCACAATCCGTTTTTTCAAAGGATATTTCAAGTAGTTCAGAGAAAAATAGACCGAGTTCGCAACTTTAGAATCACGTCTAAAATTCATTAATGGTTAATACAATACCCTTTTACAAAAAAAACTTCTTTTAAAAAGACTCAAAATAGAAAGTTCCGAAAATTCAAATATCTTCACCTGTTATGTATGAAGACAAATTCAATATAAAGTAAACGGGAATCCCGGTAAAAGGCGGAAATCGCTCCCAGCTTCCTGTTATCATTCCTTGTGTGCCCAAGCGAGATAGTAGTAATCGGCCACTACTATGTAAATCGTAACTACAAAGCGCAAACCCGTCACCTCAGGAAGTGAGCGCAGAAGTGAAGTGAGTGAAGTGATCTCCCGTGAAGTGAGCGCAGAAGACTCGGAAAAAACAGTCCACCGTCAAGTTCCGCCACATGCCCGTAAGAGGCCAACGCCGTAACCGCAAGATAACCGGATGTGTTACCCAGCGGGCTTACACTCACGCCCTTCCTTTCATTTGCGACCAGATTACTTCTATCTCTCAATTGGTTACGAGTTCGAGGTCGCTTGCGCGTTCCTCTCTCTTACGAAGCGGTGAAACGGTGTATACCGAATCTATCGCAAACCACGGTATCCTTTGCCCGACTGTTCAGTATCGGGTAGCCGATGGTCGTTTCAAGAGCAGTCGCCATAAGGTCCGCAACCACCCCCGCTCTATAGGAAACAGTACTGCTTCCAGACTCCCCCGACTGTTAGTCAGAGTGCACAGTCGATTGGTTTACGCCGCACGGTGCGCAGACCGTCCAGGAGCGCCAGAAGGTTGATTCCTAGGGGAAACTAGCCTTAAGGCCAGAGTCCTGCCCGGGCTCGAACTTCATGCATGGAGGCCGCCGGATGGTGGTTGACCCGTGAGTGTGACCAACCCTGAACAGAATGAGTCTTCGTGGCCAACTCAGCAAGGGTCCATTAACTCCCGGGCAAGATCGAAAGACACTAATCAGATAAGCGAACACGCATAAATGCTGCCTTATTTCGCATTTCCATGTAGATACGTGGCTTTTTGCAACCTGAACATTGGATGCCTGTTATTACACAGGGTGAGTTTTAGGTACCGGCATTCTTGCAGGGGCTGAATCAGTACGAACAGGTAAGGCACTTTTTGAAGATTTTTTATTGAAGAAACTAAAAAAAAAAATCTTGTAATAATTCACCCCCTTTAAGGATGCCGGTAAATAAAAACTCACGGTGTAGAAACGGTGTGAACAAAATGATCTAAAAGCGTTGAACTCAATTTTACAGAAGAGGCAAAAAACTAAATAGCATACTTCCATTTGTTTATTTGTATATTTTGTTTTTTTAGTTGATACCTTGGCTAATTTGTATAAGATCTAGCATTCGCGCGTAACATTTCATTGCAAGAATAGGCTATTTTTTTTTTAAATCATTTGGATAAATTTGATTGAAATCGGATTAATAAATTATATTGTGTGATTGCTACTGGTTAAATAAAAAAAGGAAATTAAAAATTAAAACATTTAGGATTTTTTAAAATTATATTTCCACATCGTTAATCCTAATCTATTAAATCCTTAGTTAATGAATATGTCAAAATTTTCATAATTAATGAATATGTCTTCTTAGTACCGGCGTTGAGTGCTGCAACCGTACCAGATGACATTTTGTTTCACCATTCACACCAAACTAATTTTCACAGTAACTCACTTTACCGAAGATATGCTCAAATATGAATGTTGCCATATGTTCAATAAGGATACCACACAAACAAGAAAAGGTGCAAAAAATATATATTTAGACCGTTTTGAAAGAAACCAATTTTACGGGCTATGATTTAGTATGAGATTTAGATCATTTTGAAAGAAATTCATAATCAACCATTTTCAACTAGCGATAGATCAATTTGAACAAAATTGGTGATTTGTACCTCATTTTTCCAAGGTTTTTAGATCGTTTTGGTAGTAAATAAATTTACAAAACGATAGAACGCCCCAAGGCGTACCGATTAAAAACATGTTTGGATCAAAAACCGATTAAGATAGTTTTGTTCGCCGACTCCTCATATATAAATTCTAGTGGAATATTACTCCGTGTTGCCGGGTGGCGTTCATAGAGTGTTCATGGCGATCGGTTGAACGGTATAGAAGCTGATGCGCTGCAACGCCATTTTGTGGTGAGTTACAACAAAGTGGATAGCGCGATAATTTTATCCGAGTTCAAATACCAATGTATACCAATTTTCTTGGCGATCGGTTGAACATCAAACTACATATAATTTGATGTATGCAGCGCCTTCTTGTGGCGAGTTACAGTAAAGGAGATAGCAATAAAATATCCGGGCTCAAATATCTCTGTATACCAATTTTAATGGCGATTGGTTGAACGGTATAGAAGTTGATGTGTTGCAGCGCTATCTAGTGGCGAGTTACAACAAAGCCGATATTATAAAGACCTTTTCCATGAAAAAATATAGTTGAGGATTTTCCCTTAGAGAAACATTTTATAATATTCACCCAGCATTGTATAACACCGCGGCAGAGAAAAACTAACTAATTTAAAACAAGGGCTCCAAACAAGCGGGCGATGTTTGCGAAAACATGTCGACCCTCCCCTCCTCGGTCCGCGTGCCCCGCCCCGTGCCGCGGGATCGTACCCGTGAAGGGACTCTGATCGCGGCAATGAGCTGATGCAAATGAAGGCGAATAAATTATAAGGGTGTGACAAGAGATTTATCTAACTGGAGAGATGATCTCCCGACAAACGAGCTTGCAAAATTGCAATTCTGTTATGTCCGAAGACGTCTCTCGCTGTTTTACTTCGTCGAGGGTGGAAACACGGAGCGCTGTCGTCGTGACTACGATTATGTCGAGATGTCGTCCGTGCAAATGACCCTACATTTGTCGACCATGAAAAGAGAAAATATCGTGGAATCTCAACCGGCTACATAATCGTAAAATAGTTAGCGTAAAACATATAATAAAATAACGTTCGTGTCCTAGTTATCATACTATTTTTTTTGGTTCTTATAATAACTATCATAGTAATCAAGAATTATAGTTATCATATTTTGTCGAATTTCTCAAACATTGATACGTTTACCATTATTATTAATTTGCGGCATGTTACATTACCTCTATTATTATGATTGTCATAATAATTTTTAAAAAAAAGATGTATTTTATTATTCTCATCTGAACGCCCTCTGTTGCCAATCTCCTCAGTTACATCCCACAATATACATGGTGGTTTATAACTTGGCTGAATAGTTGAAATCAAAGACTAGTTTTTATTCTTCGCCAGTAGATGCCGCTGCCGATTGGCCGGTTCAATTATATTACAGTGAAAGTTATATCATTGATTATATTATAGTGTAATAGATTGTTTCATTCCATACAAGCGTTTGGCAGGTCTTCTATGACGTTGACATCCAGGCGGCATTGGTAGCGCTGACATCGAGTTTCATAAGAATTTATTTGGGCATATATAATAACGTTGATAATTAATGCTTTTTTATAGAGGACTGATTGTTTGTAAGAACCCAATAATTCAAGCAATGGTTATTTTATTGTCATTCAATAATTAGTGCTATCTATCACATCGTTATTGGCTTATTACATCACAGATGGCGTTGGTTGTGGATAACGTCGGAAAAAAGTAATTTATTTGGCCATCTGTAATAACATTGATAACCAATGTTTTTTATTAAAGGACTAATTGATTGTAAGAACCCAGTAATTCAAGCAATGATTATTATATAATCAATACAGATTACTGCCATCTATCGTATCGGTTATGAGAAGCTTACATGGAAAATAATCGTTTCATATCGGAAATATTGAAGCGAGAGATGTTATAATCTGTTTTCTCTCTCGCACAAAGGCCGCGCGAGCGGCCGCTCGCACAGCAGCCTAAGCATTAGAGTACATAAGCACTTCCAGCTGCATCAGCATCAGACCCACTCGAATTGGTGCCAGAAGCTGACGCAGAAAACGACTCAGAAATCATATTAAAAACAAATCTCATCTTCCAGAGACAATTTCTCGCCGCTTCCCTTTTCTCCAGCGTCAGACCCTTTTGCATTTGTGACAGAAACCGTTGTAGGAAACGACTCCTCAGACACCATGCCCCAAAAATTAATAAAAAATAGGATGCTTCTCGACCCCTAGAGAAAATTCCTCTCCGCTTTCTGACGAGCCACTGTCAGAACACCTGGAATCTCGATCAGATATACATCAAATTAACGAGGGCATACATATGTTACTGTAAAAGCCCGAATGAAACGTAAAACATAGCCACTCGTCTCGAGGCGGCACTCGCGACTAACAGAATTGCGAGAATACATTATTTTTGAGGCATGCGTTTTTGTAAGTGTGTTCGTTTCGAACGTTTGTATGTAGCTTCCATACTGCTTTACCTATATTTTTACTGTGGTTAAAGCCAGGCTTGGTACATTGGCCTCCGGGAGTACAATAAACTAGAATAACCTGTTTAAATATAATACTAATAGTTTCAAAACTAGAATTAATAAATGGCTCTTTGATTTGGGGCGATCTGGAACGGAAGAACTGACAGTTATAATTTAATTTGTTTAAATATCATTAGGTCTTTGAATTGAAAACTTCGTTTTTTTGTGATATTGAACATTTATTTCGAAGCAAATTGGAAAGTGCATTTTATTCAATGTATTGTCCATCGCTAGCTATGACGTTCTCCCATCTTTCTGGCAAGAGACAGATTCCCCGGCGGAAGAAGTCTTCGTCCTTGGAGGCTATCCACGAATCCAGCCATTTTTCAATATCCTGGAAAGACTGGAAGCGCTGCTCGGAAAGGCCATGGGCCATTGACCGCAACAAATAGTAGTCAGATGGCGCAATATCTGGGGGTACGGCGGGTGAGGTAGGATGTCCCAGCGAAGCGTTACCAGGAAGTTCTTGACTTGCATCGCGACGTGTGGTCGAGCATGGTCATGCTGGAAAATTACTTTGTCGTGCCTTCCGGCCGTTTTATCTTCACAGCAACGCTCAAATTCGCTCGATAGCGATCGCACGTGATGTTTTCTCTCGTAATAGATGACACCATTTTGGTCCCACCAAATGCAATGCGTTACCTTGGATCCGTGGATGTCTCTCTTCGGCGTGGCTGTTGAGATCGATGGAAGTGATTCACCGGGGTATGAGCGATATTTTTGCATTTGGGGTTCTCGTAAAAGATTCTCGTAAAAGATTCAAAAGGTTGTTTATTCGGTGGATAAAACCTTTTCTTTTTTGACGGCGAAGGAGCATTTCACAAGTCATGAAACGTCTTTATTTATTTCTTTATTTATTTATTTAGGTACATAGGATTAGGTATACAGTTCATTCAATGGTCATGTAATCTTATAATAATTATATAAATTATTTAAAAATTATTATAGGGAGGTTTAACACATCTTAGATGACCTTTACTGCCAATAGCACATCTAACCAGGCGATAATTTGGCCCGTCTCTAGATGTGCATATTTTTATGCAATTTTAAGAAATGAAGTGTTTTTTTTTTAATAAATTATTTGGACCCACCACCTGTATATACACATAAATATACCAATTTTATAAAAAATATAGCTATGTAATAAACATATACATTTATAGTTGTAATTTAATAAAATTTAATTAAGAAAAATAGATAAGTGATACTAAATAAATTGTCGTGCGTTGCAAAGAAGTTGATCAGATTTTACATATCCCTTGTTAAGTAGCCATCTATTAAGGTTTGCTTTAAATATTTTTATGTTAGGATAATTTTTCATGTCTTCACTAAGGGAATTATATAATTTTGGGGCTATATAGAATATATGTCTCTGGGCAAATGTTGTCCTGACTGACGGAGTTATATAATAGATACTCGCGGACATTCTTGTGTTCAGATTGTTTTGAGTTCGGGCGTGGTCATCTCTAGATTTGTAGAATGCAAGAAGCGCTTGCTTAATGAATAACTGTTTAGCTGATAGCACATGGGATTGGGAAAATAACAAGGCAGATGGATGACGCCGGTTTTTCCTGTGAATTACTCTCAATAATAATTTCTGCGCTTTTGTCAATCTATCCAGATTATCATTAGTAGTTTCGATGTCTCTTGGCTTCAACTCGTGAGGAACCCAATGCCCTTCCTTTTGAATGACTCCCATAGATTTTGAACGTCTCAAAACGGTTGAGGGTGAACATTAAGCACTTCACTTATCTTTTCCAGCGTCAGACTCGAATCTTCATGGAGTGTGGACTCCAATTCGGCTTCTTCAAATTTTTGCTCATGGACTGGACGCTCTTTGTCAACCACTTTTGAATCGGAGAAACCAAGTATAAATAGTCATTTTTGTCGGAGTAAATTCCCCGTACGTCTCCAGCAGCAATCTATGACATTCTGCGGCAGTTTTCTTAAGATGAAAGCAGAAAAGCATTGCTTCCCGCAAATGACGTTTTGTCGGTTCAAATTTCGAGATCTTCGAAACGGTCGAAACTTCTCAACGGTCAATAGCACCGTCACAAGATTTTGTATACGCATTCAATTATGATAGCCGGTTTTAAGTTTCACCATGACATAGCTGCTACGCCTAGGATTGGCTTTCAACGATGGAACTCCTCAACGGTTGACAGCACAGAAACTAAATTTTGTAGACGCATTAGTTATGATAGCCCATTCTAAGTATCACTGCGATAGGGCTTCTGCACCCAGGGTTGGCGCCCGACGAGGGGACTCCTCAAAGGTTAACAGCGCAGTCACGAATTCTTGTATACGTTTTCAATTATGATTTCGTTCTAAGTATTACTATGACATGGCTGCTGCACCCAAGGGTGGTTCGGGACAGAGCATTTTAATAAAAGCTTGTTTTAAAAATGTTTTTTTAACATTCATTTATATTTCCCAGTGTAATCGTAGCTGAATTACAAGATATGAAGTATGAAAAACATCTAAAATAAATAAATAATGTAAAATAGTCGTAAATGGATCGTTTTTTTTCCAGTAGCGTCAGATCGTTTATCCTTCTTATAAAAAAGTCTAAAATAAAATTAAACGTTCGGGCGTCGGGTCAAGGCGTCGGCGTCGCGACGGCGAGGCGCGTCCCGACGCGCGCTTACAGGGCGGGAGAACACTGGCGGGGCTTTTGTTAGGGTGACCGAGATGAAATATCAAAGTGAAAAGGGACGTAAAAGTGCTTAATGGTGGTGACAGCTGACGAATACAATTCCACGGTCATTATACTAAAGATTTCAGTTTATTTTAGCACGGCTCTTCAGTGTTAGTAACCGAAGCCGGCGTTTTACTCTGATATACTTTTTTTTAGTATTTACTATTGAGGTCGACGTTAATATATGTATATAGTAATAGGAGTGCCCTAAATAGACAAAAACATGTAGTATGCTTAAACTGATTTTTTAAAGAAAACATAGTTTAATTTATCTGTTTAAAGATATCGCCGTTATTTTGATAAGAAGACCAATATTTTGATATGTTAACCTAATGTGACTAAACACAATGAAAAAAAATATTATATACCAAAAAAATACTCAAATCTTAAAAATAATTTCCATTGACAAATGATAATTTACTTGAACAAAATATATCACTTTGTCCGTTTCCAAACATACTCAGGCAAAACTGACTTGCATTCAATCAGAAATGGGCTTAGTTATCTTTCCATCAACAAACATTGGATTGGTTGATTGATACTCTGTAAAAGAGGAAAAGTGGAAATGGAACAATCTATAGCAGATTGAGCCTTTAGTACTGACAATGAAAATGATGACTGAAGTAAAGTAGTTAGCTTAGAATGGAAACAGTTAATATTAGGTTTGTACTTTAAAATACAATTATTTTGGGTTTCTATTTGTTTTTTTTAATTTAGTGAATTTATCGTATTTTTTAAATACAATGCCCTGTACTTAGTCATTTTCATTTTATGATTGTTATTAAATTTGTATAAAAAAAGCTTTTCTAGTATTGTAATCAAACCATAACATTATTGAAAATTGTACGTAGATTCAAGAAAAAATAATTAAACTGCAACCACACCTTATTTATAATTGGAAATTTAAGCTCAAGTGCAATGATTTCAGAATATTCTTGATAAGACTTTTGAGCATACGAAATTGCGACATAGAGTAAACTATAGGTACTAGAAATTCATAAATAGGTTTAAAGATACACTTGGCTTATTCGTTCAGTAATAAAAAAAAAACGATTTGATCTGTTTTTCGTCACAATTCATCACAATTCATCACAAAAGTTTCATTTGAATTTTATAGAAGAAGTATGTACCAGACGTGTTTTTACTAAATAATTTGACCTAATGAGCTTTTAGTCGTAACAAACGAGTACGTTGAAATGACATCATGCTATTCTGTCTCCCATGGAGTGAAAGTAATGACTTGATAAAAAACACGATCCACAGTCAAACTACGCCAACAGCCTTACCGCTCAGCCTTACAGCGAGGGACTGAGAAGTGAACCAGACTGCAGAGTTCGCAGCGGACTTTCCAGGTTAAGTCCGACTTTGAAGAGGCTACTGGATGGGAGCTAAACCTTGCGTTGAGCCGATTAAAATAGATACAGACAGTCCATCAGGCCCAAGCTGCAAGGAATCATTAGGAACCGTTAGGAGTACAAACAAGTACATTTGGAGGTGTCGACTACAAGGGTCGAATCCGCCAACTCCCGTGAAGTGTACGCAGAAGACTTGGGAATACTACAAACTTACCATGCAACAAAGACTACATGCCCGCCAGAGACCAACGCCTTACGGCGAGGCACTGGGAAGGTCACTTATCGGGCCACCTCACCCCCTGGCTAACAGTTTTGGCAGGATCTCTTCGTCTGGATGTAACCATCAGGATACCTCCGAGCGATGCTTGAGGCAGATTCTCGGTGTCTCACTCCGCGACCGAAATCGAAACGAGATCATTAGAGAAAGATGCGATCTACTAACAACGATCGAAGAAGAAGTACAAAAACGTCGACGAAGATGGTTCGGCCGTGTTTGCCGAATGAACGATAATCGCTTGCCACGTGAACTTATTTGGCGAAAACGTCCGACAGAATGGAGAATTCAGCGATTGGCACCGAAGAAAACCTGGCTAAATGACATAAAAGACGACCTTTAAAAACAACGATTATCGGTTAGGGATGCTCGAGACGTGGCAAAAAATCGTCAGAAATGGAAGCGAATCGTGAATAAAGTACGAAATCCAGCGGCACGGACAGCAGCGTATTGGGTGCGAGGGCGACCCCCTCCCCAATCGCCGGCTACGGAATAAATAATAATAATAATAATGCCTCCGACCTCCCGGCTGGTTACGGGTCCGAAGTCGCTTGCGCGGCCTCTACCGGTTGTAGTTCAGCAGTAATTAAATGTGAATTAGTCGCGGACCTTGGCGTCCTTTGCCCGTCGTACCACCTGGGATCGAGTGGCCAATAGGCCATTTCCAGAGTGACATGACAACAAGTCAAGATCCACCACCGCTGCTTAGGAAACGGTATATTTCCATAGCCCCCAGACTCCTTCGACAATTAGTCAGAGTGCAGAATCGATTGGCTGACACCGTACGGTGAGCAATGGCACCGAAACGCAATCACCCAGGGGAGACCGGTCCACAAACCGTCAGGCCTGGGACGCCAATGTCCTTCCCGGGGTAGTCCCTCACTCGTGGTGGCCGCTGAAGAGGAGTTGACTCGTGGGTAGGGCCGATCCTGGAACGAATTGAATCTTGATTGCCCAGACTGCACGGATCCATTCGCCATTGAATCCATTTGCCACAAAGGAGTACAGACGACTCGAGTCACTTTTATTTCGGGGATATCTTTGATAATCACTTCCTGTATGGTGATAAATTACTGTAACGCTAGAAGGACCTGGAAAATTTGTTTTTTTTTGCGGATGGCAACATTGATATTTCTGACGTGGCGGGTGCTGTGCGTGTGTCATTGGCTTGCGGTATAAAAAAAACATATTTTTAAGTGTTAAAATGTTGTTTAGGTTAAAGTTGGTTTTGATTTTATTTACGCTAGGGGTAATAGTTTAACAACCACACGCGCTGGTGTATAAAATAAAATATGTATATTAAACGGGAACAAATTGACTTTTAAATGCCCCCCCCCCCTCCCCCCCCCCCCCCCACAAGCTTCGTGCGAATTTAACCTATCATTGAAGTGGCCCTAACACGTACCACCTATCCTTGTTGTTGAAGCATCATTGATATAGCTTCATATACCTAATAGCTTCACATCTGTCGGGAAACATTAGCTTTTATGGTGGTGTACAAAATAGACCGCGCGTGTACTTATGTTAGACTATTAAACGCGTGTAGTTAAGATGACATGATACCTGGAAACGACCATAACTGAGGAAATTTCGTTACATGAATTTATTGAAATATATATGAACTAATTTAAAAGGGTTTTTAAGCGAAACACTCAATGCGAATAGAATCTATATTTAGTAAAAAAATTGCTTATTGCCAAGGAAGGACATTCAGGCTTTAAAGTGTTTTCAAAAACTTTCAGGGGCGATTACACTTATAATGTAAGCGGTGAGTGTATTTTAATTTAATTTAATTATATTGACTGGTTAATTCTCCGGCGTCACGCTTAGTCACATTTCCTATTTAGGCCCTAAATTAATTACAATTAATTAGTACTTGAGGGAACTCTGAGAGTTACCCTTAATCTGCCATTAACGCCCTTACTAATAACGCCTTTATACAACAACTACGCGAAGACAGATTTACTGTGTAAACGCTGCAGTCCAACGTTCAGTTTCCGCCCGCACGCCAGCGCGTACGCATGTCGAATCTTGCCTGACGCTTAATCGACGTTGGATTTTAATTGGAAAAACTCTACAAATGTGACCCCTATTTATTCCTATATTATTCCGTGATGCCTAGTTTATTCCGGGTCCGCCTATTTTAGATATTTTTCTCAGGTCTTATGTCGCCTTAATTGTTGAGAGGGCTTGACGTTCTCCAGTTTAAAGTTTTTTTTACGGTTCCGCTTGTAAAACGTTTGATATTTTAGAACATAAAACTATCTTAAAACATAGAATTTTGAAAGACCACAACGATTTTAAAAACCATGAATAATAAAAAAACAGGAATGTCCTCCTTCATAGAAAATAAGGCGTATCCGTAAGGGCGTAAGGCTCTATCCAAATAACCTTATTAACAACTCATTTAATTATTAATTTTCTTACCCTTATATTATTATTAGCTTTATTATATTTTTTTCTACTATCAACGTGTTCATGTTATTTCTGTTAATTTGTAATGCAAGCATTGCAAACTGTTCATAGGATAGTAAATTTGTTTGGTTTGTGTATGTATTTAAAATACTAGTATTATATATTTACTATCTGTAAGTTTGCTATAAAATAAAATAAAACAAACAATAACCGTAGTAACAAGGAATGTTTCTTTTTCGGAATCGGAATCCATTTTTATTCGTGGATGTCCGCAAAGAGACACGTCCTTCATGCGGCCGGGCCGGTCGAAAACTGAAGAGCCGGAGTGACGCCAGTCAATGGGCAAATCTAGTTGGCATAAAACCATTTGGAGTGACGCCACAGTTTTAGGTCTAGGCTGACGCGAAAAACTGACCGTCAATGCCCAGCTTAAGAGTTTTGGAAAAGCTATTTATTTCAAATCAGACAGTATTTTGGCCATATAATGCCGGATTAGAGTCAGCAGGCCAGATACCGGGACAGCTGGCGCTGGTGTACCAGGAAAGTTATAATTTTAATTAGTACGACCAACTAGTTTTGGAAACGCTAAAAATTTATCAGTAGACAGTGGTTGCAATAAACCAGCATCTCCATACCATTATATTGCACCATTGCGACTATTATATTGCAAGGCACAATAGACCGATGCGTGACATGTATGGCGATGCTGACGCCACGCGTTCGATTATGAAGCAGTCAGTCGATTATGATGCAGTCTGATTTTCGAGCTCTTTCCGAGCTCCACTGTCTACTGTTAATTTTTTTTAATTTTTCCGAAACACTTAAAGGCACAACTTTCCTAGTTCGCCAGCGCCAGGTGACCCGGAATCAGGTCTGCTGACTTTAGCCTTGCATTCTATGCCCAAAATACTGTATAATCTGACAGTTTTAGCTTTTTTAAAATACTTGAACTTTTTGTCGCTGGCTCTTGGACTAATAGGGAAGGGCTCGCCCTGGCACTGAAACTATAATTACCACGAACTAACCGCAAGCCAGTAAATTGGCGGAGGTTTCGGCAGAACAATGCAAGCTTACATGTTACATTGTAGTGATAGACTTCGCTTGTATCAAAATCCTTGGATGCAGTAACCATTAGTAGGGTAACGACTTATTATATGATTCGAAAATTATAGAAAATTGCATCAAAATCGCATCATTATATAGTAATAAGTATATTTTTTAAATATATATTTATTATATTAATAAAACGCACGAAATCTATACTCGGTTTTGTATCGATCAAATATAAAACTGGATATGGATTTCATGTGAATTTTTATATATTTATTTTATTTCAAATATACATTTTTGAATAACTTTGTGCCCATTTATTAATACACAACATAATAAATATGCCTTGAGAATTGTGTGGGTATGTGTTTACTGGGAGAACCACGGAGATAGACAGTGGGAGCATGTGTGTGTGCATATGTGTATGTGTCAATGTTTGTCTGAGAATGTGTGTGTATTTATATTCGCGCGCGTGTGTGTATGTGTGTGTATTTATCTACATGTTCAAATGTATATTTATATTATATTTATTTTATATACTACAATATATTATATTTTAATATATAGGCAAAAAGTTTTTTTTTACTGGTTACATAGCCATTCAAGTGCAAGAGCACAAAAGAAAAGAAAAATAATGTACAACTTAGGAATTACCGTTACATTTAGCCGTAATTTATACAGTCTAAAGTTAGGTATGTATACATCTGTCTGACTCCAGGTTAAATAGCGCATAAATAATATAGATGTATATTATTCTAATGTGCTAAGTGAAGTGCAACCGAGCCCGCCTTGCTAGGCACTCGCGTGCTTACTGAAATCGGAACTTGATATAGAGTGCATGGTAAATAAAGTATAATAAATAATATAGGATAAAATTTGCATAATAAATAATGGGCTCGATTGCGTTTCTCTTGAAATAAAATTGGAAATTAGTTCATGTGAACGAGACAGAGCAGTACGTCAGAGCGGAATGTGAAATGAACGGTTGTTATGTAGAACATCCAGATGTTAAAATACATTATTCACTTTTCGCAATGAGCTTTTAAATTAATAAACAGTTGATATTCAATTCCCTAATATGCAATGATTAAAGCCGTCCTTAATTATCCGAGTCCGCTGTTAAGATTGTTCATGCGATTATACCGAAATGGGAAACTTTCCACCCGGATTAGCAGGCGCTAGTAGGCATTACTTTAAAACAACGTCTGAGCTGGAGGCGTCCTCGTTTAATTAAACTCGTACGAATTGTTAGGATGATTTCCCGAATGGTACACTTTTGAGGAGTCGTGTTTGCTTAAACCACCAACTTTTTGTGCCTACTTATGTATTTATAAGATTATTACAACTTAAAAAAATGGATGTGTCAATCTAAGACTTTCCTGGAAAATATCAAAGCACTGATTTAATAGAATATTAATTTCATTTAGAAAAATCTATGAGCGCCCTCTCTCGGCCGGCGGATCCCGGTTGGGCTCCGTTGTAACCGCTTTGTGGGGCGGAGTTCGTTTCTTGACTAAGGGCAGGGTTGGGCCAGGCGCAAACTAATTTGTATTGCAGAATTTAAATATTATTAGTGTAACTTCTAAGTGAGGTATTTCAACCTGTGTACCAAATTTTAAGTCTCTAAATCTAATATTTCGAGATTAAAATAGAAGAAATGTCATATACTTGCTCTCCTATATCGTGTACTCTCCCAATCAACACCATCCTATCTCCACGAGCTTTTTGAACCACTAAGTTCCCACGGTCTCGTACTTCGGTCAGCCTCTGACAGTTTATTAAAAATTCCGAGTCATAATAGTGATTTCTATTCCTGTTCTTTCTGTGTCCATGGTGCAAGACTCTGGAACGATCTCCCAGCAAATATACGAAACTCGCCTTCTTTACCATCGTTTATTTAAGACCCACCTTAGGGTTACTACCTTTCTAAGAAGTAACCAGTTCTTCCCTTTCTCTCCTGTTCCTCTCCCAATTTCCTCTCCTTGGGCATTATTAGTTTTAAATTCTTCCACTTGTCTGTACGTTATGTAATAATCTTTATTTTCACAATGCGCGTATATACCACTGTGTTTAGGTTAGTTGTAAGAAATTGCCATGTGGCAATAAGCTCGCCTTTTTGTATACGAATATAGTGCAAATAAAGAGTTTATTATTATTATTATTATTATTATTAAAATATGACTAGTGGGGCTCTGGTGGACCGATTCAACCACAACTTGTTAAACAATCTGAATGAAGGACAACCTTTTGACGCTTGCCATGACCAATGACGCCGGTATGTCATATTTCTGCATTATCGGATTAAGCGATTGGGCGTTATCGTGGATGAGTACATACACATAGACAGACAGACAGGCAGATCATCTCAGGAGGACTCAAAATCAATATTTCCTTCTTCATCTCGAAAAGAAAATAAATGCGCGTTCACAATACTTTCTCTGCTCGACGGTTGGTCGACCGGGAATATAAAAGTACTGAAATGAATATTTTTTTTGTATTGATATTTCACACAGTATACGTGAATTGTATAACTCATAGGGGATGATTTCCATACCCCTCGTTAATAAAAAAATATCTGAGGCATCATGTAGCATACGATAGGTCATTGTGAATAAATGGTCTGTGAGTCAAGATAAGCGTTCGAGTGGATAATTTATGGTTTCTGCTCGAGTTTTTGCATCGCTTATTCAGCTCGCTGAAGTGGTGCACCTACGTTTTTAAAAAGAAACATAGATTGAACAAGTTACTACTCTAATAAATAAATACAGCAATATACTTTTTCACAATAATTATAACATTAAATAACTATAATCTTCTACCTTTCTGCCTAACCATTTATCTGACATGAAAAATATCCATGCATACGGATTGATTTATATTATGAAAATGACAAGTTGAATTATTTAAATTAAATCTCTTCAAAATAAGGGTAATAAATAGTTATATGTATAACATGTAATAATTCATCCTATTCTTAAAAATCGTACATACTCCCCTTGGGTCTCACTTCCATGGTAATTAATTGAACAAAATTATTTTTTTAAATGTATAAAGTAATCACAGTTAAGAATTAAATAGATAATTAGTTACTATATTATCAAATGTTTTTAAAATATTATTAGTATGATTATTATGGAGAAGTATAAAATAATAATATATACAAAATTTTTTAAAATTCATGTACAAAATTCTCCATTCTGAAGTAGATAGGCCATATTTCTTAAATATTACGAGTATCTACCTGAGAGCACCAGCCCGCCTCACAAAACAATCATTTACTTTTAACATGCCAAAATGCAGCAACACACACACACATACGCCCACAGCCTCACCTATACTACACATCACAGACACAGATATAAGATTAGAATATAAATACACGGGGATAATTTAGAAAAACACTTCCGTAAACGCAAATTTCCTACCGATTTAGTATTCTTTTGTTCGTATTTTTTTCTAATTTTTACGTTTATAAATGTCTTTTTTCGTCACATTTCGTTTTATTTCTTAGAGCGTTGTTCCAAATCTAGGCGCTCGGGTTTTAGGTGTTTAACCGCTGGACGCGCGAAGTGAGCGCGCCTGTGTGGGTTTTTCCTCACGTACGGGACACAGTTGCGACGTTACGAGGACTGAACGATCTTGATCTGTAGCTATGGCGTACCTAGATTTTTACTTATTTAGTAAATAACTAAAATTGACGAAGAAAATAAAAAGACTGTCCAAAATAGATTAATTATGTATTTTAGTTAAATTTATACAAATATGAATTATGCAATATTATTATAATCACATAAAACTACATATATAGAAATAAATAATAATAAATATACTTATAAAAATAAACTCGTTTTACTTTTACGATTTTCAGGTTATGTAATGAACATTACCGAGTACATTACCGCTTTAATAAACAAGAGCATCGAAACCTGTCAAGTGCCACGTCAGTGGAAAATTTCACTGATTCGTCCGATTCCAAAGAAAACACCTGTTTCTAGTTTTAAAGATCTCCGCCCTATCAGTATTCGTCCTTGCTTTTCAAAAATCCTGGAGAAGGCTATTTATTCACAAATCATTCCTTTTATCGCGAAAAATAATCTGCTTCCTGATTACCAGTCTGGCTTTCGCCGCAATCATAGCACCTCTACTGCGCTGGCGCACGTCACTTATTTATGTCTATCCAACATGGATAAAGGCAAAGCAACTGCCCTCATACTTTTAGATTACAGCAAGGCTTTTGATTCTCTGAATCACTCTCTTCTGGTGGCAAAACTTTTACATCTAGGCTTTTCTGGGTCAGCATGCGAATTGATACGTAGTTATCTGTCAGAGCGTTTTCAAAAAGTAATTTTGAAAGATGTATCTGGCCGTCAATCGATTTCCTCTCTTCGTGAAGTTAAAACAGGCGTACCACAGGGATCGATACTGGGCCCGGTCTTATTTGCACTATATACTTCTGACATAGCTGCAAATTTTGAAAACTGTCACTATCATCTATATGCCGACGACACTCAATTAATGCATCCCATAGACACGAATTGTCCATTTTCAGCAGTCAGCCTAATCAATGCCGATCTTGGAAGGTTATCCGCTTGGTTTAATAAACATGGCTTAAAAATCAACCCTTCGAAGTCATGTTTTATGATTATTGGGTCGAAACAGGGCAGGACTAAAATTGCCAACTATGGCTCTCTTCCTATAATGGTGGGCAGTTTGCCAATACCACTACTCACTACGGCTAAAAATCTGGGTATTCTATTTGATGGAAAATTACGGTTTGAGGAACATGTCAGTAAAAGCGTTGGGTACATCTAAAGGCCTTATTCAGAATTCGGGAGTACCTCAGCGTCAGAATCAGAATACTACGTAAATGCCCTTATATTGTCTATCAGGACTATGGTGACTGTGTGTACGGCCCCTGTATATATAGAAAGACTGAGCGGAGACTTCAGAGACTGCAAAATGCCTGCGCAAGATTATGCTTTAGGATTCCTCCACGTCATCATGTGTCACCATTCTTTGCGAAAGCTTCCATGTTTAATATGAGTAAAAGAAGGTAGCTCCATCTTGCGACCCTTGTACTCAAGGTAGTACGCAATAAACAGCCGCGATATCTTTACTCGATTATGACGTGGTCCCGTAACCGGCATGTCCATTCAACACGGGCACGTGAACAACTTGCTATAATACCCAAGCACAAAACTACACATTTCCAGTGCAGCTTTTCGTATTATTCTGCGGTTGTATGGAATCGGTTGGGAATGGCTTTGCGGGCGAAATCAATTGCAGTATTTAAGGATCGCTTTAAAAGTTTATTATTAAAGGAAGATATTTAGATGTCATAATTTGATTTTATTTTAAAATAACTATTTGCTAATTGGATTATTACTATTGTCTTCGTTTATTTATTAATTTATAACGTGATTATTTGATGTTAAATATTTTGATTTTGATTATTTTTGATTTATTATATGTAGATTTTTTAATTTATGTAATTACGTTATTTTCTTTTAATATCATTTGATGTTAAATATTTTGATTTTGATTATTTCGATTTGTGTATTTATTTGATTATGATTATTTCGATTTTTTATTTTAAGATTTATTTGATTTGGTTATTTTATTTTAAAATCATATATGTACCAATAATTAATAGGTGTGTCCTGAAAACCTGGATAAGAGATATCCTGAGGATACCCCTAATTTGCAACGTTTGTAGCTTTATTTCATAGTCTTTGTCTATTTACAGTTTTAATTTTTAATCTGTGTGTTCTTGTTTTTTTTATATGTTTTTTTATGAAAACAGCTGCAATTTATTTTTTCAATTTCAATTTCAATTTCAACAACCAAACCGATTGTTCTGTTTGCATTTTTTTTAAAGCCGTCTAAGAAATATTGAAAATCTACCACGCGTCTTCCTTCGATATTTATAGATTCCGGTTCTGTTTTTGTAACCTTAAAAAAGACTAAATTAGCGGATTTTTCCAAGTTTCATTATAGTTGAAAAGTAAAAAAGAAATTAGTTCTTACCTCAACGTAACTAATCGTTAAATTGACCCAAATGTAGTCAATCAAATCACCGTTTTTATCTTCAGTCTTACAAATTAAATGATCGATATAAGTAACGAAATTTACAAAAATACAGAGTAAAACTGGAATATATGAGGGTTGTTTCATCCGTTGTTTCTCATCAAGTTGTTTTCTCCGTTATTGAAAGTCGTTGTAGTTGAAGTTGAAGTATTTATTCAGAAGGTCTGTAGTAGGTTGCCAGTTCGTAACGCCTTGTTTGATATTTCGCCGGTGAGTAGGTAGTGTGGGCGTGAGGTGAAGTCGTGGTTGTGTGTCCGAAGTGTGAAGCGCCGCGATAGATTCGAAGATAATCATGGTCGCGTAAACTATGCGTGGTTTGTTGACTCGAAGATAATGAAGAGCGCGAGTACTTGTAGATGAGCGGTTACTGTCCGCCAGGGAATGATAATGATGTGTAGTCGCGGTAACTGCCCAACAGGGGAATGATAAAATATGTGTCGAATGTACTGCTTTTTATATGGTATGTAGTGATGCAATATCTACCGGTGGGGGAAATAAACTGTGTCGATTCGTATCGATCAGAAGAAATGGCATGAGTCATCGGTTGACTGTGCAAAAACTGCCGAATTTAGTTGGAATTCAATTGCAGTTGACTCGTGTATTTGCGGTTTCGATTCTATAGAAATTACTTTTTGTTGTGGGTATGTTGGACGGAGTCTCCAACATATACAAAACAATTTCAACCCACTATATATTTTGATCCGTTGAGTGACTGGTACTAGGCATTTCTGTTAACATTTTGGGTGGATCTCCTTTTGCTTCAATATCCATATTTTCAGTACTACAAATAAAATGAGTAATATAAATAAACATAAACCCAAAAGTTCACAAACTGAAATACCAATAACAATTTTCTACTCATGACGTTTGTTTATTTAGGTTATTTGTACTAGGTGTTTCTCTGGGTGAATCAAAAATCTCATTAGGGTTTCTTTCTTCAATTAAATCGATATCCATATTTTCAGTCCTACAAATAAAATTGCTGACATTAAAGAAAAAAAAAAAAAAAAAGTTCACTTAGTAGATTAAAAACAACTACAATTTTCAACTTACGATATATCAGTAAGAGGCGAGGCAGAAGATACAGTTGAGGGTGTATTGAGGGTTTTAGTATTTATTAAAGATTCTATTAATTTTGATATGAACGGAAAACAAAAGACGATTATTAAGGAAATTAAGGAATCCGCAGAATAAAAAAGTACCAATATTTCATTCCGGTGTACCTACCTCTTATATTTCAACAAGTAAGTAATAGTAATGCATTCTAAACAAGTAAAAAGTTGAAATACCTACAACACGACTACTATCATATTTTCGTGGTTTTCGGTAGGTATATATTTTCGAATTGTATTCATTGAGACCTTTTATTTGATACCAAACACGATGCTTATGTAAATCTTTTTTTTTGTAGCAGTTTGTCCAATATGTGTCGCTATTATATATGTTTTTCTTTATTATGTGATTCGTTAATAATCTATGTATTGCAATTGTTTGTTTAAAGACTTGCATTAGCTAAACCAATTTCAATATATCTTGTAATGTCTCAGAAGTTGGGGTTATTATTTTTAAGTGAATATTTACAGTAACTATTAATTAATGTTTGACAGTAAGTCAATATTTAGTTAATTAGGGTACACTGAGAAATTACAAAATGGTCGTTAGTGATGGTATAAATAATAATGATTTGGACATCTTGGTCATTTTATACCATCACTAATGACCATTTTATGATTTCTCTGTGTACCCTAATTAAGTAATTATTGACTTACTGACAATCATTAATTAATAATTACTCTAAATATTTACGTAGAAGTGATAACCCCAACTTATGACACATTAGAAGATATATTGAAATTGGTTTATCTAATGCAAGTCTTTAAACAAACAATTGCAATACATAGATTATTAACGAATCAGATATTTAAAAAAAATGTAATTCAGGGAACATTAGTATAATGATAAATTAAGGTAATTTACTAACTAGGTATCTACTATCGTTAGGTTTTAAGTAGTTATTTGTGTTATTACGTAGTTTTACTTACTATTCCGCGTAAAATTTGGCTTTCAATAACCTAAGATAATTTAAAAAATATGCCGATGCCGAAGGCATGTCCATATTATTGATAATGTTTAAGATCATTTATTGTATCGAATCTCACAATACCTCGATTGTCAAAATACGACTAGAAATTTTGAAGATATGAGGGAACAGATGAACATACATACTTAAATACATACATACGGACAAACATGCTTAAATAGCCTGCTAAAATCATAACCGTCCTTTTGACTTTGCCGTAGTCGGGTAAAAATAAACTGTTACGGTTGATGGGTTACCGCTAGTAGATTTGTCATTTGCCTGACTGCGAGTATTATGTTGGTACAAAAACAATAACTTACACAAATGTATTGACACCCTGTTTAAAATTAAATAGATACTTACGCAGCTTCTCTTGGCTTCTGCAAATTATTAATCATGTTACATGTTCGTGACATCACAGATTTCTTTGATCCATAATAATATTTTTATTCATTTCTACCCATGTTCAGTAAGTAGAATAAAAACACGTTTGTAGAGAAAATAAATACAAGTTAAGTACAGCTGTTATAAGCTTAGTCCACTATTAATCCAAATATTGCTTAAATGAATAGCCTCGTTCAGATTCATAAATAAGATACAAAATATTTAGGGATCACAATTATTTAGTCGCACTATAATTTACGTAAATATTACGCGCGGCACTTGCGCGGCGGTGGAAGATAAACCGACATAGATCCTGCGTCGACGAGCGCTAGAGCGAGAATGATTTTAGACCGTTCAAGGCACACGATTTTATATTTACTTTGAAAAATTATTATCATAAAAGATGAAGACGGACATTTTTTCTTTTTTACACATTTATAGTACAATCGTTCTTCTTACGTATAAAATTATTTATGTTGTCAAATGAGTTCTAGATTATGAGATATAACGTATTTTCTTGTAGTCAATTTCTAGATTATTGAATTTCTTAGATGTGATAAAAATAAAAGTTTATGATTTTAAAATCGAACTTTTCTTAATACGTTTTAAATTTCACAATATGTTCCCTCATATTAATATTTCTTACCTTCTTACCTAGTAATAATAATTAGTGTAATATTACTTTAAAATTGAGTCTTTGCGCGTCATCTAGAAATCGCGCTTTCGAAATCCACTGTTTACTAAGTCAATTATATAATTTTATATTAATTATCCAATAGAGTTAAAATAAATATATATGGTGATTACGATAACTGAAGTCAAAAGAAGCTAAACCGATTAATTATGTGACCAAAATCACTTCAAAAACTACCAAGTTCTTGATTTAAGGATGAAAAATGCTAACACGTTCTTAACAGTAAAATAATTTTGTAAATATTTTAAAGCATTATTAGCTAAGTATTCATAAAGGCCGTTATTTATAGAAATATTAATTGTATCTAATAACTCTCTATTTTCTCTAAAAATAAAATAAAAAAATACTACATACCATGGAATCATCATAAGAAAGTCCAAATATATAAAAGCTTTATGGTTGCAGTTTGGTGCCAAGGTAAGCTGCAACGATGAACTCGCTTGTTTATTATACCTAGCTTCTAAACCGGTCTATTTAAACAAGCCATCTAATCCGTTCACCCTGTGTTACAGTTACATGATTACAAGATCTGGCATGAATTTCATTGGGCTTCGCTGCAGCGTCGACCGTAAGCATATATCAGAGACGTTAACCTAGATTTATGCATATAGTATGCAAATGTGACACTGCGACCGCAGTCAGGCGCTAAGGTTCTGTTCGGATATGAAATTAGATAAAGGGGCCGCAGTTGTTGGCTGCGCAGCGAATGCAAGCCAATTTGAAACTGCGTTCTGCGCGACACGGGATCACAACGATAAACTTGTCTCTAATAAAATTTAGTTACGAAATTCCGGCTCGTGTCTGAAACTTGGGAGCAGGGCTGCCTGCAGTGGATCCAGATTTTCCATCAGTGTCGTCGGCAATTATGCTGCTTGTGTCGCGGGAATTTCAGAGCGTGTAAAATAGTTTGTGTCTCCCTTAGTCAGTGTCTACCTGATTAATGAATATCGTGATCCTTCCAGCAATATGACATATCTAAAGGCTTTTCCTTCTTCTTCTAGGCTTGCCATCTTCTACCGAAGATTAGCCATCATGACAGCGACAGGTACCCACGACACAGCTGCTCTGAACAAGGATCGGGTGCTGGCCCCAAACCATTGGCGCAGAGTTTCAAGCTAAGATAATCTTCTTCTTCCCGGTTTCCTCTTGCCTTGTATGTTTCCTTGGACGATCAGTTGTACCTAAAAGCTAAATATTTTTGATTAAGCATAATATTCCGAAGATCTTCTTTCTTTTAATCGTTTTTAGAACCTCTAACGGTTTATCCTCGCTTTGTAAAACTATTACATTTCGCACGTTGTCTCTCCAGGAAATCCTTAACATCCTCCTGCAGATCCACATTTCGAACGCTTCCACCACGCACATGGCATCTGTAAGTGTCCACGCTTCTACACCGTGCAGTAGAATGAAGAGAATGTAACGCCGTACCGGGCAAACACAGAGTTGCATTTTAAGCCTTATGTTGCATTTTAAGCCTTTTTAAGGCGACTCGAGCCTGTTCTATTCGACACGTCTTATTCAAGTCAGTTATCTCCATGTTCGTAAACATAGCAACCCAAGTATTTGTATTTGTGGACCTTTTCTAATTTAAGGCTATTACATATCAGGTCTGGGTCAACCAGCCTGGTTTTGGCGAAAGTCATACACTTGGTTTTCTTGAAGTTATTATGGAGACCGTATTTAGCGCTCACCGATTGAGCCCCGTTATTAGACAGAACTCAATTGGTGAAGATCTTTCGAATTTGAAGTAAGCAAAATAATATCATCTGCATATCTGATGTTGTTGATAGTTTTCCCGTTTACTAAAGGTTCTTCCAGACGAGGAAATCCTGTTTCATTCAGGGAATCAACAACCAGGTTCCGGCGGTACGTGTCTTTCGTTCTATCAAGTAAAAAAAAAAAAAAACACACACTACTGCCATTACAAAAAGTAAATGTAGAAGTATTAGAAAAAAATGTTCGCGTTGAAAAACTCGTTTTGTAAGACAACAAAGTTCGCCCTGCGCCCTGCGGCAGGTATCTTGAAAGGATCGCGCGCCGCTACGCCACCGCGATAATTTAGTCGGTTTCCTCGGTGCTTAAGTAATAAAAAGTTTTTTTATGAAATATTTGTGGTTTGCGTATTGATCCGTATAGACATATACCTTTTATTTCCGAAATGTGCTCTATCAGACTTTTCATTTCATAATAAACACGATATATTTATCCCAATTTATTAACATTTCGACATTTAGATAATTATTCAATTCACATTTATGCGTTTTAGGTACTCCATGATACTCGGGATGACAAAACGACTCTAACAATACCATACACTTCTAAATCGGTTCAAGCGTTTAGACGTTATGGTGAAATAAAGAAACGGAAAACATACATACAAGAATTCTAACCACATAACAATCCATTTTTGGGCAGTCGTGTAAAATGGGCAGCAATTACATGGACTACTAGCTAGTGGGAGTCGCTAATTTAAAAGCTTACTGCGTTTTGCCAACAACATATTTTGTTTTTCAAACAGTAACTCTCTATCCATTAATGAAGACGGCCAATTACTCATTTTTATGATACATGCAGTCATTTTCGTTGGACGATTTTCTTGTTTGTCAATTACTATCTTTTTTGGAAAATTTCAGCTCTATCGAAGACGAGAAAGTGATATTAATATATTCATGAATAGAATGAACGATATTCTTAGAGATATTGAGAATAATTCATTGACTTTACACTATTCATGCACTAATCTTACAATTCAGAAACTAACATCTAGACTATTGGGTGAAAACATATCTAACTCTTCCTATAATGTGAGCTAACCATTTTTGGTTAGACGCTTTCCGCGCTGTGCTAACTGTAATATTTATTCATTATTATCTTAATTGTTTTACGAGATAATGTTGTAGCGTTATAATATTTCAAATTTCAATGCGATCATTTTGCAGTTATTCTTTTTACGATCCGTATAGTAGTTTAAAAGTTATGCGCAAAACTATCCCGGGGAGAAATTTTTACCCCGCCATAGGAGGGGAAAGATTTTGAAGTATTTTAGAAACCGTTTTTAGCACGTCTACAATATTGACGGTGTAGAAATTGAAAGGAAGGATACGTGATCTCGGTATACGTTTGGATAGCGAGATGCTTCTTGATCATCATGTTGAGGTACTGGGTAATAAAACATTCAAGACGCTGTTCGTGTTGCGGAGCTGTAAGCTCTATAGGGTGCGAACGTGTAGAAAACACTGTACTTTGCATACGGTCTCAGTATCATCGAGTACTCCTCCGCAATATGGAACCCGAATTACCCTGTGCATATTTCTTGGTTTAGTTCTTACAATTCTTGGTTTGGTTCTTAACGGTTCCGTGCAGCTTGGGACTGATAGCCTGTCTGTGCTTTATAGGTCGGCTCAACTCACGGTTCTGCTTCCATGGCTATATATTGATAAATTTCTAAGGATTTTAAATTAATGATTTATTGTTTTCGTCTGCCGTTGTCGTTGGGAGCTAATGGGCCTGGTGTAGTTGGGCCATTATGACCCATGTGTTAGGGTCGACCCAACTCTGGGAATCGTAATTCGGGCGATCTTGGGTGGTTTGCGCACCGTGCGGCGTCAGCCAATCGGCTGTACATTCCGACATATAACCGGAGGAATCTTGAAACGGATTTGTTTCCTATAGAGCTGGGGTGGTTGTTAACCTTATGGCAACTGCTCGTCAAACAAGCGATCGCCTACCTGATTCCGGCTGAACACCCGGGCAAAGGATGCCGTGGTCCGCGATAGATTCGGAAGACACCGATTCAGCGCTACGTAAGGGAGGGGGCCGCGCAGGCGACCTCGAACCTGTAACCAGTCGGGAGACCGGAGTAATCAGGTTGTAACTGGAAGTAAGGGCGCGAGTGTCGTCCAGCTGATTGATTATCCTGGATATATCGCGGTAAGGCGTTGGCTTCTTACGGGCGAGTGGCGTTACTAGACAGTAGACTTTTTTCATGCCAAGTCTTCTACGCTTTACTCGCGGAGACAGAACGATCAAATATCGTTAAAACTTCCTGAGGTAACGGTTTCGCCCTTTGTAAATGATAGCTCGAGTTGCTGTTGGCGTTGTTACGGTTTCTCCTCGCTTCAGTTAGATTTACCAATGCAATCGTATCAATAACACTCCCCCACCTCCTACCCCCTTTTCCCCCACATTTTCTCGAGTCGCATTTAAGTCAACTTACTATCTTGCCATTAGCTCTCTGTAAATAGGACAAGCCATGCTCCAGTTTCAAGTTAAACGCTACTTGCAAATTGCCTTCGGCAAGTTTGATTTCAAATGGAACATCGAATCTATAGCATGACTTGTTAATGGAAGGCGATTATTCAATTAACCAAATTGCTATTCATGGCTTCTTACAATATATCACTTTGGAAATTATATATATTTTAGTAATTTCGACTCCTGTCGTCATGTTACAATTGCGGCTGTGTTCTAGTTTAAATTTGTAATATTAGGATGTTACGTAATGGAATAGAGCAGCTGCTGGCCATTACGTCAAAATAAGTGGATTTGTTGGGGATACGGAATGCGTAATTAATTCAGAATGCGAAAATACTAAACATTACAGTAATAGGTCCACTATTTCATTACAAAATAGCTTACATTATAAACACAATACACCTTATTGAATGATTAATCAAAAGTGAAAATATGTCTTTAAAATAGTTATGGTTCGTTCGTTTGGATTGATACAGTTAAACATAATAAACAAATGAATGAATGATAATTAAATCTTTATTGCATTACATAGTAAAGGCATGCATATAACACATACGCGTAATTCATTATATTGTATGTGTCGTACAATTACACAAGGATATCTCACAGCTAACAGCTTGTTTGTTTCTTTGTTTTGTTTGTTTATACTCTTAATTGCGAAATTTCACAATTGGCGAGTTTATTGTCATTCGACAATATCTTCCAACCAACCCTACCATGAAGTGTTTATAAGTATGTATGCGTGTAACGTGTGTAAGTGTTTGTCTTGTTATTGCATTTGATTGACATAATTAAAAATGCAGTTCCGTTTATTTTATCCCCTCGGAAAATGGTGAACCAGCCTGAAATTAAACCCGGTACCTTAAAACGTAAGATCAGGCGATCTAACCACTATGCCACCGGGCCGTATTTAGATACATGGTGCAATTCAAGGCTGTATTTCCGTATAAGCTCTAACGTTTAAGCTGCCTTTGCCTCAAAAACAATCTCATATTTAGCTTTAATAAATGCAAACACATATATTTTTTCTTATGCTTACCATCTACGTATATATATAGAGTTGTCAACTACAATGGGCGAATCCGTCACCTCAGGAAGTTTTAACGATTAGTCGTTCTCTCTCCCGTGAAGTGAACTCAGAAGACTTGGACAAAACAATCCACCGTCAAGTTCCGCCACATGCCCGTAAGAGGCCAACGCCTTGACCGCGAGATATCTAGGAGTGTTACCCAGCGGGCTTACACTCATGTTCTTACTTCCAATTGCGACCAGAATACTCCGGTCTCTCGATTGGTTACGAGTTCGAGGTCGCTTGCGCGATCCTCTCCCTTACGAAGCGGTGAAACGGTGTACACCGAATCTATCGCGGACCATGGCATCCTTTGCCCGGCTGTTCACCCAGGATCGGGTAGCCGATGGTCGTTTCAAGAGCAGTCGCCGTAAGGTCCGCAACCACCCCCGCTCTACAGGAAACAGTACTGCTTCCAGACTCCCCCGACTGTTAGTCAGAGTGCACAGTCGATTGGCTTACGCCGCACGATTCGCAGACCGTCCAGGAGCGCCAGAGGGTTGATTAACCTAGCCCTAAGTCCAGAGTCCGACCCAGGCTCCCACTTCATGCGTGGAGGCCGCCGGATGGGTGTTAGCCCGTGAGTGCGACCAACCATGAACAGAGTGGGTATTCGTAGTCAACTCAGCAAGGGCCCATTAGCTCCCAACCATCTACGTATATCTTTTTTATTCTAGTCAGTATATAAAACGAACTTTTCTTGATAGTAAAATAAGTTCTTAAAAATAAATATATGAAATGAATTGGCAATAACAACAAATAAAACTGCGTATTACAGTTACCTATTTATTATATATTACAGAGCTTCACAAATGCTAAAAATAATATTACAAACATATTTTTTTTCATTTCCGGGCTTCACATAACTTTTAATAAAATATTTCCCCTATAAGCAAAGAAGAATGGTCATTAAATGAAACACAGTATAATACAATGTTTGCCGAGCCCCGGAAGGGACTTTGAATAGGGGAAAATATTGCAGCGCTACCGGGGTATAGAAATGGATGTCATATCTTGTTTCTCAATTTTATGACAGATCCCTTTTTGCGCGACGCATGCCATACGAAATCTGAATAACAAAGCTTATATATTTATACGCTTATATAGAGAATTTTCACATGCCAACGTTTCTATCGTTTTATGCATTATTAGGTATGTAGGTTATCTTTAATTCATAGTGACATCATATTTTAAAAACTTCTCAACCATAAATGTTAATTATAATTATTAAATATAGTGAATAAAGTGCACTTATGCAGTCTAGATTAACGTGCGGTTAAGACAGGACGCGTCCCGAATATACTCGATCGCCGTTTGCATATCGGTCTAATTATAATGGGAAGCAAAAGTATGTAGCAAAAGACCGAGGCAATGGTGGTTTAACCATTTCCAACTGGGCAACCGGTTAAAGAGGTCTCAGCGGCCTAAGGTCCTAAATAGACCTAAAATATCTGGTGCAGAAGGCAACGGGAGACCACTGCACTATATATCCCTAGTAGTTAGCAATGGAAAAGTCAAAAATAGCCATGGCCCCGAGTGCCTGGCCGCCCTTTAATGAGTCAGCGGTGCTAAGAATCCCCGGGTGGAAAACTGGACTGGGATCACCAGTACGGAACAGCTTTTCCGGATGGCGGAAGACAGACAAAAAAAGACAAGACACACAAAACTTTTTACTTGTGATGAAATTATGAGTGTGGTTTGGTTAGTACTGCGTGCTATGATTTAACTGACTGCCAAAAAAAGGGTTATATTTTTACTGCATATGTATGTATGTATTTGCATGCCAATTTGACTATATTACCGTTATTTGTGAGTGTCTTCTTGTGAGTGTCTTATTTGTGAGTGTCTTATCTCTTTAACCATGTATGCAGTAAAAGTGAAATTATATGCAGTAAAAGGAAAAAGCCTTTTGTTTTAAACGCTTGAGACGATAAATTTACTTATTTTGATAATAATTCATAATTGTTGATAATATGACCAATAAACATGACCTAATGATTTAAATTATTTTTTTAATATAAAAAACTACTTTTGTGACTTATATATAAAAGTTAGACATATGCCGTTGCTGACTTTTTTGTAGGCATTATCAAGCTCTACAACTTTTCTCTAGAACTTAATCATATATCTCTCATCGTTAAGGCAGCGTTAGTTAGAACCGTTTTTGTTCGACCGTTTTTTCAGACTTACTTTGGAAATACGACTGCCACGAAAAAGTCTTTTCATTTTTCGGATTAACCCATTGAATATGATACGACCAAATCTGGTTCTGAAACAATTATCCGTTGAGTATGATACGACCAGATCTGGTTCCGCGTTTTTTTCACTTCTTTGGCGTTCTCATATTTATTCATAATTATCTAATTGTTTTACAAAATGATATTTCAATATTCTATATTCGAAATTTCAATGCAATTATTGTGCAGTTGTTCTTTTTATGATTGGTGTAGTAGTTTCGTAGTTATAGTACTTTAAGGTCGATGTCGCCGAAAATCCTGCAAAAGAGACAGATGCATCCATGAAAATACCCATTTACTCCAAGGGTTAATATATAGCCTATGACACTCACAAATAACGTGGCTTTCTATTGGTAAAAGAATTTTCAAAATCGGTTGAGTAGATCCAGATATTACTTCCTACAACGTCACAAACTTTACCTCTTTATAATATTGGTATAGATTAATTTCAAGTTGATATGATAAGAGGAAGTGGTTTTAATTCAGCTTGCAAGATTTGACCTAAACAAACATATACATATAGTAACATACATTGCAAGGTAAATAAAAGCACGCGAAAACAGCACTATTTTTTGACTTCCGAACGCGTGTCCTCCCCAGTGCAAGTAAAAATCACTTTTTCAGCATTCACATGCAGTCATTAGGGAGATGAAATTCTCTGCGTAAAAATATTTCCCTGAAAGCGTTATCCTGTAATATTTCAGAATTTTCATGCACGCCGGCATTGACACAGCACTTTTATTTCACGTCGCGCAAATTTCCCAACCGAGGCCAACAGGAAATTAATTTCCCGCATAAGCATTGAAAGCGGCAACGCGGGGCTTCCGCTAGTTGATTTTTACCGGTCATTTTTTCTTCTTAAACTATTAAAAGTAAAAGTAAAATTAAAAATGACACCGGACGAGAATGTATATATAAGGTTTAACAAAACTTGTTTTCAATATTTTTTTGTGAAGCTTCTATATCAGATATAGATCATATTCATCCTTTATTTTAGGCACAGCAAGTGCTTAATATGCTCAATATTTTAAACAACTTTTTTCAAGTAATTATGATTTTAAATAAAAAAAAATATAAAATGATATAAAAATTTTGCAAACTGAATATTTTTTGAAAGATTTATTTTATATACAATTATTTTAATACATTATTACTTGTGGAAAAAAGATAAAATAAATTTTAAAACAAAAAAAAACATATATAAATTTGATACTTACCTGAAAATATTAGGCAGAAATTTTGCTAAACTCTGAATAAATATAGTTTTACCGATTTTTTGGTATTATTATTATTATTAGTACATATATTAAATTATGTAAGGGAGTGGAAGACTATCGCGGTTGGTTGCCATTATAAATAGGATAACACCAATTTACTGCTTGAAATATATAGTACGTGACGTTTCAACGATGTTGCAACCCGAGTCTACCCTGGAGAACGGCGGCTGCAACATCGCCGAAACTTTGGGTACTACAAATTTTACACGGTAAATTCGTTTTATCCTATTCATAATAAATATGGGAACACTGGACGATACAGGGTAGCAGGGAAGAATGGGAAATAGGATTTACTACCGTCGTGTCAGTCGAAATTGCCCGAATCGCATGCTAAATGTTTTAATATCTTGCGGGCACTGTTAGTTGCGGTCGTGTTGCTAGTTTTCCGTGTCAACTTTTGGCGGTTTGAGTTATCACGAAATCTCCTACTCTATCCTAAAAATCTGTTACAATTGAGTCGAGGTAAGCTGTATGAGTTCATTTGATTGATAGAAATAATGTTTATTCATTAAATGTAACATTTGTATTAATAGTAACGAATCTTTGGCTATTTTCTGGCATCATACGATAAAATATAGAAGGGCGTTCTATTTTCAAATGGATTTTTTCGCAAACGGCGACCGTTGCCTCCATCGTGCCGTCATCATTGAACGCCACATCGGACGCCTCACATTCCAACGTATTTAGGCTTCCATCCAATAATGGACGACACACATTTGTCGGGTTAACGTAAGTTTACATTTTGAAAAGAAAAAAAAAAACACGTGGCCGAGTCACGGTTTGAGCAGGAATTGTAAGACTGACACGGAGCGGAATAGGATTGGATCCTGATCCCTCCACCGTGGTAACTTTAACCAGATCAAATATAACTAACATATTTTTAAAATTTGATCATATTCTCATAGTTCTGATTTACAAATGGAAAACGGATTTACAAACGGAAGACTGACCTCATTTTCCAACTATGTAATATTAGAAATCCAAAATAATATTGTATCTCTTTGCGCCCATTTTGATTAACCCATTCTACCCCACTTATGAAGCAGAATGGGACAAAGCAATTTATTTTAGATAAGTAATTTCTTTACCAATAGTTTTTGTTTGTTTCTTGGTTGAATGATACAAGCAATCGCTGAAGTTATATTTTAATTGCCCAAAACACTTTTTTTTTCATTTAAGCCTTCATAATTTAAAAATAAGGTAAAGTGCTGCTCAATCGTGTAGCTTGCCATAGTGATTTGGCGTGACTGAATAAATCTGATTTGGCTTCAGTGAATGAAATAAACAACAGATTTGACAGACTTCGTCAAAACAACATGGCCGCAACAGACTGACAGACTCAACATCGACCTGCCCTTAAGTTAGAAAAACAAAAGCAACTCTGATAAACCGACACAGGACGTTTGGCACTTGCCTAATCCTCATTGAACTAAGCTAATTAATGCTTGTATCCAGATGAGTTATACACATATTTGCATGCATTTCAGTAGTGTTATTATAAGTCACGCCCGAAACAACAATACATACGAGTAAGAAACACGATGAATATAAACGTGCCCAAATGCGAGGGCCGCCGGGCCTTGCGATTTTGCAGAATTTCAACTCGCCGCTTATTGTATTAGTATTATCCGTAAATAATATTCAGGTCACGTGTGGCCACTTTGTGAAAACGTTATGAAAATACCAGAGTCGACGGTGGCCGGTCGGTAGGGGAGGTATCTTCCGATGAGATCTGTAAAACAATGGGCATTTCGGGCGAATTGTTTCAACTCATGATGTTGCCCTTTGTCCGAGCGCCCGTGGCGCTACGAATAGTAGCCGTTACAAAGTTAATTATGAGGACGGCCTTGTTTTCGGACGAGCGCTGAAAAACAGAATGACTAACGAGCTACGTATGGAAAATTAACTTCAAGTGTGCGCGAGGGCGGCGCGTTCGCAATTTATTCTGCTCGCGAAAATGCCGTAGCGACATTTCGGTAGTGTTGGAATAATGTGGGTCATTATTACATTTAGGATATGACACTTCATATCAGAAATAATATAACGGCTCGAATTACGCTAGTGTACAACTATTATTTTGCGCGTCTGGTCAGCTTGTCTCAAAGAAAACTGCGATTTCTGTGGTTACATACGTAGTTTTTCTTTTTACACGACTGCCCAACAAAATAGGAGTGTAACGTGTTCAGGGTTCATTTATGTAAGTTTTCTGTTCTTTTATTGCACTTTAACTTCTAAACACTCTGACTGATTTAGAATTAAGTAGTATTGTAAGAATCGTTATGTCATCCCGAGTGTTATAAAATACATTACTGTCCAAATACGAAATTAATATTTTTCTAAATGTCCAAATTTCCAAATAACCAAATTTCACCTGTTGTACCTTGCAGAATAGCAGCAATTTTATACCCTCTACGGGTGTATGCTTAATATGTACGTACATGATTACGCCACTCAAAGCAGAGCCGAAATATCTCTTCGCAAAGTTTGTTTGACTTTATTCCATTATTAATTTTATATTTGGCTTTTGCTGTTGATCAATACAACATTTTGGACCAAATATGCTCGAAACTTGGTCAAACATTGATTTACCATAACTTTAAACTGAAAATGATAAATGAAAACAAAGTATTTATAACGTCGGTGATAAAAAATTGATTATATTTTATATAACCTATTTATAGGACCAGATCATAATAATAATATATAACAAGATATATATTATGTGAGAAAAAATCTGGCTCAGTACAACATGGAAATTACAGTAAATTCGACATCCCATTTAAATCTTACTAGCAGCAATGATATCCGATCATGAGGCCAAATCAACGTCGATTTTCTATGAGGGTCAATAATGACCAAAATAATTGTCGGAATAACAGAAAAAAAATATTTTGATATAAACACAAATGAAATTTAACGAGCATCTATCGAGAATTTTTTGAGTAGGTTACTAACAGATGCAAATTATTTTATATGTTCCTAAAATATTGTTATATATTTTAGGGGAACTATTTTGGTACAAATTAGTATATGAATTTTAAATCCATTTGGAAATTAAAACGAAAAATATGAATAAATAGTACTCTGCAAACGGTCTCCTTGTCAACATTAACAAGACGCATATGAAGCAATTTCCTCTCCGAATCGTCGATAACTCCTATATGAAGGCAATGTGTGGTAGGCCACTAACTTCCTCAGTTGATAGGATTACTTTCCTTAGTTTTACGCTTGACTCCGAACTACGCTGTTATATCTACATTGACAGGCTGTGCGACAAATTTAGTCTAACATGGTTTTTTTTATGGCTCCTTGCGCCAATGATCATTTTTGACTCCCTTCGACAATGTTACTTCGCATACGTTCACTATGCTGATGAATGGGACTGACCTCTGGCCTTGTGCTGCAGATCTACAGCAGGCATTTACTCTGCAAAAGAAGATGATCTGTTGTGTGGAACGTGCTCCCCAGATACCTCTGCGAGCGACTATTTTAGGTCCTTAGTAATCCTCATCCTTCAATGCATGTATGTAATGCATGTAGCAGGTTTTGTATACAAAAACATAGATTGTTTCAAAACAAACCAGAGTACTCACTCTCACCTGTCAAGACAAGGCAAAGCTTTACGTTCATTATGCCACTCATTAGGTCAGAGGAGAGGGTGGATGTGATTGGGCCGACTATCTTCAACAAACTCAATCCAAATATTAGGGATTCAAAGTCATTCCTAATATTTAAATCAAAATCAAGAAAATATCTGATCAGTCACTCATTCACCCGTTGATCTTAAGGATGGCCATCGAAAGAATAACTAAAAAAGAAAAATTTCATTAACGCTAGGGGAATGAATTTAATTGTAAAAAGATTCTTATTTCCTGTTTTTATTTACATTTTATATTCTTTTTTTCATTAGTTTTTTTTCAAACCTACGTTGAATCCAATCAACAATTAACGATTTCATCAGAAAAAAACGTAAAAGAACCGTCAGCGAAACAAATCTAAGGTACGATGTTTTTCTAACTTCGAAATGTATATGATCTATATATATGGATGTTTTACTCTGAATGTTTTTCATAGATCGATGATTTCTTTTTGATGATAGTAAAATAGATTGATTTCTTTTAACGCCTTTCCCTAGTTTAAACGCACAGTGACTGTCAACCGGGCAATCCTACCTTTATCGCAATTGTTAAAAGGGCTCGATTATAAATTGAACTTAATTTAATTTCCTAAATAAATATTATTATATTTTAATATGATTATAATTGGTAATATTTTAAATTGTCATTCATGCAGCTGGCACGGAATTTTGACAACTGTTAGGAATTTTAGCTAAAAATAATAATATCTAAACAGAAAATAATATGAAATTGCGAGATTTGTTAATTACCATTAGCGGCCCGATGGCTGAGAAAGGCGGGCCTTGCAGGAGCACTTTAAAATCGTTGAAGCGTGGCAAACAAACCGAATTGAGAAAGTTTCCACTCGACTGATCCTTGCCATTTTGCATTAGGACTTTAAGATTACTCCCGAGTTGGATGTTCCTGTATTTAATTAAAGCGGCTACGAATTTGTACAAATGAATCCGCCCGACAATGGAATCCAATTGAAGAAAAAAGTTGGACCTGTTACAATTAATTACTACTGTAAACTTTACGAAAAGATTAACGATATCCGGGAAAGTAATTTCGCGAGGATTGTATTTCAATACCGATTGTGGAATCTTTAACAAAAATATCAAAACGTAGGCAAAGAATTACAGCTGAAAGGTATTAAAATATATTCAAAACGGAGAGGTTGAGACTTTACGTTTAACCAAAGGCGCTTATTCAGATAGCTAAAGAAGCGAAAAATTTAAAGCAAAGGATGGAATAATTTTAACTTCTGAACAGTCGCTGAAATAAATTGTACCATTGTTATAAAGTACAACATATTCCGCATACCCCCAAAGTACAGCCGAGCAAATGAGGCGTTTAGTAAAAACATATGTATAATATATTAGGAAAATAGTCAGGTAATGCAACCAAATTTTCTTCTTAGTGATGGTTAAAACAGAGCACTTGTTAGTGTTGAATTCCATGTCATTGACAGAGTCCCATCTTGAAAGTGCAAAATTGTAACAAGTAATGTTGCACTAATAGTTCTTCAAAATTACTTTCGATCGTCGTTTAATTTTCTTCAGTCTTTTGTTATCAAAAACCTCTGTTAACCTTATTGCCCTTTGAATGCAAAAGAATTATATAAATCTTACATTCTAATTTTTCTTTACTACCATCTCAAAAATATATAATATTATAAATGGGATAAAACGAATTTACCGCGTGAACTTTGTAGCACCCGACGTTTCGGCGATGTCATCCAGGGTATACAACCCTGGAGAATTTGTCCATTATTGTCCATTGTAGACTACCCCCTAAAAGTCTACTATGGATAACTTCGATTGCAACATCACCGAATCGTCGGGTGCTACAAATTTAAAGTGATAAATCGGTTTTATCCTATTTATAAGGTCAAGCAACCGCGAAAGTATTCTATTTCATATATAATATTATTATAATAATATGTAATGTCGACAATGCCTGTACAACGGAAATTTGAGAACATAATTTGTAAGCCGCATGTGCGCCGGAGCCTGAATAACAATCAGTGAGGCAATAACAGGAGCGTACGTTTTTATTACACTCGCTCGTTGTTATAAAGTTTAAACTTCATTGTGTTTCACATACTCGCTTCGTTAAGCAACCCTGCCACTTTGTAAACACACCCGCCTGTCCCTAAACAATAAAAGTTACCGATAGTACCCCGTTAACTATTTGTGACTTTAACATAGTTATTTTTATTCGCCGTTTTTTTACACTTGGATTATTCTGATTTTGTGTGCATTTTTTTTATTTTATTAATTCATTTTCATGAGAACCTATATAAAATAAATGCTGTTCGTTTTCAATGGCATATTAGGTTGACCGACTGAACCGATTTGGCTATTTTTTTCTTTAAAATGTTCGTAATAGTCAAAATAAGATCCTAACTGAAAGGAAAATTAGAAAAATCGCTTGAAAAATTTAAAAATTTGGAAAACACGGAAGTGCTTTTTTTTACTCACGATTCGAACCATGGATATCCGTAAATCTTTTTTTGAATAGGAACGTCATATTAGGATGATACTTTTCAGGTTTGATCGCTATGCTTTTGAAATAAAAATATTTCTATCAAATGTAATAATTTTTAAAAAATCTGAAAGATCTTGAGAAAAATCTGGAAAAACGCATTTCAGCCTTAATGAAAATAAAATCACATTTTTATACTTTTGTGATGTTTTGCGATTTGTCCAACAAACGTAGTTATTTTATTTATATTCCAATTTATTTATTTCGGCACTGATCTATATTTTGAAATGTGCTAGAATGATAACTTTGCCCAGACGCTGCTATACTTCGAAATGCCAAGATATCTTACTTGGAATTCACTATTAAAAAAAAACAATGGAAATAACGAAACCCAACTCCACGTTACCCACATGTATTTTCCACCGATGTATTAGTTCGTTCTTTTGTCAGTCCAACCAAGCAACCACAATTTCGGGGGGGAGGGGTGGGTTAGGGGTAGAGGTTGTGGGGGTTGTGGGGGGGTTGGAGGAGGGGGTTGGAGGTGGGTGGAGTTGGGGAGGGTTAGGGGGGTGGAAATTGGAAGGGGGATTGGGGGGGGGGGGGGGGTTAGGGGTAGTGGAGTAGTAATATTATATACAATCACTATCTACACTGGGTAGATAGTGATTGTATGGCTTAAGGCAGTTACTGCTACTGATTATATATCTAATAATTATAATATGAATATTATGATAGAAATTATTGCGATAAAACAATTGATCTTTATATGTTTATTTAAACACGTTATTGGACACACCAAAGAGTGCAACAATGCGGGCCTTTTGCTAAGTGGAAATATCTTAAGACCATGCCGTAAGGGTTATAGTGTATAATGCGTATGTAGGCAAATTAATATGTAACAAGTGTATATTTTGTAAAGTACTGGTCATAACAAATGAGTACACTTACATAATAAACATAGGAACGAAAATGAAAGAGAGACATTAATAACATCTCTCAACTCAACATCGAAGGTAGGACTGGAATATAAGAACAAGCTAGGAGTCGGGTGGAGGAGGGACGGGGAATTTATAAATTAAGTACATAAATGACTTTGGAGATGAATATTGATGAATGCTAAGGTATACCCAGTAATAAATTTTCCTGAGAGCGAGAGAGGAAGGTCATGCGAGAGAAGCGGGGAGAAAAGATTACACAAATAAGAATTCATGTTTGAATGAAGTAGACGAAAAAGTAGGGTGAGAATGGGAAAAATCCCGCCATCGTCCAATGGGGAGCCGATAAACGATGAACGTTTCGAGATATTTTATCAATTTTTGTACTAAAATAATTGAAAAGGGGGCGATTTAAAATAGAGAGAACATTTCATTATTATTTTAAACTAGTAGGATCAGGCGCAAAGTTTTCGTAGACCGATTGAAAATATTCAGAAAACATTTCGCAGATTTCTGCACCAGTTTCAGCAATATTATTATTAAAATTCATGGTTATTATTATTAAAATTTTATTATTTATTTATTTATTCCGTAGCCGGCGATTGGGGAGGGGGTCGCCCTAGCAGCCAATACGCTGCTGTCAATGTCGCTGGATCTCGTACTCCATTAATGATTGGCTTCCATTCTTGACGATTTTTTGCCACTTCTCGAGCATCCCTAACCGATAATCGTTGATTCTTAAGGTCGTCTTTGATGTTATTTAGCCAGGTTTTCTTCGGTGCCGATCGCTGAATTCTCCATTCTGTCGGACGGTCTCGCCAAAGAAGTTTACATGGCAAGCGATTATCGTTCATTCGGCAAACATGGCCGAACCATCTTAGTCGACGTTTTTGTACTTCTTCTTCGATCGTTGTTAGTAGATCGCATCTTTTTCTAATGGCCTCGTTTTGGAATTCGGCCGCGGAGTGAAACACCGAGAATTTTCTTCAAGCATCGCATTTGGAAGACTTCGAACTTGTTGAGGTCCTATTGTAGTAACGAAGAAGAATGTGAAGAACCAACGTTTGATATATATAATAAAAAATAAATATATAATATAATATACCAAATAAATATATTTAAAAAAAATAATGAAAGGCCAGTGTCGCATACTGCCACAGTTTTTTTCATGGAAACGACGATCGTGAACAGGATATTAAAAATAAATACTCCTGATGGACAAGCTACGACGGAACAGCTACGGCTTGACCTGTTTTCCCTTTTTTCTCTTTGACGCTTCCGTAGCTATCGCGTTCGCTCGGCACTGAACTTTTTAGACTTATTGCATTCCATTTGATGCAATCTTTCCTCTGACTGATATTTTCTAAAATTCCGGACATAGTTACGCGTTATATGAGATAACATCTTTCATTATTTTGTAATTTTCGACGTTTACTTATAATTTGGAGACTATTTTTAATACCTTGTATTAAAGAACGGTAGTGTTCCTCGACCTCTTCACAGCGACATTAGAATCAACGTCATGGCTTAATGCATTTCTACGCTATACTAACTTGAAATTTTATAATGCACAAAGCTAATTCGTGGCTATAGTGCGCATCCCAAGAAGCACAAAAGCCATATAAGTAGTGCCGAATATAGCTTTTATCTGATTAAAAATCATCTAAAGGCATTCAGATTAACCCTCAGCTATGTAAAGTTGTCACTTGAAACGATTTGGCTTATATTACCATTTATTTATATAATTTTGTCGTATAAAACTTTTAGTCGAATAATGGTGGCATAATCGCTATAAGGCATAGGTACTAATTTATAACCACTTTATAACTAACAGCTGTATAGTAGTCGAATAAATACCCTTTATATTTAACAAACAAAACAAATGCTACTACTTTACCCTTACTCTACCAAAGGCTGTATATTGGTTACAAGACCCACCCTCATACAGCTTATAGTCATATTTAAATGCAGTAATTGATTTACAAAGAGATAAAGCTGTAAAGTTATCACTACGACCTCACTTACGCAGCTTATAGTTTTATAAAGGTTATAAATATTAAAGTTGCAGATGCCATGCGGCCATTTTTTCTCGAATCTTTATAACCGAAAATTTTTGTATTATATATTTAAAGGCATTTTAAGTCATAAAATAAACGTATTATAAGTAAATCCTATTTTTAAGTGTGTATACCCAGCAAGTTTTCTTCTTTACTGCGAAAAATATAATTATTTTACAATAAAACTGTAAACCATAAATAATGAATTAAAATTGAGTTAACATATTGATATTTTCAAGGCGCGGGCTATTGTAACTAACGGGCTATTACGTGGCTGCTCCACTTATTAAAAAAAATTGATTCTAAACATACGCTATAGGCAAGCTACCAAACTAGTATTTTCATTCCTTTGCTGTGTTTCCTTTTAACTTGAAACTCTGTTCTACGGGCTATTTTTTTACCCCACCCTGTATTTAGCTCAATGTATGTTGTGTATCGTGTAACTGTCCTTTCTCTTGCCCATATATGAACATAACCCTGAATAATGACAAGATATTAAAAGGACTTCACTGTATCATCTCCATACAAACCCAAACAAGTCATTCAGACTCAGCATACGCGGGATATTACCACAGGCAGGCTCCTAACGCGCCTAGCTAGGCTTGCCGTGCGTGCGTTGAGGCACGGGCGATATTTGAACAAAATTCGAAAGTATTCCCCGCAGACCGCCGCGGCGGAAGCGCTCAACTCTACGAGACGCTCAAAAGCACACGAGCAAATTAAGTTACGAATCGAAAAGTTGCTCCGCGGCTGCTGTGCGGTGCGAATTGAACAGTCGCTCACTGACTAGTCGCGACACCTACATTTGCATACAATTCTTAGGATTACACTTTCGTAAGTTTTCGGGATTAAGTCAACTGATTTTTTCGCAGTGTATGTGGTTACCAGGGTCACACTGAGAAAAAAATGGATTTCTCATTACATTATCATTTTGTTATTAAGGTTTCATACAGAATAATGATGTTTCAATCGTAATTTTGTTGAATTACAAGCAATTTTGTTTAACTCTATTACTCAATCATATTTATTAACATTTTCCTTACTTATGAAAATAACAGTATACTGTAGCCTCGACATAATTCATGTTCCGACTTACGACCTTACGTATAAAATGACATGCTATAATGTTAGAACCTCGAAAGTGCGACGTAATGAAATAATATTACGTTTTGTTGGGCCATCGTTTCGAAAAGAAACGACAATAATAAAATATGCAAACGCTATTCTAGGTTGTTGCCAGCTAGGTACTTTAAAATTTACTAGGTACTACGCAAGTACTTATACATATGTTACTTCATTACGGCAGCAAACGTTCTCATTCTGTACGTATAATTGCTACAATACAACGTAGGGCAGTATCATATTACTAGAATGGTTCCACAACATGCTCGTGGGATGGTAAATACCGTCACGCAACACCTTTACCCGTCATGTTAATTCATACGTATGAAATCATAGTCCATGTTATAAACGTAATCGCTGTTGAAACATGCATTTTTCCGTGTATTACAGCTTACAGCATTATATTTTTCTCAGTGTGCGCAACGCCAGCAATGAAAGATCTGCGTACTTATTCACTGAATTACTACAAAGGCTGCTATTCTTAGGTGTTTATTTATTTATTTTTTTGCTATTATTGAGCGCTCCGGCGAATAACCGGAGGATGTCTGGAAACGGTCTGACACGTTTCCTTGTTAGTGGGGGTGGTTTTGACCTGATGTCAGCTACTCTTAAAACGACCCATTGGCCAACCGATCCCGTGTGAAAGTCAGATTTAGGGCGCAACGGTCCGCGATAAATTCGAACTGAATCACCCCTAACATAAAGTAGAAGCCGTTCAAGCGATTTCGAATCTGCGACCAGACTGGAGGACGGAGAAATTCAGCCAAATGTGGTATGAAGCGTGAGGTCAGCCCGGAGTCTTCACTTTCCAGTGCCTCAGTGGACCTAGAAAGTGAACTGTATTTGTCCGCTGAGCCCAAGTTCCCTAGATGGAAGATAGAACGACCTGATGTCGTTAAAACTACCTGGGGTGACGGGTTCACTAGTTGGCTTGAACAGATAGCCACTGACGAAATGCGACACGCACACATTTACATACACTTCTTAGGATTACACTTTCGTAAATTTTTGGGATTCAGTCTACTGATTTTATCACATTGTATCTGGTTACCAAGGACACAACGCCATCAATGAAAGATGCGAGTACCTACAGTCCCTCTCCATATTATTTAACGCACCATGCGATTATGTAATTTCAAAATTCTGAAACTTTAATACATCGCTTAATTATAGTGCTTATAGTTATTAATTATTATATGTTTTGTTTACCTACTTTATTTCAAACATTATAATTATGAGAAATACGTCTTTCCTATCTCACACCGGATCAAGTGGCCAACGGATCGATTCGAAGGCTGCTGATACCAGGTTAATAATTACCTCCGCTGTTTAGGAAATGACTCCTTCGGTCACTCATCGGATTGTACCTACAAACGATTGACTGACGTCACACGGTAGGTAAATCGCTGATTTCCGTCCGAGGATCGTAACCGATCGTAAGAGTTTACAACGTTCCAGTTTGAGTCCGTCTTCGAGTACGCTACCGGAGATAAACGGGGTGAGTTTAGCTGACCCAAGAAAATACATACAGGCCATCCGGCTCAAGCTGTACGAAACCATGGGTCCAATTATGTCCAGGTTGTGCAATTCGAGAAGATTGGATATGACGTGAAAAGAGTAAAAAAATTAACGGCCATTGAAACGCATTCTTTTTAGGAAATACACAATGATCTGAACGGTACGACTAAAAGACGACCAAGCATGTCAGACGAAAAAGAACGGAACGACCAAGCAGAACGACCCAAAGGGATGGCTTGATTCTGCAGTAAAACACCTAAGTGCGCTTCAGATGAACAATTGGAAAACGAAAACTAAGAATTCGACCTTCGGCTCACTAGGGTAGCCGTCTTGTAACACAAACTAGATCCGGGATTGAACTGAATGTGATGTGACCGGTGTTAGATCATCAGTCCTATCCCGGAAATGTCTAATTTAGTAGATGTAAAACGTTATTTACTTAAAACCTTTATTTTTTTAAATACATTTTCTTTAAATTAACCTATGTTAATTTAACATAATATGTAAAACACTATTTTGATTCAACATCTCACAATTGAGCAGCTCTAGTAATTTATTGAAAATATTCCATTTTTGTGGTGAATGGCAATATTCCCTTTTTAGAACATCTGATACTCGTTTCAATGTTACCGTTTTTTACGTAGGAGCGCCCCTTTTTTATTTCCGCCTAGCTAGCACCCTCATTGAATATCAATTTTAGGAATTTGTAATTTAAATCGTGTGGGAATCCATCAACTTCTATCATCGTACCATATGTTACATTCTACTGGTGGTATGTAAAAATGCAGTGAGTTATAAATGTGAAAAGGGATATATACTCTAGGCTTACATGAAAATTCTTAGATTTAATTTATAATAACAATTATTATTGAATGCTAAAATTATTGTTTGGCATCCAGTTTATATGAAACTAATAACACCTAAATAAAATAATTTTTAATTCAACTCTGATGTCTTATTTTTAATGATAATTTTCATGGCACTTTTCAACTTCAAAGGGCACCTCTTTGATGTCTGTATTTTGTTGCTCTTTTTTTGTTATGCTCATTGTTGCCTTCGAATATCGATATGCACCAGTACACTTTGAAGCTTTTAACGGCAGTGGGCGAACCCGACCCCTTAGGCTGTTATAATTATATATATCGTTCTTTCAGCATGATGTGGTTACTCAGTCCACTGTCTAGCTCCATCACGCGCCCGGAAGAGGCCGACGCCTTACTGCGAGGCACCACGAAGTGATCCCACCGGGATGTACTCGCGCCCTTACTATCAGATTTGGCTGGATTTCTCCATCCCCTAGTCGTCACAGGTTCGAGGTCACTTGCGCGGCCTCTACCTGAAGTAAGCGGTTATTAAGTATGGATATTTTGCAAACTAAAGAGGACGTCGGCCATCATGGTCACTGGGCATCGGGTAGCCAACAGATTGATTCAAAGGATGAAGACGTCAGATCGACAAGTACCCTCCGCTGTCATAGGCAACATACATACATTTTCAGACCTCTCTGGTAATTCGCCGGCTGGGCATTCAATATCCAGCAAACATGATAGTGCACCAACCGCTCAGTTCCGCCCGAGTTATCCTCCGAATTCGCTGTCTTCTGATCCCAACCGCCTCCGACTGCAGGATTATAGCCGCGGCAGAAGCTAACAGCGGTGCTGACAGAGTAAGCCCCTCTACGAGGAGGCTACCAGATAGCCGTGAGTTGGGCAGGCCAGATGACGTATATTTTTCGGCAAACACCATCCAACCTGCACGGAACTATTGAGCTCTCTTGCAGTTCGGCTACTAAGACCCATATTGATTAAGGATCGGCTAAACTCCTGGACGGTCTGCGCTCTGTGCGGCATTGCCAATCGATTGCGCACTTTGACTAACAGTCGGGGAGGTCTGGAAGCAGTACTATTTCCTATAGAGCGGGGATGGTTGCGGACCTTACGGTGACTGCTCTTGAAACGACCATCGACTACCCGATCCTGGGTGAACAGACGGGCAAAGGATGCTGTGGTCCGCGATAGATTCGGTATATACCGTTTCCCCGCTTCGTAAGGGATAGGACCGCGCAAGCGACCTCGAACTCGTAACCAATCGAGAGACCGGAGTAATCTGGTCGCAATTGGAAGTAAGGGCGTGAGTGTAAGCCCGCTGGGTAGCATTCCTGCTATCTCGCGGTTAAGGCGTTGGCCTTTTACGGGCTTGTGGCGGAGCTTGATGGTGGACTGTTTCTGTCCAAGTCTTCTGCGCTCACTTCAGGGAGACAGAACGACTAATCGTTAAAACTTCCTGAGGTGATGGGCTCGCCGCTGTAGTTGATAACTCCAGTTGCACGGAACTATTAGGAACCAGTACAGGTAGTACTTCTTCTCTATCTCTCTCCTTCTTTTTTCTATGGGAAATTCTTACTTATATTTTTCGAAGATATTTAAACATCTTAAAATGGCGGTGTCTGGAACAAGCATTCCTAATAAATAATTCATGCGCGGGCTTCCGAAGGAAAATGTAATTAAACGCTGTTCTTGCTTTCATGTCTGCTAAGGCCGCTTTGAAGAGAGAATACAACAAACAACGTGTCAGCCCCTATTTACAAATTCTTCTCTTTCCTTCCCTGTGCAAGGCAAACACAAAATGGCGGTAGTTGTGTCGAAGGTGGCGCTTTAAATTCGAAGGCGTTGATTACGAAATTTCCCACTTTATGTCTTGGAATTAATAATTATGTTTGAGTTCAACGGTCTCTTCCTCCGACGAGTTTACCCACTTACAAAGAGACAGACCTTGCTTGCTTACCCTGGTTGCTACTTTTGTTTCGTTTCGCTAATGACGATGATGATGATGATGATGCAATGCGAGCTAGATATTCGGATGTAAATCTACTTTCAGTGTTATGTACTTCACACGTACCGGGAGAACTCACCGGTCAACGGCCCGATGCCCGGTAGTGACCGTTGTGTTGTAGCGACAAGTACCCACAGTTTCTGACGTACCGGACACATCTACCTGGCGTCGGCCTGACCTCTAATTGCCAAGTGGCTGTCGGCTATTCTCACGAGATCGTTCGGCATCAGCTATGGGGTCGACTTTGGTGGGATATAGAAGCACGCATACACGTATCGGGCTGACAAGGAGCTGTGAGGGACCACCCCTCACAAGACTCCAATTGCTCGTGAGTGAGGAGTGGAGCTCATCACGGGGTTTTCTCCATAGTAAAAGTCGTCTTGTTGCAGTTGAAGTAGTTTATTGCAGAAGGTATTTGATGCTTGCCAGTTGATAACGCTTCGAATGGTAAGTCGCAGTGTGTGTAGTGTGTGAATGATGATGATGTTTGACTCGTCGAAGATTGATATCGCGGATAATAAAGTGACTGCTTGATGATGATGATAACGAGGTGTAAACGCGGCTGTCGGTCAATAGAGGATGAGTGATGAGTGAACGCGGTAGCCGTCTACTAGAGTATGTTGAAGAGCGCGAGTACTTGTGGCTGACTGGCCAGAGAATGATGATGATGAGTGAGCGTGGTAGCCGTCTACTAGAGTATGTTGAAGAGCGCCAGTACTTGTGGCTGACTGGCCAGAGGATGATGAATAATCGATCGAATGTATGGGTTTATATAGCGCGTTAAGTGACGCAATACCGTGCGTGGGGGAAGTGATTATGTCCGATTTGAATCGATTAGGAGAAATGATATTAGTCATCGGCTGTGTCTGCATTAATTGCCGAAATTATAGAGAATTCAATGTAGGTTGCCGCGTGTAATATTAAGTGTGTTTGCAGTTATGGATTTCTAGAATTTAATTCTTTTGTTGACTGATACGTTGGGCGAAGTACCAACAGAGCTAATGGGCCTATTGCCAACTGCACCATTATGACCTATGTGTTAGGGTCGGCATAACTCTCAGGTCAACACTTATCCGGCAGCCTCTAAGCAGAAGTCCGAGCCCGGAAAGAACTCTCTACCTGCATGCCAGTTCCACTGCGAATCATAGTTCGAAACGGTTTACGCACCGAGTGGCGTTAGCCAATCGGTGAAACTCTACATTCAGACTAATAGCCGGGGGAGTCTGGAAACGGCTTTGTTTCTTATAGAACAGGGGCGGTTGTTTACCTTGTGGCAGCCTCTCTTGAAACGACCATACGGCTACCCGATACCGGGTAAATAGCCGGGCAAAGGACGCCGTGGTCCGCGATAGATTTAGTAGACACCGAATCACCGCTACACAAGGAAGACGACCGCACAAGCGACCTCGAACCTGTAACCAGTCGAGTTGCCTTAAAAATCTGGCTGTAACTGGAAGTAAGGGCGCGAGTGACAGCCAGCTTGTGGTAAAGCGGATTCTCGCGTTAAAACGTTAGCTTCTTACGGGCGAGTGGCGTAACTAGACAGTGGACTGTTTTCGTCCCAAGTCTTTTACGCTCACTACACGGGAGAGAAAACAATCAAATATCGTTAAAATTCCTGAGGTGGCGGGTTCGCCCGTCGTAGTTGACAGCTTCAGTTGTTGGACCGACAGTAAGCCCGTGAGAGCGATCTTTAGCGCTTGTCATTTATTTTGGCATTGTCGGATGAAATTGACATGATTTTTTTTATTATCTTGGTGGAATATCGGCCCGTCTTTTGGGACAAGACTCTAGAAACATATAATAAAATGTTAATGAAAATTGAGTGGAAAAACTTGAGCAGGGATGTGAACGGAAAAAAATCATGGATAAGAATAACGAGGTCAAAAAAAAAAACGTCGTAACAAGAGCCACATAGCAAAAATAAAATTATGTTATGATCCATCGCAACATCTGGCACAGACCACACTGGCCCGCCCATCGTCGGAACGTCACCGCACGCTGATTGTCGCCACGTTTTCGTTTCTTTTAAAATATACACATATACAAGGTTTTTTATCGTACAATTTGCAAGGCTAAAAAAATATACAAGGGTATTTATCATAATGTACAAAAAATATTGATATAGGATTTTTAGGTCAAAATAATAAAATTAATAAACGATAACTTACGATAATCGGCGATCATCGTCCCTTTTTCGAAAAAAAACATAAAACCGTATTTTTTTCTTTTTTACCAAATGTATAGATGTTGTATGTTAACATAAGATAAAGATAAAAGATAGAAAGTATTTATTTCCATTACAACCATACAATTGTGTAGGAATGACAGTAATTAATCTTAAACTAGTTACTCAATTTAGACAAGAGATGATATACAATATATAGCTTTAAACTTACCAATTTACAAAAACATATACTATATGATAACAGTCTACAACAAATCAATCAACGGTAAATAATATGTATTAGATTAAATGGGTAGATACGATGCTATGTATTTTCAAAATATTTTAAGAAGTCATTATGAGCATACATGTTGATTTTAGGCAGATAGACTCGGATGGATCTCTTGAAAATATCGATGTTTTTAATTGCTTTTAATCTTTCGGGCAATTTATTGAAAAGTGTGAGGCCTAAGTATCGACTAGTCGCCTGGAACTTGGCAGTGCGTGCTACGAACGGTTGGAGATACATAAGGTCGGTCTCCGTATTTCGTTTATTGCCGGAGTCTAAAACTGAACTGGTATGGAAATGGTTGATAAATTGAAATGATGATTAGAGTCAACTAATTATTTATTTAGATTTTTAATGCATTTGGCTGCAGTGTACACTAAAATAACGAAACAGACAAGGAAATTCCGAACGATCATTGCGAAGCAGGTGGCGCGCGACCCCCTCGGATTGTTAAATTCAGCACCTGTTACAATTGCCACAGAACAAATCGGAAGCTTTAGGAATTCCGGACGAATGGGATGCCTTCTTATTTTATAAGAAATAGAATGCGATGAAATGGTTTTAAATTTATTATATTTTAGAACCAATTAACTAAGACTATTACTAACTCACTAATCAGATCATTAAAAAATCATTTCCTTTTTTCGTACTTCACTATAAAATTACACCTAAATTATAGCATGTGAATTAATTTTGTCGGTATTTTTGCCATATTATGCTATTTTTGTCGATATTATCTATGAATTAATAAACATAACAAATGATGTACAAAGAATCATTATTTGGCTGCGCTTTTGTTTGAATGCAACGGACAATATGAGAATTACATAGGTACCCCTAAATATTTCGATGCTTGCGACCTCCTATAAAATGGATAGCTGACTGCCAACCTTCACTAGTTGGATTGGCACCCTAAGAAGAATAAAAAGGATATAAATGATATATTTTTTATATTATTTATTTATTTTCATTTGAATTACATCATCAAAATTACAGGGAAAAGCTACATATAAACAGAGACTGCAACTACAAATGCAACAATGAGACTGCAACTACAAATACAAATCTACAAATAGAATAGAATAGAATAGAATAGGGGGATATCCTCGGATTATCTGGCCTAATTTTGCCCACGTAATTTTGACGACATACTCTCAAGGTTTTGTATGAAATAATCAATTCCAGTCAGGCGCGAAAATTAAGAAACCTCCTATTAGAACTTGTTTATTTAAACTTTCGGGACAATTGCTAGGGGTAACTGAACAATGATTAGCATGGATGCTCTGGAGAGGACTTAAGACACGACATAACGAGGAGGAATAACGAGGAGATATTCAGCCTTTCTATACTTGCACTCTTCATACACACAATAGTTTTAGTCTATAATAGATCGTTCCTAATGATTCAGCGCAGCTTTAGTGGTGTTGGCCTTCTTTTTATTACCTTGGTCAGCCCAAATCACGGTTTCATTCCCATCCGGTAGCCTCCTCGAAGAAGAAATTGACCTGTCAGGACCGCTATGACCTCTGCGGCTGTAACCTATTATCAGAGGTCGTTGGGATTAGAAGTGCGAATTCGGGGAACACCTCAAGTGTAACTGAGCGGTTTGTATACCAGGCTGAGTCAGCCACTCTTACGAAGTCCGGCAAGCAACCTGGGGACGGGGGAGAGAGACGTGTGTTTTCTAAATAGCGGGGGTAGCTTTGACCTGGCATGACCTATCCTTGGAAACGATCCGATGCCTACCCGATCCCCAGTGACTTTGACGGGCAAAGGGCGTCCCAGATCCACGATATATTTATTATAAATTAACGCCAACGTCAGGTAAAGGCCACGCAAGCGACCTGAAATCCGTAACCAGACTGTAGGATATAGAAATCAGTCCAAATCTGGTAGTAAAGGCGTGAGGTTGGACAACTGTTTTCTCTTCCCAGTGCTTCTAGGTAAGGCGATGAACTTATGAGCATCTTGGCGTAGATAGATTGTGGATCGTGTTGTCCCTCTACATTCTCTTCTTGGGAGAAAGAATGATATCGTTATGAGTTCCAGGGGTGGCGAGTTCGCCCGTAGTATTTAATAACTCTTACGTCAATACATAATATTAAGGCATTTACAATAAGGATTCTGACTTTGATGCTGATGTACTACCGAACTCCCAATAGGTTCTTGAGAATAACGAAACCCCACCCAATTCTTCCTCAGATTTGTTATTTAAAACTCAAATTAGGGTCAAAGAGTACAATAGGAAGCATCAAGAAAGTAGTAACCTTTGCCTTGCCTGAGTTTATCCTAGCTGTCACTTCCTCTCGTGCATAAGTTAATCTTTATGATGATATTCGCACGCAAATCTAAATTTTATAGCAATTAACACTTGCGCGAAACACTGAATATATTTCTAATGTGTTGCATTTTTCTCACTCCCTTCTTTAAGAAAGTACGGTTAGGCGGGGGAGCGGAGTATTTATATTATGATTTTAGAGAAATGTATATTCCTATTATTTACATGGAGCAGTATTTACAGCGAAAATACGAATGAATCAATTGATCAGAGCACAGAAACTAATAATAAAAAAATACAGAAAAAACCTTCGAGATACTTCACAGATGACCTCTACAAAGTGTATAATGTGCTGGACGTACACAACTTTACGTGAAAGCGGCGATCTCTCACTATCAAACTAATTTAGATAACGCTTTAAGAACTCAACAACGTATTTGCACTTAATAATCTTAAGCTAATCATTTCGATGTCCTCCGAATGCAGACCACTTTTGGGCACAGGCATTTTGTATACATAGCCCCCAGAATATTTAATTAACTATAAGAAGAACTACAACTATAGTTGACTAAGTCTTCTTTCAAAGCCAAATTTGATACATGGTTGAAACATGACAGCGAGGCAAATATCCAGAAATTGATATATCCAGACTGTTTCGAATATAAAATAAGGTCCTTTTCTTGATTATTTCCTATTTTATAATTTTGGTTACTATTATTAAAGATTTTATATTTTGATGTGTTGCGATCCTATGTGGATCAACCAATTAATATTTTATTGAATTGAAGATAGACAACTTTTCCACTCGCGATGATACATGCGGTGGGAGACCACCGATCGCGCCGAGCGCGGCGCGATCGGTGTTAACGAAACACGATGTGTTTACTGATTAATTAACAATTATTTCGAGACTGTTCGGCTCGCCTCACTTACACGTTATTGACAATGGGAATGATTTCTTTTGACTCCTAATAAATTCTCTCACGTGTGTCAACATTGGCTGATGCGAATATTTGAATATGTCTCTGGCGGTTGGTTTTAAACATTTTAATGTGACGTAGCCGGTACAATATCATTTAACAGGATTGGCTATATTTCGTATTCTGCTTTGATTATTTCCTATGGTGATTATTAGTTAGTTATACATTGTTTGTAATGGTTATGGTATTCTATGATAAATATTTTTAATTTGCTGAATAAATGTACATAAAACTCGAGATCTTGCTGCCTTGGAACGAATCCTGGCTCTTAGTTGAACGGCAGCAGTACACTTATGCCAATGCTTATACCTGAATGTAATAGAAATATTAGTAAAAGACATATACATTGCAAATCCGTTACTTTAATTAAATAAATGTATATGTGGATTAATACCAAATGACGCAAAAAATATTATCATAAAATAACATAAAATATAAAAGGAGCTGCTATGGAATTCACCGACCGAAGTCGGACCGACATAATACTATTATTACACCTCTGGGGGTGAGCGGTGGATTCCAGATTGACGATTAGCTGTGGTAGATTTAGGACAGCTGTCTTGGCAAATGTGATCGTACACCTTAATTTTTATCTCAATTCCCTCCCCCTTCGAAGCCATAGAATTTGAGATGCGGAAATCGCGGTTTTAGGTATTTTTTTCTAGAAAAGATAGATTATTTTCCAGGAGAGACCAAGATTTTTATAAAGGTGAAACATTGATTTGGCTGGCAGGCCACGAGCGAAATCTTCCATCGAGTGAAGGTGAAAAGTGAAGCCGTTAAGGGTGACTACATTTGCGAGATCATGGTATTCATTTATTTAGTACTCGTGGTCTTTTGGGATATTTTATTTCATTGAAGAGTCTATCTATCGAAATATAGAGTAAAAAGTTATAAGATAAATAGTTATATCTATCGAGATTTTCATAGAATAGTTATATCGAGATTTTTATAGAATTGATACCGCTTAGAGACCGAATCTATCTCTAGAATCCAATCCGAATCTTTCTCGATTATAAAGAAAGTTTTTGTAATGAAATGTTTTTGCCTTTAGAGCCATCCCGCACAAACTATATAACGATGGCATAGAATGCAGATGTGGTATGTGCAATGGAATACATTTTACAGGACAGCAATTTTAAAGTTTGGATATCTGGTACTTTTAAGCTTTTATTATTATAGCTCCTATATTTCTATATACTGTAAACTAGTTCATTGGCTAACACAATATAGGTAATTAGAATAATAAAAGTAAAATATGGATGCTTAAATTTGAATTAATTACCTATAGGTGTGCACTTACCACTTCTGTCTACTGCTCTATTGTACATACCACAATTGTCTACTTTTGATATCAGTTTCTTTTAAAAGAAGAACATGAAAAAATACCTTTTTAGAATTGAAAAATATTTAATTAAGTTTAGTAAAGTACATAGAAGTTATTAAACAAGCATGGATAGTTCTATGCAAAATTAATCTGTGTGTTTTTTAAACTAAGTGGGTTTACCTAATTAACAAAAACAACTCAAATTTTATTCCTCATCTTTAGAATCCACTCATCTAAACATGCGGGAACTTGAAGGCAGAGAATGATAAAAATATTCATAATCCCGTGGGATTACTTAACCATCAAGTAGAGACAATAAGTCCTTCTTCTTGGCTTCTGTGATAGTCAAGGTTTAATTGTATGCCTTATTTAATATTATATCTTGCTGCCAATCCGCTGCCTGTAAGTTAAAACTATGATTACAAATCACAATCATTTAGCAGAGAAGGAAACACATTTTTTTCTTTTTACCTTAGCACTTCTTTTTTGGTTAATATTAATTTTCATGAAGTTTTCTTCATCGAGGTCATATTTGTACATAATAATATTGGGCTTAGTTTTGGTAAATCGCAGCCATTTAATTTTCAGCCAATTCACGGTGTTTTTGTCATTATTTTATGTAGTATTGTGTACTACTTGATTGGTCAATAAATTAAAATCCTAAAAGTCACTGTTAGTCAAAATATTTACAATATATGGGTTTGGATTTATTCTAGCAGCAGAAATTAGGAAGGCCTGTGTGGTTTATTTTTTAAAATGTTTTCTAGCCTTTTCTATTGTGGCATGCATGGCATCTGCCTCCAATAGGAATGCCCAGATTCCATGTACTTGAGATCTATTGTCTACAGGTGGCTTAAATTATTCAGAGCATACAATATTGCAGCACAGACATGTTCATTTCTGTTTTGGCCTCCACATGTGTCAGAGAAAGAAGAAACATGAGTCACGGTGTCAGGCATTGACTCCAAATATTCAAAAAACAGGTACCTATTTCATTGCTGCCTTTCTGAGCTTTACATTCATCCCATAAGTAGCAGTAACCATCTGGAATGGTTTTCATATATTGTGAAATTATATGCATTCAATTTTATCTTGTAATAAATAGCAGAATCATCTACAAATGGGAGAGTCAATATACTTTGCAAGTTAAACGAAACTAATCTGAATGTTTTACCATGATTCTCTTGTGCCTTAATTTTTTTTCACATTGTTTCATTTTCATTGATGCATTTTCTCTGGCTTTATGTGCTGCCCATTAATCTTTCGGGTCATCTTTATTTGATGAGGCATTATATGCATTACATTTTGTAGACTAATCCTTTTTTTGGCTGATAAAAGCTTAATGCTGGATCATATGAATGAAAAATATCCTTAGAAACATAATAGGGCACTGGTAGCATTTCTTGAATTTGTTTTTTGTACATACGATACATAATGCTTATATTTAAATCAGAGAAAAAATATAATTTCTTGCTGTCACGCCTGCAGCAATGAGATTCCATCCGTGGGAATGAGTCAATGAGAGATTTAACAGCTGCAATATTGCTCACTGATGTAGCAGTGGCTGGTTTCTTGCCTGCTCTTTTGTCGTTACTCGAATATGAGGCAGTACTTGACACTATCAAAGTGTCTAATATCCTGTGATTAATCGATAATGTATTGCATAAAAACTTTGTAGAAACTTTTATCAATGCTCCTCTTGGTGCCCTGAAATGATATTGTTTCGATAGTTTCTTAGGGATTTGAGCATTTTGTCGAACAACATCACCAATGGTAATTAGTGATGATAAATATTGCTTTTGTTTGGTGGTATCACTTAAAGCCCGATATTCTTCCAATATAATTTTAAAAGGCACTTGAATTTACAATAAAATTACACGGAAACCAACTAACCGATTCACCAAAGTGACAAGTGAAATGTTGACAGAACGTCTGGGTTGTCAGTTAAGGTGGCAAAATATACAAAGTGCTACATACCACATTTGTACATTTAATTTGTTCACGTCGAATGGGGTAAGGGCACATGCAACAATTGGCTCCTACATAATTTTCATTTTTAATCAATTTACCACATTTGATACATTAGTAAATCATAACTGGGACAACATACGCTTACCACATTTGTACGCAACAAAATTTAAGTTACAACGACCAACTCTGTGTACTTAACTCAATTTTGACAAAAAGTGTACTTACCACATCTGCGTTCTATGCCATCGATAAGGGGTTTGTTGGGGACCGTTGTTGCCACGAGCCACTGAGAGGCAAATGACCTCACGAATAAAAGCAAGGGCTTTGTCGTAGCGGTAAGAGTAACGTTCTTGATGTAAGGCCGCCTTGCAGCCAGCTTGAATATGATAGAGAAAAGTCTAAGTTGTCGATATACCTAATGCAATATATATACGGGGTTCTCTGAGGTGAAATTACGCCTTCATAATTCATAATAATTTCACGTCAATTCCAGATTTCCATACAACCGTCTCAGCGGCTCATTGGCGTACATTTCTCTCAATGAAAATGTTTTGTAAATGTTATTTGAAATTGCCCCCTCCCGCGGTCCGCCCTTCGATTGCTCGAGTGCTTAATACCTCAATCTTACCCAAGTGGTGTGGTAGTGTGGGGTGCCCATCAAATCGCGCTAACCTACTTTTAATTGCGTGCTTTCAATTTATTTGCACGGCGGGACGTGTGGCGGTATTCGCTGCACCCCTCCCGAACTTCAAAACGTCACCTCGAGCGGAAGTATGCAAATGATTGCCGCGACATGCGACCGATTGGAAATTGCTTCCGCCGCTTCGTAGGGGTTACACCGGGAACCACAACCGCGCGTCAATAATATGAAATCGAATTCTATCGCGATTGCTTCACATTATAAATAAATAATATTTATTTATTTATTTATAAAGGAAAACATACACCGCTACAAAAAAAACGATTGTCTAACACCAAGACCTTTCCGGCAAGCAGACGCCCCCCCCCCCCCCATCAAGCTAAGCCCCACAACCCCCCAATCCATCCTTCCACAACTTCTCCCCTCCCCGCCCCCTTACCGCGCCAGCCTCTCAACCTCCCGCCAACTTCTTCCCCGTGCCCCCCACCAACTCCCCCCTCGCGCCGTCCCCATTCCACGCTGACCCCCCCCCCCCCATCGATAGTGGTGGTGTCATTATAGCGTAGTAAATGTAGTCAAATATATAAATAAATACAAACGGAGCTGCCATGGAATTCACCGACCGGAGTCGGGCCCATCATAATACTATTTTTTTTACACTTCTGGGGGGTGAGCAGTGGATTCCGGACTTAAGAACCGGCTGTGGTAGGTTTAGGACAGCTGCCTTGCCACATGTGAGCGTCACCTTACCACCCATTCACTCCCCCTTCGAAGCCATAGAATTTGAGATGCGCAAATCGCAGTTTTAGATAATTTTTCTAAGAAAGAGTTGCTTATTTTTCTGGAAAGGCCAAGATCTTTAAAGAAGTGAAATAGAGATTTAGCTGGCAGGCCACGAGCGCCAACTTCCACCGCGTGAAGGTGAACAGTGAAGCCGTTCCGGGTTACGGCATTTGCAAGATAATGGTATTTATTTAATTTGTACTCGTGGTCTTTTGGGATATTTGATTCCCATGGAACAGTTAATTCTACAATAAGAGCCACCTTCCGAGATAGAAAGTAAAAAGTTATATCTGGACGGAGGGCTGTGCATCCGAGACTTTCAGGGAGTTTTTACTGCTTAGAGACCGAATCAACCTCCAGAATCCAATCTGTAGCTTTCTCGATTATTGAGAAAGGTTTTGTAGTTCAATGTTTTTTGCCTTTGGAGCCATCCCGCACAAACTGTATTGGGGGTTTGGAGGATACTGTCAAACCCTTGTTGGCACGAGCCACTGAGAAAATAATTACCTCGCAAATAACAGCGAGAACTTTGTCATGGCGGTAAGTGTACCGTCCTTGATCTAAGGCCACCTTGTAGCCAGCTAGAATGTGTCTAGCTGTGCAAGGGGTATTGCTACAGAGGGGACAAGAACTATCCTCGGCAAAGCTCCAACGAGCGAGGTTACTGATGTCTGGAAGTGTATGCTGAAAGGCATTCAAATAAAATTTCAGCATCTCTGGCGTCCAGTCATAGAGCATTACCTTCCAGTGCATTGGAGGCGGAATGCAAAAGTCCCCAATTGTTGTCCAATCATTCTGGCATTGAAGGCCAATAGCATGAGCCATACTCTTTCTGTCGTAATCTCCCCGCAAAAGAGACTTCTTCAAGTCCACGTCGCTCGTGGTTTTACTGCCATACCCCAGACCAGTGCCATTCTGGCTGATTCCAGAACTTTTTGTGGAAGTCTACGAGGGCTTGTAGATCATTTGAATCACTACGGCCACTTATTACGTGCTTCGATATTGCCGGATCTTTGGAATTGCACAGAATCGAATTTTTGGTTATTCTGGAGTTGGCGTAGAGCAGAGAGGGCAGTTTAAGCGCTAGCCCAAAATTTTGTTTGGACCTGAAGAGAGTCGAGGGGTCAGCTGGTTTGGCTAAGGACAGCCAGGATTTTAAACTAGCTGTCACCAGCGCATCTAGACGGGACAGTTGGGTTTTGGTAAAATCGTAAATAAGAAAGGGCCATGACAAATGTGACGTTAGATAATTGTCATAGATCCAGGCCTAACGAGGGCCAGAAATTAGCAAGGCATCTATTTTCGCCAGGCAACTTTTGAAATGCTCTATAACATGATCGCCCGAGACGTCTTTTCCCTGATGGGTGATTTTTCTGCCGAGGAATTTGAAATGATTGTTTGGGTCTATAAGGGAGATATTAGAGCCCTATTGTAGTATTTTTGTAGTATTTCCGTAGTATTAAATGGCTATTTCCAATGTAATGTAACATTTTCTTAAATACAGCGGAATTAAAAAATGTGTCGCTTGTATAAAGGATCTTCCAAACAAAATTTGACAATGTGGTTTCAGATTTCCTAACGACGCATCTGTGTACCGAATTTTAAGTCGTTCAATATTTCGAGATTGAAGTAAAACTAGCGGTCCCCATGGTGGACCGATTTTAACCACAATCTAACAATTGCCATGATCAAATGATGGCTGCATGCCACATTTCAGCATAATCGGATGAAGCGTTTGGGCGCTATCATGGAGGAATACACACACACACACACTCACACACACACAGACTCATAGACAGACTTCAATCAGAAATTCTTAATCGTCTCGAGGCGGTGGGAGGGGGGGAGGGGTTAAATGGATATTTCAGTCTTCATCTAAAAAAAAATCGGCGCGTTCACAACACTTTCCATTGGGCTGGAAAAGTATAAATACAATGTTATAAATATGAGGTGGGTATCTAAATGTAACGGGATTGTTGTTGCTGCTCCGCCTTCGAGTTGGAGTGGAAAACTCACAGCTATTCCTACTTAGTACAGGCACGTATAGGTCCCTGTGAGTCAGAAGTCAGTACGTCCAGTCACAATCAGTGTCCAGCCCCATCGCTGCGAAGGCACTAGAAGTGCGCAATGTTTTTTTTCGACTCTTGTTTTTTAACCTCTGCTAAATCGTGCGAAAAGGACAAAGAGTGTTAAGGTTTTGTTTCCTGTTGAAGACAACTACATACAGTTCAGGCTTATGAATCGCTTAGGGAAGCCTATATGGGTGATGCAATGACTCGCACTCAGGCTTATGAATGGTATAAAAGGGATCAAATGAGTGTAGAAGACGAACCTCGAGCTGGTGGCCTTTCAACGAGCCTCATCCCGGAAAACATTGAAAAAATCAGGGAAAAGTGAGTGAAGACCACAGAATCACTATTGCGTATTTTTTAGAAGCCACAGGTGTCTCTTGGAGATCTGTCAATAGATTTTGAGTGATTCATCTCGAAAAAAAAATATGGTGTCCACATTACTTTCCTTTAGGCTGGAAAAGTAAAAGAAGATGCATTTGAATTTACTATGTTTTAAATACTATCACTCCAGAACCGATATACCATCAAGTGGTGTAATAAACTCTCATCAAATCTGTTTCTCAATTATAAATTGTAATAATATTCTCATTTATATTTATATATATGAACATCTAGATTTAAGTTTATTGGAAAGTTTATTAAAAAAAATATATAAATATTGATTATTCTATTGCTGACTATTTTGTTGATAGTTGTTTAAATACTGACTATTTTATCGTGGCTATTATTGACATTATTTTTTGTGGGTATAATTTGCCAAATTGTTATATATTCCATATATAATTCTAACCAATTTTGGAGACCTTAGTGGAGCTTGAGGGTTCTATGCAGCTTGGAACGCCAGGTCAGTTTATTTTGCGGCCAGTCCAACACATGGTACAGCTCCCAATCGGGAGCCTTCGTATCCCACGAGGAAGTACATCGGCATGACACCAGGAATAAAACCCTGTATCTCCAACCGTTCGTAGCACGTACTGCCAAGTTCCAGGCGACTAGTCGATACTTAGGCCTCAAACTTTTCAATAAATTGCCCGAAAGATTAAAAGAAATTAAAAACATCGATATTTTCAAGAGATCCATCCGAGTCTATCTGCTTAAAATCAACATGTATGCCCATAACGACTTCTTAAAATATTTTGAAAATACATAGCATCGTATCTACCCATTTAATCTAATACATATTATTTACCGTTAATTGTTTTGTTGTAAACTGTTATCATATAGTCTATGTTTTCGTAAATTGGTAAGTTTAAAACTATATATTGTATATCATCTCTTGTCTAAATTGAGTAACTAATTTAAGATTAATTACTGTCATTCCTACACAATTGTATGGTTGTATTGGAAATAAATACCTTTTACTTTTACTTTACTTTACTTCTCGAAGAGGAGAATTAAATGAAATATTTCCCTCGGTCCATATCCAGGCAGTGTACTCTGCAAAGCAATGTTTTATCTGGTGGATTACAATATAAAAACAAATATTTTTTTTAATCATCGCTTTTAATCATTAATCACATAATATTATTTTTTTATCATTTACATAAAATTCACAATTTTTAATTTGGTATGAAGCTTTCGATACGTAATAATTATGCGCTTTAATGCTCAAATAGGGTAATATATGGCATGCAAATATCTCCGTATTCCTTTCCAATGTAAGCAGTCTATATAAAAATGCGATAGGTTGCACTAATTATTGGACGTTGTTATTGTTATCATTTGTTTAATATTGTTTTTTTAATTAATCAGTTCTTTAAAAAAAAAATATCAATGTTATTATAAAAAAAAGGTTTTATCAATACATGGCCAAATAAATTGCTTGTTATTTGCCTGACAAAGCTATCAGCACCATCTGCATAACGCCAGCGCAAAAGGATGGCAATAACTTACTATAGCGTTAAGCTATCAAATACTCTATATAACCAATGGTGCAAGTAACGTCTACCGCAAGCGACTTTAGTCGGTCTAGTGAGATTAACCCATAATTGCATTTGCAAAAATATAAGGTGAGGCGTAACCGCGAACGTTCTGTATCTGGTATGTTGTATTTTAAGCGTTATTTTCCTTGACGCGCGTACTGTTGCATTTAATTTAATTTTACATGGTTTTTAAATCTACAAAAAGGGCAATGACTCTCACATGTGTTTATTTTTACACAAATAAAAAAATGTTTGTATGATACGGTATAATAATATATAATTATATTTAGAAGAGAACTTTACATTATATAAAATAAATTTTAATATCTGTGTTCTTATTCTTCTTGTATGTGGAAACAATCATGTGTGTATGTATGTAAAACAATGTATAAACTTGTATGTATGTAAAAAACAATGTAGTTGTTTACAGACATCTAGTAGTAAAACAAACAAAAAAAATATGTTTATTATAAGGTGGCCTGTATTATTCATAAAATTAAATTCATTTTTTTAGCTCTGACACTCCTTAAAAATACACAAACCTTACATAGGCCATATTACAGTAACCTTAAAACAGAATTGATTTTGATAAGTGAATTACGAACCGATTTTGTCAAAATCGTCCGTTGACGCGATAAATTTATGCATTAACAAATTTCACGCTGCGAATGCCTTGTTTTCGACACCCCGCTGCGATGTTTCCCCTTTTCTAGGGCTTAATTAAGAAATTTCATGCCTTTTAAGGCCGCCTTGAGGCTTTCTTCTTGTCGCGGCTGCTGATTAAACCGCCCCAATCAAATCGACGTTTAACAACTCGCCTAGATTGAGGCGGAGCGGATAAATTTTGCAAATGCAATTATGGGTTAATCTCACTAGACCGACTAAAGTCGCTTGTGGTAGACGTTACTTGCACCATTGGTTATATAGAGTATTTGATAGCTTAACGCTATAGTAAGTTTTTGCAAGCCTTCTGCGCTGGCGTTATGCAAATGCTGCTGATAGCTTTGTCCGGCAAACTAACAGCATTTGATTTGGCCTTGTATTGATTAAACCTTTATTTTATAACAACATTGATAAAAAAAAAGTTTTTTAAAAAAAACTGATTATTTAACAAAAAACATTATTTAACAAATGATAACAATAATAACGTCTATTAATTAGTGCAACCTATCGCATTTTTATATAGACTGCTTACATTGGAAAGGAATACGGAGATATTAGCATGCCATATATTACCCTATTTGAGCATTAAAGCGCATAATTATTACGTATCGAAAGCTTCATTACAAATTTATTTATTTATTTATTTTATTAACTAAATTATTAACTAAATTAAAAATTGTAAATTTTATGTAAATGATAAAAAATTATCATTATGTGATTAATGATTAAAAGCTATGATTTAAAAAAACACTTGTTTTTATATTGTAATCCAGCAGATGAAACATTGCTTTGCAGAGTACACTGCCTGGATCTCGACCGAGGAAAATATTTCACTTAATTCTCCTCTTCGAGAAGGCTCCCGTATGGGAGCTGTACCATGTGTTGGACTAGCCGCAAAATAAACTGACCTTGCGTTCCAAGCTGCATAGAACCCTCAAGCTCCACTAAGGTCTCCAAAATTGGTTAAAATAATATATGGAATATATAACAATTTGGCAAATTATAACCACAAAAAATAATGTCAATAATATCAATGATAAAATTGTCAGTATTAAAACAACTATCAACAAAATAGTCAGCAATAGAATAATCAATATTTATATATTTTTTTATAAAACTTTCCAATAAACTTAATTCCAGATATTCATACATATAAATATAAATGAAAATATTATTACATGTTGATAAGATTGCAGCGGTTGCCAAATGCAACTACAACCCCAACGATGTTTGTTCAATTTATCGCTTGCCGATCAAGAAATCTGAAACTAAACCAAAACCGATTATTGTAAAATTTATTTCAAGTGGAAAAAAGAATAAATTTATGATGAATTTTAGAAAATACATAAGAAATTGTAAAACCAATGGCGAAACCTTGACCTTATCCGACTTGAGTTATACGGGTACTACAAACGCTCCAGTATTTATTTCCGACGAACTGACCCAGCGTTCGAGAGATTTGCTTTGGAACGCAAAACGAATTTCCAGAGAAAAATCTTACAAGTATTGCTGGGTTAATGCTGGACGAATATTTGTGAGAAAAAACCAAGGCGATAAGGCAATTCTAATTAAAAATAATTCCACTTTTTTATCTCTATAAAACATGTACTATATTCTGGGATTTTTCTTAACGATGAATATTTTAATGATTCTCTGAATATTTTTATGATTCTCTTAAGTTTTTACGGATCTTATATTAATAATGTATTATATTATAATATTCATATATTATTTTTACATTTTTACGATTTTGATAAAATTTATGCCGTATACATTTTTAGCTATCTATTATTTTATCTTATTTTTGATAATTTTAATGATGTATGTGATGACGAATCAATATTTAAAATATCTATTAGCATTTATTTATTTTTAGCAATGCGCCTAAGTTTTATGTCCTTAAGACTCATAATATTATTCGATCAATATATCTTTCATTTTGCCATTAATGTAATGATTTTTACCACAACGCATAACAATGGATCATGACATGAACTTTATTAGTAATATTGATAATGATAGGCATAATACTGCGGATATAAATATATGCAGGAGCATCCTTTCAGAAAAAAAGGCCATAAAATTCTTAGCTATGAATATTAGAAGTTTGAACAAAAATTACGATAGTCTAGTAATCTTCTTGCAACATCTCAATGTAGACATTGATGTAATTATACTCACTGAAACTTGGAATGGTAAATTTTACAGGGAGAAGCATATTCCAGGCTATGAATCTTTTCATACCAACTTTAATCATACTCAAAATGATGGCATTGTTCTATTTATCAAAGAAAGCTTCAGCTTCTTATCGGTACAAGAAATAGCTTTTCCTGAAGCAAATTGCTTGCAAATAAACATAGATGAAGCCACAAGTCTACTTACTATTTATCGAAGCCCATCTATAAATAATATCAACTTCTTCCTAGAAAGCCTTAATACACTTTTATGCGCTAATAGAAATTCTCAAAATCTGTATCTATGCGGTGACTTGAATATCTCTATAGCAGGAACTCTGCATCCACAATCTGAGGAATATCTAAACGTCCTAATGCTACATGGTCTCCGACCAGAGATAATTCATCCAACGCGCGAATATAACAATAGCAGCAGTTGTATGCAAGTTGGATCACGTCATGGTTCGAACCAAAAACCTAATCTCGACCATTGTATACAAAAATTCAATTACAGATCACTATACAAACTTCTTTAAGTTGGCCGCTAAGGGAAGTAATAACGTTGTACATCCAAACAAGCAAATAAAGAAAATAATTAATTATGATAAAATAGTTTACGAATTCAGCCAATATGATTGGAATCAGTTATATCAGATTAGGGATGCTATCGACGCCTATAACTTATTTTTTTCCATCTTGAGTAACATTATACAGAAACATACAACATCGAAAACTGTAATTATAAAACATAAAAATAAAAAAATTACACTGTGGATTACTGATGGACTCCTCTTTTGTATTCACAGGCGTGATAAAATGCACGCAGCGTTAAGAAAAACACCGGACAATGCAATGCTCAGGCAGAAATACACTCGTTATCGAAATTTATGTAATAAAATTATTAAATTGACTAAGCAGCAATACTTTAAAAAACAAATAACTGACTCAGCCGGGGACCCACGAAAAATCTGGATAAATATAAAAGAAGCGGCGAATTATAAAAATAGAAAGGATGTAAATTTAAATAGTATTAAAATTGACAATCAAATTATTACAATGAAAGATAATCCTGAAAAGTTACTAAATTGTACAAATAGTCACTTTTGTAATGTTGGCTCCAAATTAGCAGAAAAGTTTCGTGGGATAAATAGTTCTGTAATTACTGACCTAAGTAAATCTGATACGTTACCTGTGTCCATGTACCTAACGCCTACAAATAGAGACGAAGTTAAGAAAGTAATAGGCAGCCTTAAAAATAGGTCAGCGGTGGGGGATGATGGGGTCGGGACATGCGTATTTAAACTAGCTGAAACCTATCTCAGCCAGCCTATTGCTTTTATCATTAATATGAGTTTTAAAAGCGGAATTTTTCCTGACAAATTAAAAATTGCCAAAGTAATTTCAATACATAAAGGGGGAGATAAGCAGGACCTCAATAACTATCGACCTATCTCCATTTTAAACACGATCTCCAAAATCTTCGAGAAAGTTGCAAAGGCGAGACTCTATAAATTTTTAATTGAAAATAAAATACTCTCAGACAATCAGTTCGGTTTTAGGGAAGGTTTAGGGACAACAGACGCTATAGCAGCCTTAACTGAATTTATAGTCAAAACGGTGGATAAAGGAGACAAGTGTCTAGGAGTTTTCCTTGACCTTGCAAAGGCTTTTGACTCCGTTCCTCATAATATATTATTATGCAAACTGAGCAGTGTAGGAATTAACTATACAAGTCTTAAATGGTTTGATAGTTACCTATCCAACAGGGTACAAAGTGTCACCATCCAGGGCCTCCAGAGTAAAAGCCAGCATCTCACGTATGGTGTGCCACAGGGTAGCGTTTTGGGACCCATTTTATTCCTCGTCTACATAAATGACCTATGTCAGTTACCAGTAGGTAAAATCATCACATATGCCGATGACACTGTTATACTATTCAAGGGTTCAAACTGGGATTACACATTTGAGAAAGCAAACGAGGGCATGGAAATTGTTAAAAATTGGCTAGGAAACTTTATGTTGACGCTTAATGTTGGCAAAACCAAATACATGCCATTTAGTATAACAACCAGAGGTCAACCCACTACTAATAAAACTATTGTAATACACGAGTGCGATAGCGTAGAGTCTTGTAACTGTCAGCCTATACAAAGAGAAATATCTTGGAAATATCTAGGCATCACTCTAGATTGCTTTCTCCGTTGGGATTCTCATATACATAACGTGGCTACGAAGGTGCGAATCCTTGGATATGTTTTCAAAGAACTGAGGAATATTCTGGATTCCAAAACGCTAAAAACTGTTTATTATGCTTTATGTGAATCGCTTATTACTTACGGCATAATTGGATGGGGTGGATGTGGTAAAACCCTGCTAGAGCCATTGCAAGTTGCGCAGAAATTTATATTAAAAATTATTCTACGTAGACCATATCGCCATCCCACTAATGAACTTTATAAGGAAGCTAAAGTTCTTGACTGTAGGCAACTTTTTCTAAAAACTTCCCTCTTAAGGCTATTTTTGGACAGTAACTCAAATTTAGGAATAATTCAGAACCGGCGACCAACGAGACAAGTTTTAGAAAATAGCTCAATAATACCCAGAAGGAAAACATCATTTGGACAAAGACATTACTCTTTCGTTGGGCCGAGATTTTACAATCTGATCAATATGGAAATAAAAATGAACTTGACATTTAGGGAATTCAAAAATAAACTAAAGAAATGGTTATCGAATCATGACAGACTAACCATACATCAAATGTTAGAAATAATAGTATAATAAAACTTAGGTGCACAAATTATCAACATATTTTTAAACATATATGGTAAGTATATTTTAACATTGAACTAACTACCAAAAATTATTTGACTTTGACAATGAAGTATACTTTTTAAACTAGGTAATTTTATATTAATAAATATTAATGACCGTTTCTTCCTTTTCTCACATATAACTTTATTTATTTTATTTAATCGAATTTTATATGATATTTGTTGCCGATTAAATAATGGAATTGCATTTTATTTATTATATTATCTTTTAATATTTTTTTATTATTATTATTTTTTTATTTTATTCTGAAGACTTCAATTTAGTGTCATTAGCTTTTTACTAAAACTTGTATATTTGTAAGCAACCAAGCAATCAAGCAAACTTGATTGGAATATTGGAGTCCTGTCCACCCTAGAACGGGCTAGTCCCAGTTGGGTGACAGAAACAAATAAGCAAAAGGTTAAGGTTTTGCCATTCGGTTCCTGTTATTTTTATAAGCTAATCAATGTTTCATGGTAATTAATTCTTAAATAAATAAATAAATAAATAAATGTTTTTATTGCGAAGCAGATTTGATGACAGTTTATTACACCACTTATTAAAATAAAATTATATTTAGAAAAGAACTTTACATCATATAAAATAAATTTAAATAACTGTGTTATTATTTTTCATGTATGTGGAAACAATCATGTACGTATGTAAAACAATGTATAAACTTGTATGTATGTAAAAACAGGGTAGTTATATATAAACAAAAAAAATATGTTTATATGCCTTACTAGGTGGCCTGTAACATTTAGGCAAGCAAATAGTCGTGTACCAATCAGCAATCATAGTATGATGATTCTCCAAAGAAACGGTAGCCACTTATCTAATTTTTCTAAAAAAAGAGATGTGATAACTTATTTGCATCGTAAAATTTGACCTGGTTGATACCAAATGAAATTTGTAGATGTTTCTACATCAAATTTGAGAAACTTCATAACTGGCATTGGCTCCGTTTTAGCGTATATATTTAAAACTTTATAAGGATCGAAAAAAATGTGCGTGTCAGTCCCGATGCACGATTGGAGTTTACTATTTATAGGCGATTGTCATTGAATATACAATAGGCAAAGGGGGTAAATACACGCATATCTTATAATACTGAAAGCAACCCTACCTAGTATCCATCATCACTTGAACTGTTTTCTTCCATATCTTACAACATGTTATACCTTTATTCACTTCACTGTATATTAATATAAATATCAATATCAATAAATATAAATAAAAATATAACTCTAATTCCAAACTCTACAAATTGATTGATGACATTTGCATAGCAGACTGAATACTTACATTACTTATGCTAACATTATTTCTGATGATTATTACATGTACTGCCATCTATTGTCAGGTACGTATATTATTTGGTTACGAAAAGCTATTCTGTTTTGATGACGCTCACAGAATAACTCATATTCTGCGATCTATTGTCAGCCACGTATATTACTGTGATACAAAAAGGTATTTAAATTTCGGTAGCATTAATTAATTTATAAAAAGATAACGTTTTTTGTTAACGCTTGATTTTGTTATCCATCAAATTTTCGTACCGAGGGCTTTTAATGAAATCGATTTTTAAGGAGTAATAAGGACTTTGGTAAAAAAAGTTACTCTCTGATGGTATATTATGTATCAGGTATAAGTTGCATAAGATAACAGAAAGGTAGTGCTTTTATATGTGTCGTAAAACAGGGGTAACCGAAAACGGCGGAAAAGGGAAAATACTAATAACATCATCCATCTCAGCAGGTCGATACGGGGCCGCGGCGGCGAAGAGTACGCTGCTTGAAAGATAAAGAGTTTACGCCGGGCTCGGTAGGCTTAGCCTCCGCGAGAAATGAGGTTTAAGTTGACAGCCCGGGTCGTCAGATCAGATCACCGCTATATCAGCGCTCAGACTACGAAAGCTCGCTCGGAGCAAAGGGCAAATTGTAAAAACGGATAATAAAAAGAACGATAGCCTAATAGGATTTACGGGAGAATGGAAACGGTAATCGCTTAATACCGAGTCGCTTGGATACGTAATGAGAGACGAATAAACGGATGATATTCAACTCCTTCGATCATATACATGCCAAGGACGATTTTTTTTAAATTCAATAAAAACATGTAATAACAAATTCAAATTCATTTTGTTTTATTAATCTATAGCATTACATATATTTTTCAATTCAAAGCCATCCTAACTAGGCCTCGCCTGTACTAAGGTAGGCTAATATGATTACAACGTATATGCGTTATTTTGAAGATAGTGGTTCACCCTAAAAACAACACCTCCAGGTGGCGTACGCACCCCAGAGAATAATTAAGCTGTCGAGTTGCCATCGAGAGGAGCTCTCGCCGCTCCTTTCGACAACATAAATCTGCGCTAGATATTGGGCGACGAAGCGTACACATATAATACTGCAATAAATACAGTTGATAAAAACATAATGCATGAATTAATGAAAATATAAATGGTATACTGTATACATGAACTTTCGTCAAGTATCTTTTTTCTATAATTTAAGAGAATTTGCAAATTACGGTATTTCGAATTTTCCCGTTTCCTTGCGCTATTACATAACTGTTTACTCTAATATAATGTTTCTTATCTAACCAGTGACCAATCAATATATCAAAATTCATGGAAAAATTGACAGTCCGCTTTGCGTTAAAAACACGCCACTAAGAGTTCTGTGAGAATAACTCGGCGCGCCCCCTTTTAATTCATGTACCCCGTGTAAACAACAGTTATACGGAATATTCCACTTAATAATATTTGTTGAAATATAAAAACATACATTTACTTTGATCGATAACTTTAGCCTCGGTAGGAGGGAATTTCTGCAGAAAGTTGAAAGTCACTTAAAAAATAAATACTTTATATGAAAGCCTGATTAAATTTTCTGCTTACTAATCTACTTATACATCCATTCAAAATATACGTATTATATAAGTTTTATTCATTTATACACAGTACTTCTGCAAAGAGCGCCCTAAATTTAGAAAATAATTCGTAAGTACTTCTGCAAAGAGCGCATAGAAAATAAAAAAAAATGTTTTAGCACCGATTTTGTTTTTCAAATCGGTTGTGTCGTGTCACCCTAAGAATTGGAAAGTAGCCAGGGACTTATTTCAGGGATTCATATCATTACGACATATTCATTTCATTAATAAAGTGAAATGGCGAAAATGTCTAATAATATGCGACACAACGCAATGAAAATATGAAAATCAATTTGGAAACGTACGTCGCCGTAATCCTTTGGATTCGAAATTCGAACCAGCCAAGCATCGCAAACGTCAGCGCTTTTAAGAGCCTCACTATTTAATTAATATATGTCGTAATTATATATTATTTGTGTCGCTTGTACATGAGATATTCATTTTACATAGGTTCGAAATATTTGAAATCTCATTACAAAAACTTTTTTTATATAAAGGCAGTGGCGAATTTGCAGTCTTGGCCGCCCTAGGCCCCATGCCATTTATCAGGTACCAGCCGCCCCTTTCTCAGCACCCATCATATAGACTACATAATAAATATAATTTTTTGCCAACTTTTATCGAAATCGATTCAATATCAGTTAAGTATCTATAATAGCTGCCAGTTTGTATTTTTTCGAGGATTCATGGATAATTGCACATTTAAATAAAACATTTCAAACGGTGTTAGGTTTTAATTATATAAATAACTAAAGGTTATTCTCATACAAGATATAATAAATGTTTTTCAATGTGTTACAAAACTCGTCTGCGCTGAAGTGCAGCAAAATCGTTAATTAAATTATCGCAATCCAATTTCCTTAAAAAAATAGCTTCTATGTTAAGCAAAGCAAGATCGTTTAACCTTTGCTCCGTCATTGTTGTGCGTAAATAATTTTTAACTCGTCGCAAACAAGAAAACGATCGTTCTCCAGAACAGTTACTGTCGGGAACACACACACATACGTAGAGCAATATCTACGTTTGGGTAAATGGTTTGAAGACCTTCAGTTCGTAACCATTTCAACAAACTGACAGCACTGACAGCACTGTTCAGATATTCATTTTTTATTCTGCAGTGAGCGCGAAAATGGAGGCATTCTTCTGAAAAATTGTTTCTTTAGATATTTAGGTACTTTGAGTTATTTCTTGTTATCATGAGTGATTTTTTTGGCAATTTTGCCAAGATTGGCCGCCCCAAATATCTGGCCGCCCTAGGCCCGGGCCTACTTGGCCTTAGGGCACATCCGCCACTGTATAAAGGCGAGGTAATTTTAGTTCAATAAAAAAAAACAAGAGGTTTCAAGTCATAAAAATATCAATGTTCAATAAAATATAAAAATAAGTTCTACAAAAATAATCAACACTAAAAGTAATATTAAGATGTCAAAATACAAAATAGTATGTACTTAATAAAAAATACAACGCACCTGCGCGTACTGTTGGCGAGTTTTTGGCCACTCATCAAACTAAATTGATACCCCCCCTGCCTCTATGTTTGATATAATTGGCCCTCTGTATTTTCTGTTAACGAAATTGAAGAGAACCGAGAAGGGCCGACGTTTGCCACATCAGTGGACTATGTCCTAGCTCTTTAAACAGATATTAATGAGTAAATTAATAATTTAAATTAATAAATTAATATAAATTTTAACCCCTCAAATGTGAGGCGTCCCTTAAGGGATGCCTTGGCAAAATGTATACAAAATGTATATAAATTTATATAAATGTAAATATAAATGTAAATGTGCGCCGCTTTATAGTAATCCGCTCTATAGTAATGCTATAGCTCTATAGTAAACCCCGCTCTATGTAAATGTAAATGTAAATGTAAATATAAATTTATAAACATTTTGCCGTAGGCAACCCGAGCTAATCGCCATTCATTTGAGGGGTTAAACAATGTCATTGTTCAAAATGTGGATATTGGTCATGCAAGTTCCTGCATTCCCGTCATTTATCAAGCTCTCTACTATCTGTATATAGATCCGTATGGTTTTTTTACTCCTCTCTCAAGTAGAAAATGCCGCTCAAAAGAACCGATTGGAATCAGGGTTGCCAAAAGATACTATGGCATTGAGCAGGTAGCCAATGGTTCTCGTGTAGTTGCTGCCATTATGGCATTATGGGTCGGCCAATTCATGTTTCAGCTCCTTTCGAGTACCCTCCTCAAATGAAAGTCTACCTTGGGAAGAACTCTGTGGTCCAGGATATCATGCTGGTGGATCAGTTCCCCTGAGGGATGGCCTCGGGCGCTACTGGGCGGTTTGCTCACCGTACGACGACAGCCAATCGACTGTACACTCCGGAAAATGACTGGAAGAGTTGGGGAACGACGTACAGTTTCCTAAGCAGCGGGGTTGGATGCTGACCTAATGTCGGCAATGGTCAGAGACGGGCAGAGAGGCAAAGACGGGCAAAGGACTCATTGGTCCGCGATAAATTCAAACTGAATTAAATCAGGTAGGAGACCGTGCAAGCAACCTTGAACCCGTAAACAGCCAGGAGGCCGGAGATATCTGGCCGTAACTGACAGTCTAAAGCGATATCTGCCTGCGGGGTGCTATTTTTAATGATACTATATTTGAATATTTTTTTCTCATTTGTTTTTTTAATTGTACGATTACGTATTACCATTGATTTGTGTATTTTCTTTTTATATTTTAATTTTTCAATAAATATTCATTTTCTTTTATTTCATCATTTCAATCTATCAACAAATTAACGAAAGGGAACGATTGAAAGCAAGAGAAGATAGTATGCGCAATGCGACGAACGACTCCAACATTATTTCAGAAGATGCGTCTCAAAATTGTTTTTCTACTATGGTGAAACTAAGTGCATTACCAAAGCGACTACTTTATAGCAGACTAATTAAAAAAATATTTTTTATTAACCCCTCCTATGGCGGGGTAAAATTTCTGCCCGGGATAGTTTTGCGCATAACTTTTAAACTACTATACGGATCGTAAAAAGAATAACTGCAAAATGATCACATTGAAATTTGAAATATTATAACGTTACAACATTATCTCGTAAAACAATTAAGATAATAATGAATAAATATTACAGTTAGCACAGCGCGGAAAGCGTCTAACCAAAAATGGTTAGCTCACATAGGAAGGGAAAGTGTATTTTGTACAACATCCTACCACTTGTTGACTGTTGTAAAAAAATGCACAACAACCTATCACTGAAAAATAAAATTTCATAGATTTAATAATTGATTGGGTGCATACCTTCTAAACTGTATGACTGCAGATCTTGAGTAACTTATTAGATAATTAAATATTTAAAAAAAGTAGGAATAAGTAGGTATAAATAAAAATAATAATGTTATATAAGTAAAATTTTAAACAAACTGGGATAATGTAGAGACTATGTATTATAATATTGTCCCGGTGTTTATTTTACTTTCCCGGCCAACCAACGGTTAGGGGAAGTAGTGTGAATGCGATTTTTTTTTTTGAGATGAAGACTTAAATATCTATTTTGACCCCCCCTCCCACCCCCTGAGATGATTGACAATTTCCAGACTAAAGTTTGTCTTTGTGTCTGTGTCTGTGTTTATGTCAGTGTGTGTGTGTGTGTGAGTGTAACTCTTCATTCTTTTGAGCTGAAATTTGGCACGCAGGCATTATTTGATCATAACAAGAGTTAAAAAGATGGTGGTCGTAGTCAGTCCACCTTTTTATTTGTTATAATTGTAATTTCTTCGTTGGAAAGTTGCTGGCAGCTAGCGCCATCTGCCCGCGTTTGACACTATCCAGCCGCGGCTGCGGTTCATGTCTTCGCTTAGACGCGTAATCGCCGACGGACTAAGCTGTTTCACTGGATTTCCACTAGGTAGCATTACTAAAATAACACATCCCAACATTTCTGTGAGAGTAACTGTTGATTTTGGAAAGTCTTGCCGGGAAAGTCCGGTGGTGACACCAGCGATTTTTCAAAATAATTAATATTATGATATTGTCATTTATTACTATGATTATATTCTGGATTTATTCTTGACAATTTCTTATAACAATTTTATATATAACAATTTTATATATTATGTAAGTATATTTTAGCTATTATTGATGATTTATTATATTTTCAAATTACAATAGTTTATTGATAATTGCCATTTCGGTCTGAATTTTATGTAATTAATTAAGGTATTCTTTTAACAATAAGGTAAGTTAAAATTTAATAGATTTCTCAAAATTATAACGGTTTTAAAAAATCGACCCAAAAAGTTTTATAATATAACTATTTAAATTTATTGAATTATAAATGAATAAATTAATTTGAATTTGATTTTTTTTTACCAACGTTTGGAGACTATTTGAACAATGTGGTATTCATCAACAGTAATATATTGACCGAAATTATAATAACTACAATAGACGTAAAAACTACAATGATATGCGAGTGGTAATCTATAGAGGGAAAAATACGATCGCTATATCTGGGGGAAGGATCAAACGAAAAACCAAACACAAGGAAATTGTGATAAATTTTGATATGATCGCTCGCTTGGAATGATTGCTTGTCGTTATTCTTTGCGAGAGCCGCGAGCGGAAACCAATTTATCCGGTGAGACTGATATCGAACTGAACCTATTAGCTTTTCTTCCCTTTTCCGCTTTTATCGTATGACGCGCCGCGGCGCGCCGTCTCGCCCGGCTTTCGCCTCAGTCACTACTCTATTTGTTACCGACAGATCTGCCAGCTATGGATTTCACTCCGAGAAGAAAGTCAATTTAACACTAGAATGCTCGATATAGTTTTGGCGAGTGAAAATCGACAATCTTTACTAGAGCCCACGCCTGCTTGACCACTTTGATAAGCTAGAGAGTTCATCATTCGTTTTGCTAATTGCTAAGTTGTGCTCAAGTCTTCTACGCTCACCTCACGGTAGACAGAACGATCACTATCGTTAAAACTTCCTGGGGTGACGGGATCACCCGTTGTCGTCGACACCTCCAACTGTTAAGTTAGGTCGTAATTGCTATTTTCTAAACTAATTGCTGAGTTATCATCCCTGTGCAGTTGCTGCCAATAAGGCCCACGATCTCACGGCTCAGCTTCTATCCAGTAGCCTCCTCGAATGAGGTTCTACCCTGGGAAGGACTGACTTCCAGGCTATTATGCTGGTGAATTAATTTCTCCTGGAGGATAACACTCGGGCGATACTGGGCGGTTTGCGCATGGAGCGGCGTTAACCAATCGACTATGCATTCCGGCGAATGACTGGAGGGGATGGGAAACGACATACAGTTTCCTAAGCAGCGGGGAGGTTGTCAGACACTCTTGTTGTCAGACACTCTTGATATGACCAATTGAACATCCGAAACCGTGTTCAGAGGCGGGCAAAGGACGCAATGGTCCGCGATGAGTTGAAACTAAATTACCGCTGAACAAACAACTGGTAGAGGCCGCGCAAGTGATTTCGGACCCGTAACCAGTCCGGAAAACGGAGAAATCCGGATATAACTGGTAGTGAGGGCAAGAGGCTGACTTTGATCAACTAGCCGGTGCTACGTGGTAAGGCATTCAAGCTTATCCGTGGCCCTGCATACGTCACTTTATAGTAGCTACCCGCAGTATAGCAATAACTAGCGTTTCTTTTGCGCTGCAAGAATATCAATTTTAATTTTATTTCCTTGCGATTTTGGTGCAGTAACGTAGAGTTTTACAAATTTTTTTGCGGTACAACATGATTTTAGGCGTACAATATTTAAAAAATAAAAGATTTCTTATAGACTAGCTAAACGAGCAAAAAATAAAAAATAATTCATCGAAACAAAAAAAAAACAAACAAGCATAAAATCAGAGTAACAAAGTAATACTTATCCATATATTTTACAATACCGAAAGTAAAATTAGTAAGATATTTAAAATTATCTATGTAATATATTAGGAAAATAGAAGGAAAATTAAAATGACTATTAATCTAGAATAAAATATTCTTATAAGAAAATATCAATAAAAATAGTTTACAACATTCACAATAATTGAAGGAATTAGTAATATACTGTCATATACTACTATAGTAACTACTATAGTAATTATAAAAATAAATATGTACATTGGATCAGAATCAAAATAATATTATTTTTAAAATCTGTTACGTCTTGGTTAATGAAGGGAGAGAGGATTGATATAAATAGAGCACTAAGTATAAGTGTCTGAATGGTATGTATGGAATAGTATAAGTATATAATATGTTTGTAATTATAATTTCAAGAAAATGTAAAGAAATAACGATTTTACAATGTGTATATTGTTATGAAATTATATGTTTTTATTATAGTTTCTTAAAATGCGACTTTTCTTTTATTGTTATGCTAATTTTAAGTTTTTGAACTGATTTTTAATTTATATAATTAGGTATACTTATCTTACTCTGTTTTAGTATTCATGCTTATTTAAATAATATCTATTTGTATTTTTTTTAAATTTTGATTATGGTTCAAAAAATAGATGCTCAATTTTACTTTTATTTTTCCAGCTAATAAGTATTGTTGTTTAGTTTATACATTCTTTCAAATACATTATGTCTTTTATTTTACTTAGATTTTATGTAGGTTACCCACACAATAATGCAAATTTTAATGTCCGCCTTAGAACATGCTGTAGCCTAGTTAAGTGATATTAAATTAAGATCTTTAGCAACAGTTTTAGGCATATCATGTTGTCAGTTTTTTGCTACAGAATTTTTGTATATGCATTTTTATTGGAGATTTTGTCAATTTAATTGTATATTATTGTGTAATACGAATTAAATTAAAAACACATTAAAGTTTAAACCGAATGTCAGCGAAATAATTAAATAAATGAATAATTTAACAGATAATAATGAAATGTTATTCAAATTAATTTACTGTATAATATATTTGATTTTTATAATCATTGTGTTTCTTTTTTTACGTTGCAAAAAATCCTAAATTCCTTTAAAAAATAAAGTTACTTTTGTGGTAGGAATTTCTTTAGGGCGTCGATGAACTAATTATTAGCTTTTTAAGAATTGTTTTCCTGGAAATTTGCGATTTAAAATATTTGTTTTTAAAAAATTTCGACCGCGGATCAGCACACCTAGCGAAGTATAAAATTAAACTATGAGGTCATGCTACGTTTTAATAATTCTTAAGTCAGCAAGTAGATGGCTAGGTACCGGGGTCGGAAGCGCAAGCGGAAAGCAATTATAGTATCAGGCGTCACGGCAGGCGACTGTCGACAGCTGCTAGCAAAGTACATAACCCCTCCACCAACCTCCACCTTCTCCATCCTGCTCATTCCCTCCGTCTATTGCGACCAAGACCGTCGCATCCCTCTCGCCGTGACACGTATTGAATATTAAAATGGAAGCACTTTCTTGTTTCCTTTCGATATTAAGTGAATCTCTGAGTCAGGTTCTGTCAGCTGTGATTCGAGCGCGCGGACGGGCGACATCTGCCGTCTACAAATTGGCGCCCGCGTTTACTAAGCGCTTCGCCGTAAAGTGAATTTAAATAAGTCACGTTAAAGCGACGTAATTAAAACGCTCTTAAATCCTTTGCGTCTTCTTTCTGAAATCAGACAAAATAATCATTAGAGAAATACGCAGAGCCAGCCATGAAATTCGTATGAATGCAAAATTGCAGTTAATCTAATTTTAAATACTCGGAGTTCACGGAAACAAAATTTCCTTATTCCTCGAGTGCAAACAACATTTGCAAAAAGACAAGCTTTTGTCCTTGGTCCCAGGTTATATAATGACATATAAGAGAAATGTAAACACCTAAAGAACATTCAACAGTTTAAATATAATTTAAATAAAAGGGTATTTGAATTAGGAAGATCTAAATCCGAAAACTTGTCTTGTAAAGCGTATATATAATGGTTGATTTTAAAGCTAATATTGTATACATATACATAAAGTATGATAAATAGGATAGAAAACGAATTTACCGCGTGAAATTTGTGGCACCCGACGTTTCGGTGACGTTGCAGCGGCCGTTGTCCAGGGTAGACTGGACAACGGCGGCTGCAACGTCACCGAAACGTCGGGTGCTACAAATTTCATGCGGTAAATTCGTTTTCTATCCTATTTATAATGTCAAACAACCGCGATAGTCTTCGATTTTATATTACATAAAGTATTATGCATATATTCAAAATATATCGTATGATATTTCCTATTTTTCGCAATATTTTTATATACGTATTTATATAATTGTATTCTAATATACATATGTTTATACCATAACATATTTATTATTTATTATAATCGAATTTAGGTATCTATGTACTTACCATAGTATTACATAAATATGATTAGGTATATACATTGTAATGTTTATACAGATTATTATATTATATATTAAATTTTAATTAGGTACATTTATTATTTCTAAAAATAAAACGTTAGTCAATTTAGTTCTTTATAAATTAAATCGCTCATTTCATTGTTTGCTCTGACCCGCCTAGATACAGGACAGTATAGTCCTAGTTAGGTGGGCACTGACCATTTGCTACATTTGCGTGTAAAATTTTTCCGAGTTACTTTGAAACATTGGTAATATGTGGCTGTATGTATTAAAAAAATATGAATAAAGTACTAAATAAATAAATAAAAGTACTAAATAAAGAAATAAAAGTACTAAATAAATAAATCAAATTAAATGAAATTGTTATGCAACTTAACTATAATAACAGAGCCAACCATGAAATTCGTATCATGCAAAATTACAGTTAATCAGATTTTAAATGAAATTAAAGAATTTTTTATGCAACTTAACTATAATGCATATATACATATATAATTTAATTCAATTCAATTCAATGCAGTTTTCAATTTTATTTAATTATCATTGTGTCATTTTACAATTACACAGTGTGGCGCTTCGCCATAAGTGAATTTAAATGTCACATTGAAGCGACATAATTAAAATACTCTCAACTTCTCTTTACTTCTTGCTGAAATCAGGCAAATTAATACTCAGAGATGGCCAGCAATAAACTTCGTATACATGCAAAATTCCAGTTAATCAGATTTCGAATCAAATTAAATAAAAAAGTGTTCATTCAAAGTACTCAAAATTTAATAAACAAAGTTTATTCAAAATACTGCATATACAACAACAACAACAAAATACTGCATAATATACAACAAGGTTTATTAAAAATACTGTACATATATACTTATAAATCAATTTAATTGAAAACATTCAATTCAATTCAATTTTAAATTTTTTTTAATTGTTATTTTGGTGTAGCAACGTGGAATTTTACAACTATTCAATTTGACGCTTCACCATAAAGTTAATTAAAAATGTCTCATTAAAGCGACGTAATTAAAACACTTTTAAATCCTTAATACTTGCTGAGATTATAAAAAAATATTATCGAGAGGAATACGCAGGGCCAGCCATGAACTTCGTGTGCTTGCAAAATTGTAAATAATCAGATTCCAAATCGAATTAAATCTAAATGTTTTTATTCAACGAAAAATTTCCACAGTGTCTCTATAAACAAGTCAATATATCAAACAAGTGGCCATTTTTTGACAAAAGTGAGAAGTTAAATAAACTTGTAGAAATCTGTAATTTTAAAATGTTTATTGTAATAAAATGGAAAAAAGTATCCGTCCCTATTTTAAAACTAATGCGGCTAAATGAAATAGAACATAATGATGAGAATGCCGCAGAAACAGAGGTCGCATGCATGTTTGTAATTTAATGATGTAATAATGTAATGATATTTGCCATTATGCGGTTTCAGTCACACGAGATGGGGAAAATACTACTTCGACTAGAATCAAAATATTTGGAGGTTAAATAAACTCATTTTCAAAGAAATATTTTTCGTTGAATATTGTAATGAATTTATAATCTCCGGACTACTTTATGAAATCGAAAAATTATGCAAAAATTTACAGATTTTGAGTCAGGGATAAAATTTAAATTGTTAAGATAGAGCAGCAGATAAACAGGTTCTCTTATGTCCATATCTGTTCGTGTCTATTATCGATTCATATCTGTCCGTGTATATTACCTGTCCATGTCTATTATATACGGGTTCCTACTTATTATCAAACATCGTACACGTTGGTGCAAGATTATAGATAGATATATAGAATAACTGTATATGCTAAAAGGAACATTACACTAGATTTAAAATTTTAAATTGACAATGTTGGACTTACCACTGTAGCTTAAATTAGGCAATTTGATAACCAGTATTTTTACTTGTTTATAGACGTTTTACCAGTTTATAGATATAATAAAAATTAAATTAATATAAATATCAATTTATGCCAATAAGTTAACAAAAAAAATATATTACCCTCTTTTTTTAATATTTTTGCTAAAGGAAGAATAAGGAAGATAAAATATGTCGTATTTGGTTATAAACTGTATGAAAGAAAATATTTCTTGAACAACATTTTGAAAGTAATCAATGACGTTTAATGTCTGACAGATTATATGATCTGATTCCTTAATGGAGCAGAATGGACCGTCAAAGAGTACCTGTAAACAGATGAGTGATCTAACGAAATGGTGGATTTGTTACCCTTACTTGATCGAAGAGGAAGACCGTAGCCCCCCAAAGGGTGGCATTCCAAAAAGTGGAAGTTGTATAGTATCGACAAAATATCCAAATTTGTTCGATCGCATTAAGGAAGCTAGTGAAATTGCTCATGGAAGCAACTAACGGCTAAGATTATGGTTAATAAGGAATAATAGTGACAAAATATAATGCCACTTTATTTATTATTTTGTATTGAAGAGACACGTTAAAAAACATATATGTTGATTAGCACCATTTTAACAAGCTATTGCTGTCAGAAATATTTATAGAAAGTTATATTTTTAATAATATAATATATAATTTTGAGTAATGTATATTTTGTAACTTTAGTTCGTCGACGAAACACAGTTATGATTGTCAATATTTTATTACTCTCTACCTTGACATTTTTAAAGCTTTTAATTAAATTTTTTTTTCAGGATAATTCTTTGACAGATTTACATTATTGCTATTTTTTGGCCAAGATTTATTTTCTAGAGCCCAGTTTCTTCATCATATATACCTCTGAGTATGAAAATGGGACGTCGACTTCAGTTAGGACACTAAGAAAGCATCAAAACAATACATAAAACCATTTATTCAAACACCTTGTGTACGAGGAAAAGAAGAGGTATATTATTCAAAGAAGAATGATGATAACACGTGCGGCGATAAGCTGAGTGCGTTGTCCTTATGTTGTGGTATTAGTTAGTGCACGAAACTTGGCAACCACGTAAGGCACGTACTGGTTTCTGACGCGTGCCCGGAAACAGCCGTTGCGCATGGTGCGTCCGCAGTGATCTATGACAAGCTTTATTACCTGCCACTGCCCTTCTCTGAGATCAGAGAATAAAGTGGCAATGAATATAACAATTGAGAATGCAAGAATGATCGTACACGATCGCATTCTTAAGCTATAATAGGTACAATGGGAACCACAACCCTGAATCTACAATTTTTCGAGCAGGAGAAAAATCTTGGCATTGGCAAAATCCTCACTCTTGCATTTAAATATATTGATTTAAAAAAACTTACTACACCAATATACGGTGGAATTTTGCGTGACTGGAGATTTTAAGTCCTATCTCCTAAATAAATTTGCACTTTATATTATCTCTTTGCTAACAAGTTTTCCTTATACTGCATTAACATACAATACATATAAGCAGTGTAAACAGCGCACAAGCCAGACTGTACACACACCTTCAATCCTTAGGTCCAAGCAAATTTTACTATTTAATCTTGTGCTACATGTTTACACGTCAAGTTTTCATTTCCGCGAATGACTCTACTACCACATCAACTAATATTGACACATCCCTGGCAGAGACATCGTACAGTGCACACTCGTACAAAAACTAACTTAGAATGCGTTCCAAAATCAACTGAACAATCGATAGTACGACGCGCCCTGGATGCTGGAATTTGGCGCCTCCTTAAATTACCACTCGGGACAGTTACCTCCCCCCCCCCCGCCCCCCTTAGATCCGTGGAACCTGCCCTCCAGTTGCAACGGAAGTACTAGTGGACTTACTCACCTTACATTTACACTTAAGGAAGTAAGCCATTGTCGGTGCAATTAGGCTGAAGAGGTTTACCCAGTTTAAACCATGAGGTATGGTAGATTATACAGAAATCTGCCAGTCAACTAATGAGGTCTCGACCATTGAAACAATTTCAGACATCGTGCTGATAGAACACAACTTCACCAAATCGTTTGAAGTGGTTATTCTGAACTGCCACTTTTGGGATGTCACAATGCGGATTTGAAAATGGGTCACTGGTCTGATATAGTGACGGGTCGAAAATAACTGGGTACCGGGATAGGTGTATTTAATTAAATTTCTATCTTTCAGATAGAAATTCATGCCATCAAAACTTGTGACAGCGAAATTAGTTTAAAATACTTGTGCGGCGCTAAAATCCATATAATGCCGGACAACTTCAGCTGTTAACTTCAACGGGTGAACCCGTCACCTCAGGAAGTTTTAACGATACTTGGGACGAAACAGTCCACTATCTAGTTACGCCACTCGCCCGTAAGAAGCCAACGCCTTACCGCGAGAAACCGGGTTTGCAACCAGATTTACAACCAGTTACAGCCAGATTTATCCGGCCTACCGACTTGTTACGAGTTCGAGATCGCTTGCGCGGTTCTTTCGCGGTTCTCTTGTGTAGCGGTGATTCGGTGTCCACCGAATCTATCTTTTACGGCGTCCTTTGCCCGGTATCGGGTAGCCGAATGGTCGTTTAAAGAGCGGCTGCCACAGGATTAACAACCACCCCCGATCTATAGGAAACAAAGCTGTTTCCAGACGCCTGGTCAGTCGGAAAGCAGAGTCGATTTGCTGACGCCGCACGGTGCAATAACCGTCCAGAAACACCCAAATTACGATTCCCAAGGGAAGTGACCCGCAGGCACAGAGTCCTACCCGGGCTCGCACTTGTGCTTGGAGGCTACCGGATGGCTGTTGACGTATGCGTTTGACCGACCCTGTACAGCCAGGTCTTAGTGGCCAAACTGCAAGAGGGCCCATTCGCTCCCACATAATGCCAGACAGTCTAGCAGCTCTTAAAACTCTGAACTGCTATGTTTCTTGAGTCAAAGCTCCATTCGGAATATCTAAATATCCTAAATCATCTAGTGCCATGGCACGAAGGTGTATAAGGTAACAAAAACGCCTAAAACCTTCTAAATAAAGGAGCCAATATGTCCTTCATAAAACCTACTTGATTATCCTTCTTTATTAATAAACCATGGTAATTTTATTTTATGTTCGAAGATGCCATAGAAAATTATTTTAAATCTTTATACTGTTTATTGCAGATGAAACTTTTACATGTTTTAGCAGGTCTATGTTTGACGGGCTCAATTTGCATATATCCTCGAGTATTGTGGCAATGAATGTTAGATACCCTGGTGAAATTTTCTTGCTTGCATGAGCGTACAATAGATTATCCAAGATATAGGCTAAAGTAATATTGTATGTTCTGTGATGAAATGACTAGACGAGTTTTGAGGGGGGATCTTTATTAATTTTTCTGATTGTTTTCGAAAATAAATTTTATATTTCTGTCGTCATCATTACCGTAGAATCTGACTCCAAACACTACAATACTGTAAAAATATGCTGTCATATTGGCTATTACAACTTTATTAGTCGCCAGTCAAAATAAGAATGTAGTAGATTTCTAAAACCATTTCCTTAGATTACGGAGCCAGGATATATTTCTTTGTCCAAACCTTGTTGCTATTTTGCTTTGTCCAAACCTTGTTGCTATCTTTGGAATGCCGCATAACACGAAATATTCTAAATTGCGTATCTTTATTGTCTCGGATATTCTATGCTCTTGCTCAAACGCTTTAAGACATCTCATTCCTGGCTGTGTCAACTCAGCGTCTACGTAGCTAAACTAACTGAATATAATATCTGTTTAGAATAAATTTACCTTGGGTTCGTGGCAACATTTTACGCTTTTTATGTTGCTCCTTTTCTCCCCTCTTTGTTCTCTCGACTTGAACGGCCATACTCTTTGAGCAAATTCCTTTCAGGCATATGCTATATGGTGAGATACCCTACATCGGTTAAGATGCCACTAACAGATATCGTTTAATATAGCACCTCGGCTCTTTCGACCCTTTGAGCTTTTTGACAATAAAAGACTGCTTTTTACACGACTGCTTAACAAAACAGGAGTGTAATGTTTTCAGTGTTCATCTATGTATATTTGCCGTTCCTTTATTTCATCATAACTTCTAAACTCTTGAACCAATTTAGAAGTGTTGTTAAAATTGTTATAACATCCCGGGTGTCATGAGTTAACTTAACCGTGCAAATATCAAATAAGTAGTTGCCTAAATGTCGAAATGTCCAAATGTTATTAATTAACATGAATTTATCGTTTCTAGTGTCAGATAAAAATTTATGATTAAGTGTATTTTTGGAATATAGGTACATGTATCTATATGGATTAATATACAAACCATAAAAAACCGCTTACTTTTATGGCTGGTAGGGATATATGTGTTGATTATGTTGATTACATCAAATAGAGTTGTCAACTACAACGGGAGAACCCAGTTTTAACGATTGTTCTTTCTATCTCCCGTGAAGTGAGCGCAGAAGACTTGGACAAAACAGTCCACCGTCAAGCTCCGTCACATGCCCGTAAGAGGCCAACGCGTTATCCGCGAGATAACCAGGTATGTTACCCAGCGGGTTTACTTTCACTCCCTTACTTCCAATTGCGACCAGATTACTCCGGTCTCTCGATTGGTTAGGAGTTTGAGGTCGCTTGCGCGGTCCTCTCCCTTACGAAGCGATGAAATGGTGTAAACCGAATCTATCGCGGACCACGGCATCTTTTGCCCGGATGTTCACACAGGATCGGGTAGCCGATGTTAGGAATGATCGGGATGATACGACGATGATCGGGACCTCGCTCTGTAGGAAACAGTACTGCTTCCAGACTCCCCCGACAGTCAGAGTGCACAATCGGTTGTCTTACGCCGCACGGTGGGCAGACCGTCCAGGAACGCCAGTAGGTTGACTCCTAGGGGAAACTAGCTCTAAGATCAAAGTCCTGCCCGGACTCGCACTTCATGCTTAGATGCCGCCGGATGGGTGTTGACCCGTGGGTGTTACCAACCCTGAACAGAATGGGTATTCGTGGCCAACTCAGCAAGGGCCCATTAGCGCCTATGTTGATTACAACAGTTGGTGAAATAATGGACATGTTGTCCATTGTATCCCCGATATATCTGTTAATGTGTAGCACTGCTTTACCTGTTCATTACCTGGCCTGTTTTATATTTATAAAATAAACGAATTAGAAAGATTTCTGTTACTTAATCAGTGTGTGTGTAGGTACTCTAAACTGCATGTCCGTCCATACCATCCCCAGGCGCCGTATAAAGTATCCCCATACACGGGGATAATTTGGACAGATGGATTGCATCTAATTTCTGGCCTTTTTCTGAATAATCTTGGAAAGTTTATATTATGAGTAAAAAACCTAAAGGACTACTATAAACATTAGCCTAAAAACCAAAAAAGTAAAGTATTTAGAAAGAAAAATAAAAAATAAAATCCAAAAAGTGATCAAACCATCACCAGTATCCCCTACTATAAAATAACATATGTTTTACTTCTCTGGCGTAGACCATTACTTCTACCTGCATTCGTAAGTATGTAGAACAAAACATTGCTATTAATAAATTACCCGTAACAACTGATGCTAGCTACTCTTGGCCCGATTATTCCACCTCTATTCATTCAACGACACCCAAAGTAAATACGCTACATATTATTATAGTCTTTACATATTATATATACATCGATAGACGCAGAACTCGTTTTAAGTTTGCCTTTGTTTATCCTTATCTCTATGTGTGCAGAGAAATTTGCTAGCCGACAACGCGTACGCGGCCAATCGTTTCGCTTTGTAAGCCGCAGTCAAGCGTAATAAACTGACGTTGTTATGGTTCTTTCTCCCCTCACTAAAGAATATTATATTTGCAAGGATATGCGCATGACGCTGTAAGAGGATACTGCCTGCGGATTTATTTATAAGGCGCTTTAATGAATAATCACCATCGACCTTTTGTAAATTAAACCATGGAGAGTTTAAAAATATAAATGTATTAACGGCTCATATATGCGGTTTTCAATATTGTAAATCTTTAATACATCCCTAAGTTATAGCGTTTATAATTATTAAATAAAATATATTGTTTAATTACGTTATAAATATATTTTAATCACTGTAATTTTGAGAAATTGATCTTACCGCATAGAATATTGAAACACCTAATATTTCTTTGGAGTTGATTGCTAAATATATAATAATAATAATAATAATAAAACGCTCAATTCGTACGAAAAGGCGAGCTTATTGCCTGCAGGCAATATTTTAGAGCTAACCTATACTATTGTATGAACATTATTTGCGAGTAGATACTACATAACTTAACCTATATAAAAAGTATGACAAATAAAATAAGAGAGGATAGAAAGTAATATATATTTAACTCTTTGTGGGTACAGAATGTGCCCTACCAAAATAATCTAACACCTATAAGGACGCTAAGGTTTAAAAAGGAGGAGAATGGGAAGGGAAAGGGAATTTACGTGGAAGATTTCAAATGATGTCTTAGTCTGTTTTTAAAACTCGTTATGCTTGGCGCATTTCTAACATTTTTCGGCAAAGCATTCTAAAGACGGCTCCATGCACGGTGAAAGAGAATGACAAGAAGTCAGTGCTGTGACTAGGGATAGAGAATAGCAAGTTATGTTTTGATCTCAACGGTCGTCCATGAGCCGATAGTGCAGTAAATCTGCCGGTAAGATAATTGGGAGCGACGCCATTCAAGATTTTGAAAAGCATACAAAGAACTTTTATGTCTCCTTCCTCCCGGGTCGACAGCCGGTGAAGTTTTTCTCTGTACTCTGTGATGTGGTCAAATTTTCTGAGGCCATGTATATAACGAATGCAGACTTTTTGTAGACGCTCAACTTTGGTGGATAACACCTCTGTGAGACCGAGAAATGCGACATCTCCATAATTCAGAAGGCATTATATCCGTTGAAATTCTTATTTTGATTATTAATCATCCGTTACTTTTATTTCTTTTATATTGTTTATTATAATGACTTTCTATTTCATTTAAATTAGATTAAAATGTAGATTTTCATAGTAATTCTCCTAATATAATTACTAATAGGTATAGTATTTTTTCTATTTTTTGTATTTGTTGTAAATCTATTGATAGTACCTACTTTACTAGGTCATTAAATAATATAAAAAAATACATTTCTTTTACTTGATACGTGGTTGAAAATTTGTAATTTATATGGATGTGGTAAAACCCTGCTAGAGTTATCGCAAGTTGCGAAGAAATTCATATTAAAAATTATTCTACGTATACCATATCGCCATCCCACGAAAGAACTTTATAAGGAAGCTAAAGTCCTTGATTGTAGGCAACTTTTTAAAGAAACTTCCCTCTTAAAGCTATTTTAGGCCAGTAACTCAAATTTAGGAATAATTTAGAACCGAAGACCTACTAGACAAGTTTTAGAAAATAGCTTAATAAAACCCAGAATGAAAACATCATTTGGACAAAGACATTACTCTTTCATTACGCCAAAATTTTACAATCTGATCAATATGGAAATAAACATTAATTTGACATTTAGGGAATTGAAAAATAAGTTAAAGAAATCGTTATCGAATTATGACAGACTAACCATACATCAAACGTTAGAAATAATAGTTTAATAAAACTTAGGTGCACAAATTACTAACATATTTTTAAACATGTATGTTGAGTATATTTTAACATTGAACTAACTACCAAACATTATTTGACTTTGTTGTTATATATTATTTTGAGAATGAGTTGTACTTTTTTTGACTAGGTATTTTTTATAATAAATTCTATATTACTTAACGTACCTATATCAAATATTAATGACTGTTTTTTTTTTCTCACATATAACTTTATTTATATTATTTAATCGAATTTTATATTATATTTATGGCCGATTATATGATGGAATTGCATTTTATTTATTATATTATCTTTTCATATTTTTTATTAATTTTTTTTTGAAGTCTATATTTTAGGGCAATTTAGTGTTATTAGCTTTTTACTATAACTTGTACAAAATTAATTGCAATATTATGGTCTTGTCCACCCTAAAACGGGCTAGTCCCAGTTAGGTGACAGAATCAAATAAGCAAAAGGTTAAGGTTTTGCCATTCGGTTTCTTTTATTTTTGTAAGCAAATCAATGTTTTATAGTGATTAATTCATAAATAAATAAATAAATAATAAATGAAATAAAAGATTTGACCAACAATCTCAAAACGAAGCGGTAAATTAATTTAAAAAATATTGATTATTTTTAGTCTAAATAATCCAAGAAATCGTTCGGCCAAGTTTGTCCGGTCTCGCAAGCAAGCAGAACAACTACGAAAAGCAATTGATATACCGAGGCCGCAAGAGGTGCAGAACTATCAAAGTTTAAAGTTTGAAGTTCCCTGCTGGACACCCTGTACTTATCCGCTGGCATACTTTGTATGCCGGATATCTCTCGAGTTGAGTTGAAACAGAGTCTCCGAATAGCAGATGCCAACTTTGGTGAAGCGAAGCGAAGCGGCTGTGTCGCGCCGGACTTCCGCTTCCTATATTTCCACTCACTTTATAAGACTGCCAGCTAGCCTTCGAGCGAATAACTTTACAGATTCACTCGCCGGAGACAACTTTTTCTTTGAGTAGTGACGGTTCGGATGATTATACCCTAGGATGGAGTCTGACTCTTTCTTTCCCGCTGGATTTATGTGGGTTGAGAATTTAAAAATATCTTAGAATTAAATACAGTTGAAAACAATTGTGAATTTCTATTCTAAGTTTTATCATTGCTTATATATGATATTAGGTTGACTCAAGTCCATAGTACGATTTGGCAACCCTTCAGAGACAGCAAATTGTAGTTAGGCCTGATAGCATGAACGGCCATCAACATAACTAGCAATAATATTTTTTTTTGTCATCTATTGTAGCATTTTTAATGAATGCTTTTTATAAATGATTGATTGATTATAAAAACCACATCATTTAACCAATGATAAGAATAATAACATTCAATTATTAATGTTATACAAGGCTGATTATATCACAGAAATAATAAGGAGGGATATAATGCCATCTGCATCTAAAGTGAATAATTATGTACGTATTAAAATATATATATATATATATATATATATATATATATATATATATATATATATATATATATATATATATATATATATATATATATATATATATATATATATATATATATATATATATATATATATATATATATATATATATATATATATATATATATATATATATATATATATATATATATATATATATATATATATATATATATATATATATATATATATATATATATACATGTATATATATATATATATATATATATATATATATATATATATATATATATATATATATATATATATATATATATATATATATATATATATATATATATATATATATATATATATATATATATATATATATATATATATATATATATATATATATATATATATATATATATATATATATATATATATATATATATATATATATATATATATATATATATATATATATATATATATATATATATATATATATACCATATTAAAAAATTACGTCTTTACGTAAATAATATTAAAATAATAAAAGCTATGAGTTGAAGATGTCGCTTGTTATTATATTGTTGTTTTATACCCTTTAGGCGTATTTAGAGCGCTATCTTCAGTGCGACACCATAGTGTTATACCACAAAAGTTGCCATATTGAACATAATAATAGAAGAATAATCATTTTTGGAACTATGAGCGCCATCAACACGTTGCGTTTCATAGTAAAATAATGGTAGCCAAATTGTAGTACGACGGTGAGCAATCTAATACGCTATATAATCAATGGTTTAATTCAGTGTATCTTCACATTATTAGCGAATATCAGAGCAAAAATATTTACTATAGCTACTTCCAGTAATATTTGGTTATGTTATCATAAAATATGGATTGTGTTATGAATGCATAAAGGATTCCTTATTGAAAAGCGCATTGAGGATAATAACATACAAGAGTAGATCGCCTAGCAACTTTCCGACGTTTATTAAAGAAAAAAAATATCATTAACAGTTACCAATTTGCGTTTATATAAACTTTCATTAATTTCCTATCTAGCGGATTAAAACCTAAACAGCAATATAATACTCATCAATCAACATGACTCTCGAAAGATGGATAATTCGGTTTGCAAATTTCTTTAAACAAAGCCTACAGTATACCGGTATTTATTACAGGTGGGCTCAAAATAAACTTGACAAACATACATGCGAACAGTATTATTAAATTGGGGTATAGCTTGCAATGTAATATAAATAATATAAATGCAATCTATCTGGGCAAGAAATCGATTAGTTCTCAAAATATCCACCGTCGGATTTGATGGAAAGCGACATACGTTAAGCGGAATTCGAAACATTTTTTCCTTTTTTCTATCCCGTTATTTTATCTCATTTCCGGGTAAGTTGTTTAAATTGTATAAGCTGGCTATAACTTATTTAAACTTCTCTAACGTGCCCTAAATTTACTGTAAGCGGATCGAGCGAGCTCGAATTTTATTCAGTTCGAGCGAGTTCGGTGGGCATTTTTAAGAGCGGATGAAATCATAATAATGGTATTTACACCACTGTTTACCGCTTAAAACCCTGTGGGCTGGAGCAGAGTCTTGGTGAAATGTCCAGAACGGATTGACAAAATATTTATATCTGCAAGAATCCATCACAGCTTTGAGAATGTTTCGTCAGCACACTACTCGATCTCGTCAACACACTATTTTGACACCCTTTTCGACAAAAACAAGAGGAGATTTTCGCCTGAGCATATATGCTATTACAAATCATGAGAGATTTAAAGTTTAGCTGGTGAGGAGCAACTGCAGCAGTTGCAACTCTGGACGGTTAGCAGCCCATACTTTATTATTTTGGGGCGTTATAACAACCTGGGAGAGCAGATAAGTTCCGCAGCAATGGAGACTATATGTATGCTTTATATGAAGCTATTATTTCTCTTCGTTGCGATGGCATTGCGGAAAACAATTATTTTTAAGTATTTTGATCACATAATTGACTTACATTTATTTTTTCTATTATTTTGATATTTTGACTAGTTATTATTATATTCAATTTTATATCACTTACAATACTCGTATATTAAATATCAATAACGTTTTTAATATTTTTCTTGCGACTTTTTCTTTCTCTTCTTTCTAATAATATTATTTTCCTCTTTATTATAGTTTTAGGTCTATCCTATTTGTCACGCGCTATTAACCGGAATTGTGTATTCCCTTAAATGACGATTTTATAAAAGAATTGCCTTTTTTTAAGGATCACACAATATTAGAGCCCTCTCCACCATAAAATGGGCTAGTTCCAGTTGGGTGACAGAATTAATATAGCTTAAAATTAAGGTTTTGCTATTCGGTTCCTGTTATTTTTGTAATCACAATTAATAGCAATAATTCCTAAATAAACGACTAAATAATAAACAATGTTGTTTCCAAGAGTTGTCGCGAACTCGGGTTTACTTTATTACAAAATAAAGCTATATTTCCATAACAACCCGTCAGAATGAATCACCTCACAGATCACCACAGACTTGATGTTTGAAAAAAGTAGCAGAACTATTAAATAACTAAATTTAATGTCAAGCTCTCCCAGAAACCAAAATTTGCTTTGCTTTCAAACATAAAATCTTTGGGTAAGTCGGTACCACCTCATCCCTTATATATCCACTTTCCGACACCCGCACCAAAACTCAGAACTTTGTTGGAGCAACGTCGTATTTACTATCATCGTTACATGTATATTCCTCATTTTCATCTTTTGTTGTTTTTAACGACGGTGATGACACGAATGACGGAAAATGTTGGAAAGATTCTAAAGAGGATATCTTTAATCTGAATATTTTTGGCAGATGCGGTTCATATATTTCTTTTTATATCTAAGAAAAAAATCAGTTTATACCTTTTAAAATAAAGCCTTATTTTATTTTAAATACCTTTTAAAATAAATACCTTTTAAAATAAAGACAATTATAATTGAAACTTAGCATAAATTTTCATATCTGGTAATGGCGGTCAACGTCCGGCACTACCCGCACAATATAACCTGAATAACCCCGACTTGTCAAAACGTTTTCCTTCGACAGTTACCGAAAATCGAACAAAACAAAATGATTAGCGAATGAAAGATATCAAAGAGTATAAGTATATTAGCTTATATTGTACTTTAAAAAAGATGTTTATTTATAGCCAACAAGGAAAAATCACGGGAACTTCTGTCACACAGCGCTCAAGCGTCGCAATATGCCGGCGCTTTGTCAGTTGGTCTAGACGGGTATCCATTAAATAGCACCACTTGTATTTTTGGATAAATATTGACGGAACCACAGAACAAAGAACATACGCGCACAACCCCCGTAATAGGGTTTAAAGTTCAACGTTCTTTATTGAATTAATATAAGCGGACTTAATATTGGCAATAGAACATATAATATTTTATGGTTTTATGATATATTTGATATGATGATTTTATTATAAAAACACATTTAGGTTGCATATTAATATTGCTGTGTTATCATATTAAAATAATAAAATAATCGAAATCGATTAAAAAAAAGTCGATTTGAAAATGCAAAACAAATTGATAATAGTGCTCATAACAATCATCACATTTATATTCAAAAGATATTTAAAATCTTATATAAATGGTCTTTAAAAGACGTAATTTTTTGAATAATTTGAATATTCCTGTATGATATTCCATTTATATTCAAAAGATATTTAAAATCTTATATAAATGGTCTTTAAAAGACGTAATTTTTTGAATAATTTGAATATCCTTCAAAACTCTTTGAAAGTTTATCATGCTTTATGTGAATCGCTTATTACTTGTGGCATAATCTTATGGGGTGGATGGTCTAAATCCCTGCTGGAGCCTTTGCAAGTTGCACAGAAAATAATATTAAAAATTATCCTCCACAGACCATATCGCCATCCCACCAATGAGCTTTATAGGGAAGCCAAAGTCCTTTATCGTAGGTAATAGTATTATATATTTCTTTAAACTTTCTTCTTAAAGCTGTATTTTGACAATCTACTTTCAGAATACTTCAGAACGAAAGACTTACAAGAGAAGTGTTAGAAAATAACATAGTACATAATATCCAGGTGTCCATAACATCCAGTTACCAATCTTTTAATGCGCCGATATTTTACAACTTGATCAATTTGGTTAAAATATTCTTTGAAATTTGGAATATACTACATAAAAATAAAATAATGAAATGGTTAATAGACTAACCATACATCGAATTTGTGAGAAATTATAATTTGTTATAGTTTGGTGCAAAAATAATGATTATATTTTTAACTAGGTATGTTGATTATATTTTTAACATTGCATTATTAGCAAGCATTCTTAAGTATTTTGCGTTATTCATTGGATTTACTTTATATTGATTAGGTAATATATTTTCATTTTATTAAACTTACCGTGTATTATAATATGTTGTTAACTTTTTGATTTTGTTAATTTTTGTATATTTTAGTCATCACGTTTTTTGTTTCTTTTACTTTTAATTCGATTCTATTTGTGTCGCTTTATTTAAGAGAATTTTAGTTTCTATTAAAATGCCGATTTTGTAATGCAATTTCGGTTCCTTTTTTGGAGGGTCACATTTTAAGGTAATTTTTATTTAAGGAGCATGTTAGTACAACGTTCAAACAATGTTTGTATTGTTCTCTAACAAAAAAATATGACCTGTTTACCGTATAACACGTTATCCCCAGTTGGGTGAAACAATCGTATAAGCATACGATCAAGGTTTTTTCATTTGGTTCCTGTTATTATTGTAGTGAAAATCTGTATTTTATAGAAATTCATTCTTAAATAAATAATTAATAAACGACAAACGACTTTTTTGATGCAAATACAACAGGTTTTTTATATAACGATTTTAGTGATCTTAGAATCACTCTTTATTAGTACACTCAGTTTTAAGTATGTTATAATGTGTATCGTCTATATAAATGATTTTTTAAGTATACATGGCAAAAGCTTTACCGAGGTTAATACATTTCCCCCTTAAGAATACATCCTTCCATGCTGTCGAACTGGAGTTTCAACAAAAATGGTGTGGTCGCCTAAAACTAGTCGACGAGAGGTCAACGAGATAAGTCAGCTCGCAAGAAGTCAACGAAGAGGGTCTATATGCACAGTACTTGATCTAGAATGTCAAGAACTGCTGATATACAATTTTTTGGATATGAAATCTTCGGTCTTTAGCCTTTTGCTAATTGTTATTTCAAAACCTTTCGCAAAGCTGGCATGAGAGCCTTAGAGAACATGCAACTTAATACTAAAATTTTGTAGAAGCACCCTCGAACGTAGTCGTAATATCACTCAGTGGAGAGGTCAAATTAAAAAACATTAATATGAAAAGTTTCCTCATTTAAGTATGCTTCTGCAAGATAGATTTTATGAATGAAGTTTTAAATTTATTCGTAAAGTTAGACCTGCCCCCACCCCTCCCCTCGAACACCTAAGCTTTGATGTTTGAAAAAAGAACAACTGGGAAAGTTATCGTGCGGAAATAATATTATTATCTCTAGTGAGAAAGAGGGGGAATAAATACCTAAGAGATCAAATTGAGAATAGAGGTAAAAAAGTGCTGACTCATTCAAGTAATTTCAATTTAAATAACTCAAAGAAAAAAGACACATTCGTATTACAAACACTAACAAACACAAACAAACACAACAAACACAAACAAGTATACTAGAAACAAACATAAATAGCTACGACCAAAATACGGACAACGACACTACGCATATTTTGGTTCAAAACTGTATAATATGTTTAACTAATACATATGACAGATATTAACCGGAGTCGACAACCAGTAAAAACAGCATCAACCTAACTCTACTAAGAGAGTGCGAAAAAATTGTTTCTGAAACTATTAAATAATGTAGGTTTTATTTATCAAATCAAATGGCCTATACAGTAATTTAAATTTATGTGTGTTTTATGTAGTATTAAATATATTATAGTAGATATATACAGTACGAAAAAAAAATATTTATATTTATTCCATTTTTTGTAATAAATTTTAAAATATTATATTATGTAAAATATATTATGTTATATTGTACTATATCCTGTTTCTACATATTGTATTGGTTCTTATGAGACAGAATAGAGACAGCAGGCAAGGCGCACACACAGAAAGAAATGGTATCTTAGATCAAAGCAATATCCTATTGGTCAAGATAACCCGAGTTTGAGCATAGGAGGAAAACAATATTTTCTTCGAAAGAGTAAATTGTAGTTTCAATTATTTTGTCTTGTGTCAATAAAATATAGTGTCAAATTGAGACAAATGCGTGTCTTCTTGCAAGGAAGCATAAATTCTCATAGGAAGAACATACATTCTCCGTGTAAAACAAATGCTCTTTTCAATCCAAGAATATAAATTATAAAACGAAGAAAATGGTAGCGTATCCTAGAAATTTAGAAACATAGTAACCAAGAAAATTATTGTGTTTTTCCAAGATACTTATTGTGTTTGTCCAAGTAAATGATTGTATTTATTCAAGAAATTGTTGTGTTTGTTCAAGAAAATTATTGTTTTTTTTTAAGAAAGTTATTGTGTTTATGCAAGAAAATTATTTCATTAGTCCAAGGAAATTATAGTATTTATATAAAAGCTTTATAGTATTTATCCGAGAAAATTATAGTATTTACCCAAGAAATATATCTGTTTAACCCAGAAATTAGTTTTGTTTATTCAATAAAATATTGTGTTTATCTAAGAAAATGATTTTATTAATCCAATAACATGATAGTGTTTATCCAAGACTACCAAAATATCTTGATGCGACAATATTATTTTCTTATTGTCAGAATAGATTTTTCTTGACCTAATACTTTTTTTAATTTATTTCATCTTATACCTTTCTTAAATCAACACTAAAATATTGTTAATTGAAGAATATTCCTTTTGCTTGAACAAAGAGTAGATGTTGCAATTTACAAATGTATTTGACTGATGACCGGAAGTAATTTTTATAACGGTTGGATTTTTTTTAAAGTGTTGGTTTCACCAAATCGAAAACGAGTGATATTTTTTTACGAGTTGGTGAAACAAATACTTTTTAATAAGTTAAGATCCAAATGCAATAAAAAAATATTTCCAGTCATCAGTCATTTACATTCGTAAATTGAAAAATCTACTCTGTTTTTTTTTGTTTTTTGAAAATCCTCCAAATGGCAATATTTTTACGTTGATTTAAGAAAGATGCAAAATGAAATGAATACTAAAATAAATTAGGTTACGAGAAATACATTCTGGCATTATTAAAATAATATTAAATTATATAATGAAATTATTCTAGCTGTGATGCTTTTCTAGCGAATGTCAATGAATTGGGTATAAAAACAAAAATCACAAATCACATAAGGATTCAGTTAATAAATAAACAATTTAATTGTAACCACTATTAAAATGAAATAAAGAAACTTAACACAAGACTTCACAATATTTTCAAGATTAATGTGGGTATTGCTATTATTGCTATGTTAATGCAAAAATTATGATTGTGTGATATGAAAATAAACAATGTATTACTTTAAAATAATGTGTATTAATTTGACATTAACGCAGGTATACAATATCAAGGAAATTAAAAAAAAACACACACACACACTTATATAAGGCCACAAAATATAACTAAAATAGCGGAAGACATTGTCCAGAAAATCATAACCGGTGTAGTTATGTTTGTTATGGTATTACAACTTTTTTGGTAATAAAAAAAATTACTTGACTGACAATGTAGAATGAACAATGAATAATAATTACTACTGCACATCCCGTCCTTTACTACTGCACATTTTCGACGTCCTCAGCAGTCTGAAAAAAGTAAAGATTACGTTGAACAGAATTATCAGAATGTTTTTTTTCCAGGCATGAAACGGTGTATATATATGTAAGTAGTAAACAGATGTTTGACTGTCGTTTGACCTGCGCATAATATTCTGAATACACTGTACACATTCTAAAAAAAAATGATGAAAGAAAAATGTTTATTGTCAACTTTTTTATTTACCAATATTATGATTTTAATAAAACAGGTGCATATATGGTAGACAAAAGGTCTAGCTTAAAACAGCGTCGACCTGGCCAGTATGAGCCAGGAACTAATTTTAAAAAAGTTCGACAAAATAATAATAAGTGACAATACAATAAGCTATTTGAACCAAATTTCAGAAAAATATAGAATAACTGTTTAAACAAATTATAGACAAACTACATTAAACACAAATTTAAAAAAGTACAAAAAAATAACATAATATACATCAAAACTACTGCACAGAAGAACTCGAAACTTCGAACTGCACAGCGATGTGACTCATCACCAGTCGCACCGGGAAGTCACTAAAAAAAAATAATTAAAAAAAAAACTTACTGAAACTTTAACTATTAATCCCTCGATAGCTTCAATTGTAGAGAACTTAACATTTTTAGAAAGTCTTCCTCGAGGTGGTAGAAGATGTCCCAGTGTTGTTATCTGTGCTGGAATGTCACCTGAAAGAAAATGTGAGAAAAATAAAATTAAATCATTGCATTGTATTCGCAAGCCGACTGTTCTTCTTACGATTACTCCATTTTCTGCAACAATTGGAAATTATTTTACATAAAAGTTATATAATTTGTAATATACATCGATGAATTCACTTTAGCTCTCATATTTTCGATAGAAAATTAACTTTTCAAACAAAATTAAAATTCCCCTTACTCCCCCTCCCTCCCCCCCTCATTAACAAGGGTGTTCTAAATAAATAATATTGCACTTAGGTTATATAGATATACATACGTAGTACTTACCAATAAAATTCGATACGACGGCTTCCGGAATGCTCCAAGAAGACAGCAGCAATCACTGCAGCAATGATGAAGTGTCAGCAACAGACTGTTCCATCTTCGTCCAATACAAACAAATTTGTATAGCCGTCGGCCAACACCAATAGAATTGTGATACTTGTTCACCTTCTGCGTTCGCCCGACAGTGTTGCCAGACATATCACCCCATGCTTGGCTTGAAAAAATATACTCATTCCCTTAGTAGGTACAGTAGTTTTCCTTTGTTGCAAATAAAACAACTAGATAATTAAATCGTTTTATTATTGAAAAAGACGAAGTGTATATGTATATGGTATATATGCATGCATGCATACATTGACTTTTATTATTATTATTTATATATCACTATTATTTCTTTCATATATTCTTCTTATATACTCTTATATATGCTACATTCAATCTAATTAAACATCTTTGTAGTACTCCAATATGCTCACTCCTACATCCCTAAGGTTAGTTTGAGAAGAATGCTCAAGAGGCATTAAACTCGCCTATTTGTAACCTTTTTATTTGGTGTGCAATAAAGAATACATACATATATACAAGTGGGGACGAGGGAAGCGTTATTCGCAGTACAGGTTTTGGTGCAAAAATGTCAGGATATGCAGCAAAATGTCTTTCTATGTTCCATAGATTACGAAAAAGCATTTGACAGAGTGCAACATAATCGTCTTATTGCACTTCTGAACGACATCGGACTGGACAAGAAAGACATCCGTATAATACAAAATCTGTACTGGAATCAGCGCGCCACTGTCAGAGTTGAAGGGGAAGGATCCAAGGAAATTGACATTAAGAGGGGAGTGCGGCAGGGCATGCATGTCGCCGACTCTTTTTAACATCTACTCTGAAGCCATCATGACGGAAGCTCTGGAGGACTTGAACTGTCGCATTAAAATAAATTGCCGCCTCATCAACAACTTGAGGTATGCCGATGACACTGTTCTCATAGCATCTATATATACGGAAGCCGAGCTACAGGAGATTGTTGATCGAGTAAACGAGTGTAGTGTCAAAGCTGGTCTCAGGATGAATGTCACCAAGACTAAGTTTATGGTCATTTCTAACAATCCCAATATCCAACCTAGCGTATCTGCGGCGGGTCAAAAACTAGAACAAGTTGATAAATATAAATACCTTGGCACCTGATTTACACAAAACTGGGACTGTGAAGTAGAAATCAAAACTCGCATCGAAATTGCACGCAGCGCCATTGGAAAAATGAAAAAGGTTCTTCGCAATCGAAACCTGAAAATCTCACTTCGAATACGTCTTCTCCAGTGCTACGTCTGGTCCACACTTCTATGTAGGTGTGAGGCCTCGACTATTAAGGAAGATCTCAGAAAACGTATAGAAGCATTCGAGATGTCGATATCTTGAACTGAGAAAGTCACCAATGAGGAAGTTCTACTACGTGTAGGCCAAAAACGCAATCTTTTGCAGACCATCAAACAGCGCAAAGTTGCATACCTGGGTCACGTGTTTAGACACGACAGGTACCAACTTTTGCAACTCATTATGATGGGAAAAGTTGCAGGAAAGAGGAGACCTGGCCGTAGACGGAAATCTTGGTTGCGGAACATTCGAGAATGGACCGGGATTACAAGTGTCGCCGAATTGTTCGCCTGGCAAAGGACAAAAAGAAGTATGCAGAGCTGACTGCCAACCTTCACTAGTTTGAGAGGCACCCTAAGAAGAAGAAGAATTATTAAAAAAACTACTTAGCTATGCCCGACCGCTTTAAAATTCGGCTTCGATTTCTTTCGACCGATTGGGATTAGTAGGTATATCTTGCTTGGTCATTAAAAAATTGCGAAAATATCAGAATAACTAATACAAAGTAGTAAATTTTACGCTGTTTCCATGCTAAAGTGCAGTAAATCGCGTTTGACATGATATTATGACACTTTGGTAACTATTTATTGACAAAAACCTATAGGGTTTTGGTTATCTCGATATAAATAATAAAACTATCATCGCAGTTTCACTTGTATTTTTGAATTGTATATTTTTTCCACTTCTTTCGATTTTAGGGGTGGCAAATTTGGGGCCAAATTTTTTTATGTCTTACAGAAATTAATAACATTCATATTTATATACTTAAATGTCATTAGATCCACACAAACAATTCAACATGTAATATGTTTTTCCAATTAAATGAATTTTTATGACCAAAATGAGTGCATTGTCATCATCAACCCTTACGGAAAAAGCCCTTTTCTCTGAAGAAATGTATCCTAATGATTTAGAGACTGACTTTCTTTTGAAAGAATTTAGGTAAAACCAGATTCTGTGTTTGGAATGTCTGTGTGAAAGGTTTGTCTTCCTGTTCCTGAAAAAACATAATTTGCAAAACGTTTATCTAAACTTGCATATAGCAGTTCGCATGGCCTTATGTACACCAGTGACAAATTGTTCATATGGGGATGCTTTTCTTGCTTAAAACGGGTGAAGAATTATCTAACATCTACCTTAAGCCAAGAAAAACTAAACGCCTTAGCTCTTTTGTGCATAGAGTCAGAACTAATGAACAAGATTTCATACAATGATATAATTGATAATTTTGCGAATAGAAAATCGCGCAAAAAGGTATTGTAAAACTTTCATAACTTAATTAATTGAATTTCATCGTCATCATCAGCCGGATTGTTACCAGATAATTGAATATATTGTTTCTATACTATAAGAGCAATAACAATTATTTTATTACGTCTACCCAATGTACATTATTGTGTAAGTAGTATTAAGGCATATCTTACCCTGCCTTATTAGTAGTACTAGTACATTATTGAGATTTTATTAGCTCAGAAATATACCCAAAACTATTCCTTGTGGAATCTTAACTAAATCGTTGGGTTGTAAAAATAATCAAGGAACTGACACATCGATCCCCTAGCTCACAATCATACTAATTACGGGGGGAATGTGGTGTAGTAAAGACGTTAGGACATAAATCATAAAGTTACAATTTCATTCACAAAAAAAAATATATATAATTGTGAACTAGGGTATCGAATTGTAGAGGTCGGTAGAGACGGAAACATTTTAATAGCCTACTCGCGGCTAATTGTATTGTATGTATTTGCAAAAATGTATTAGCCCAATACCTTAGATGAGATCGCAGAAGAGCCAGATCCGCCATCTTGTTTCAAAATGGCGGCAGCTCAAAGATAAAAAAAACATATCTTAACAACCATAGGTCCAAACTTGACATGATATATCGTTGGAAAGCTCTTGTTAACCCCTACATTTTTCTTTAAATTTATTTTTAATTTTTAAAAAAAAAAACATTTTTTTCAAATTTATTTAATAGCTTTATAATAGCTGGCCAAAGAAATCTACATTTAATGGGTGCGTGTAACCGATTTTTTTGGAAGGCAGTGGCTACGCGCCCGTCCAAATGAATAGTTCTTATATGTTCTAACCTAACCTAACGTGTTCGTTTGCCTTTCGCAATTACAGAAAGCATACGATAAGTGGACGGGCGCGATTAGCCACTGCGTTTTTGGAATGATCTGGAGGGATTTTGTATAACTGATCTGGTAACACTGACAAAACTAGCATTGGTACCTACAAGACTAACAAAAAAACAAAATTCTCGGGTCAAGACTCGCAAACATACGAATCTTGGGTCAAGACCTGTAACCATACGAGTCCTTGAGTCAAGACTGGCAATTTTGATTTTCTTGGTATGCATGGCATAACGCGTCCTTTAAATTTTGTGTATAACGGAAACCTAGATGTTTGCAATCTGGCAAGGATCATGCTATAGCTCTACGTGCTCAGTAGAAGCAGGGGCGGATCTATATAAGAACTTTTTGGTCTGCAGCCCGTGGCCCCGGGGGTATAAAGGCCCCAGCCTCCATTGAAGACAATGGACAATATTGTAATTTTTAAAAATTCCTACGACAAAGTTGGCAACCCTGACATCAATTAAACCATATGCGCGCGGAAATCGAACGGCATAGGGGATTCCCCGTCGCTTGTTTTCAGGGTATTTATTCGCAAACGCATACAGTCATTCGCAGCTCACTAGGCCGGCAATACACAATTACAGACATAGTGAAAAATAAAGTGTATTTATTACCCAAATATTACGTATAGTTACGAAGCTATGAACCTTGTGTAATGGACATTCAAATGACGCATCACGCATGCCAAGAAAATCTGAATTGCGAGTCATAACTCAAGATACGTACGTTTGTGAGTCTTGACCAAAGACTATTACGTGTACAAGTCTTGAGTCAAGACTAAAAAAAATAAAATTCTTGACCTAAAATTTGCTAATTTACAAGTCTTGAGTTTTATTCTTTTAGTCTTGACTCAAGACTGGATTCTGGGGTCAAATTTCGCAGCGTATGTACGTGTCTTGGGGCAAGACTAAAATAAAACTGTTTTCTTATATCAAGAGTTCTTTATTTTTGGCAATGCATAATTAAACTATTAATTTTATTTAAAATTTAGAAGTCTTAGTGTTTCTGGGTCCAAAGTATACATTCAAATAAAGGATAAATACGTAAATCAATTTCAATTTAAAATAAAAACAGATTTAAAAAAATGTACTTTATTTTATAAATATATACCACGGTCAGTCATATTAAATACTACGATGCTTGGTTTATTTAGTTCAGTCCTAGTCCAAATATAATTTTTGTAAATAAATGAAATACAATTACATTTGTATTTTTAGGATTAACACTTGAAATATGTTTAAAAAACACATTGTCCTTAAAAGACTTGCAGTTATATTCATTCCGATAAAAATACGTTATTACATTATATGGCATTACGAATTGACTTAATTATATACGTGCTTTCAAATCAATTCAGTTAGTATTTATACGATGAACACTCGAAAAGTGCTTAAAAAGAAAACAAACTTGTCTACCGAAAACTTATAGCGGTATCTATTTCGATAAAAATATTTTAGTAAATTAAGTGACGTAACAAATTGACTTTAGAATATATGTGCTTTCAAATCAATTCAGTTGGTGATTCTAGGATAAACACTCGAAATGTCTTTAATAAAGAAAACACATTTTTACAATGAAAATTGGCAGTGATATTTATTTCGATAAAAATACGGTATTAAATTTAAAGACGCAAGGAATTGACTTAAGAATATATATGCTTTCAAATCAATTCAGTTGGTGATTCTAGGAAGAACACTCGTAACGTCTTTAATAAAAAAACACATTTGTCTAACAAAGATTTGTAATGATATTTATTTCGATAATAATACGTTATTAAATTAAGTGACATAAGGAATTGACTTAAGAATCAATGTGCTTTCAAATCAATTCAGTTGGTGATTCTAGGATGAACACTCGAAATGTCTTTAATAAAAAAAAACACATTTGTCTAAGGAAGACTTGCAGCGATATTTATTTCGATTAAAATACGTTATTAAATTAAGTGACGTAAGGAATTGACTTAAGAATCTATGTGCTGTCAAATCAATTAATTTGGTTATTCTAGGAAGAACACTCAAAATGTATTTAATAAAAAAAACACATTTGTCAAACGAAGACTTGCAATGATATTTATTTTGATAAAAATATGTTATTAAATTAAGTAATATAAAGAATTTACTTGAGAATATATTCTTGGTTTTAGAAAAAATATTAAAACCAATTTTGCATTCATGCAAACGTATCGCATGTGTTGGTTCGAGTATATTGACTTAGTCTAAGAAAATATATACTTAAAATAACGAAATTTTTTAAACTAATATTACATTGATACAAAAAACTCACGTTTGTCGATTCAAAAATACTGACTTCCTCTAAGAAAATATCTACTTAAAATAACACTATAAACTTAAAACTTTCGCGAGTCTCAATTTGAGAAATCGTTTCTTTCTGTGCAGGCTCAGCAAACACAGTACTTTCTATCCATCACCCCAACACAGGCGTATTCCTAGTCGGGTGATGTAATGCTGACGAAGTAATGCCCATATTTCTTTTATGTAATAAAACATATATTTAACGCAAGTTATTGTCTATGTAGGTAAATAAAAAAATATTTATTTAATACCTATTTAGCATACACAGGAAACTGCGATGTTAAATAAAGTTACAATGATTAAATTGTTATGTTATCAAAATAGATTAACTGTGAATCTACTTTATTTTATTAGACATAATAATTTGAAAATTATTAAGTTTTAATCGTTCATGAGAGAGACTGCTCGCAAGGTATGGGCATTGATTTAGATTAGATGACTATAGATTAAGTTGACAGTGCACACTTTATATCATCATTAAAAGTCTGCCTTAGAACAGGCCTAGGCCTAGTTAGGCGACTGTGTCAATCATAAAAATAATGTCGCATCAATTTCTTGCTAACATCTTAATCAAATATGACATTAACTTTTTACTAGATGTGTTACTACTAAATAAATAAAATAAAATAAATAAATAGATAAAATCAATGGTATGGGTTACCCTATATATCCGACTCTCTCTTTTTAGCTCACTACACCCAGAGATTGCATACGACGCCGCAATAACTTCATAAGCTAAATTTTTACACCTGTTAATTGGGCTTAATCGGTTGGTTTCCATTAAATTATTACTTACCGAATTATCGCGTTTTGAAACTCGGAGGATTTTCGCTACCAAACCGATTTTGTTTCATACCGAATTTTTCTTTCTCCCCGTGGTTTTCCACTGTTAAGAATTTTTCAACCAGAAACGTATCAGTCTATTTATTTTTTAGATTATATTCTGGTTATCTTACTCTACTTCGGTCGATTTTATAAATTTATATTCGAGTAGGAAATTTAGGGAATATTTAAAGATTTTTGTTATTTTGTTTCTTTCTAATTGTATGTCATTATAATTAATATAATGTCTTATATGTTAAAAGTTAGATAGTGGAATAATGATATAATTATTAAGATATTATAAATTATCAAATATGAAAAATTTCAATCTTTTTCGGTAACAGGGAATTATGAGATAAGTAATCTCATTCATTATCACCATAAATGTTACACCATAATTGGGAAAATAAATTTATTCCTATTGATATCTAATACGCCCTAGCCCACAGTATGATCGCATATGGTATATTAAGTTGCAAAGGTTCTAAAAACTCGGCGAATCCGCTTGTCAAAGCGCAGAAAGCTCTTCTATGGGTCATGGCTAGAAGCGACATCGATATCCATCAAACGAACTATTTAACGTGCTGAGTCTTTTGGGCATCAAGGAAATTTAGGCAAAAGTAACCCTACATTACTATCTCAACAATGCGCCCTCACATAACATTACTGGCCTCAAAATTCTAAAGAGAGAAAGTGCGTCAGCAAAACATGTCATTAAAAATATCAGAACTAAATTCGAGCAAAGCACTTTATTTCGGTAGCTCCTAAACTTTATAATTACTTTCAGAATAATTTAAAACAATGCAGAAATTTAGAAATGAAAAACGGCCAAATTACTTTGTGGCTGATTAAAACTGGCAGGGCAAAGGTGGATGCATTTATTTTGCATATTCTCATTCAAAACGACATAACCTATATTAAATTAGTGATACTATCGATTTAATTTATTATTATTATATTATTTATTCCGTAGCCGGCGATTGGGGAGGGGGTCGCCCTCGCACTCCATTCTCGTACTCCATTCACGATTCGCTTCCATTCTTGACGATTTTTTGCAACGTCTCGACAATCCCTAGCCGATAATCGTTGATTTTTTTAATAATGTATACAATGCAATACATTATTATTACATATTACTAATAAATATTAATGTATACAATGCAATATTCCTAATATTAATTTAATAACTGTGTAGGTATGTAAATTTTATAAATAAGTATATACAGGCATATATTTATATATAAGTGAGGATAATAATAAATATGCATAATCTTATCATAAAATACAATTTGAGATTATATTTACGAGCGCAGAGAAACTCTCTGAAATGTGAAAAAAAAGAATCTACCCTAGTTGGGTAATTTTTGTGTATGTAACTTTTTTGTTTCTTTCTCTGAAAATACATTATTGTTATTTTTACTAATATATCATACCAATTTGTACTACTGCAGACATTGAATATCTTATTGTCGTTTTGACATAAATTCACATATTATCAACAGACATCTAGCCAAAAATAGTGGCAGCGGAGGAGTAACTGCTTGTCCGAGTGGCTTAGTTCACTGCTTTGGCATAGAGACCCTGGGTTCGATCCCAGCTCGGGTACGAAACATCGCCTTTTTTTCTCGGATTTAAATTTTAAAGTGAACGCCCTCTGTAGATTTTAAGCGAAAATTGATTGATTATAAAACAAACATCAAAAAATATATAATATATTATTAACTAAACTAGGCCACCTATCGATACTTCTTACAACTAAGGAGAGCCGTTTCGGCACTTACAATCTGACGGCGCAACAATCGTACAGGAAATCATCGTATAGTCCGTATCGGAAGAATTGAAATTCCGTATAGTCCGTATCAGAAAAATTGAAAGTTCGTGCATATCATATCTAAATAAAACATTACCGTCGGCTTCGGTCAATATGGTTGATTCTCCTAATGAATTCGATTGCAAGAAATGCAAAAAAATTATCACAGATCCGGATGAAATTTTAAGGTGTTAACTGCAAAGTACGTACTCATAATGGATGCTCAATGAGAAAAGTTAACAAGGTAGGGATTAAGACCTGGAATTGCGCCAATTGCATTAATTGTGCTGAGAAACCTCGGAAGAAAACACCTCAACCTCTAACGTTTAGCGCATCCAACGAATGCCGCAGCGACCCAGATTTATCTAGCCGTCCATCCATTCGCAAGCAGATTGAAATAACAGGAACTCCGCAATCACCAGCATTTGTAAAAAGAGAGGACCTTCGACAGATGCTTGCCGAATTTAAAATGAACATCGCTGGCATAATGGAGGATAAACTTTTAGTAAAGTACTCCGAGTTAGCCTCTCAAAACAATGAGATTCTGCAAGCCATACAAGCAATCTCCGTGAAGTACGATGAAATTCTCGAACGAGTAAATGTGGTTGAGGAAAAATGTGCTTCTCTCACGAAAATCAAAGACACTAATGTAGCGCTCTCTAAGCGCGTCTCATATCTTGAGGAAAAACTGGATGCTCTGGAGAACCATGGGACTGCTACGGAAGTTGAAATCCGTGGACTTCCGGAGCAACGCCAGGAAAACCTCTCACAAATATTTGGCGATATACACAATACCATCAAGAGCACAGTGGACCTAAAGGAAGTCATCGCGATCAATCGTAAAGCTCAAGTGCAGCCGGGTGCAGGCGGACCCAAGCCAGTCATCGCTAAATTCACTACTCAACATCATCGCGATAGCTTCATTTCTTCTCTGAAATTATTTAACAAAAACTGTAAAAGTAATGGCGAGAAGCTAAACACGACCCACGTAGCATTTCCAGGACAACCAAAGCCCATCTATGTATCAGAGAACTTAACACGGCGTACAAAATATCTTTTTATGGCCGCTAAAAAGTTCGCCAAAGAAAGGCGTTTCTCTTTCTGCTGGTGCAAAGGAGGATGCGTTTTTCTAAAGAAACATGAAGATTCGAAGTTATTTCGTGTGCGCAGCGAAGACACGTTCGCCCAAATTGACTAATCGTTACCCTTTTCCTACTAAGGCCATACTCTTTCTATTTTATTCAATTCAATCAGAAATATCTCATGTTGTATTTGTCATTATAGTAACTTCCGTTTCGTATTTAAATAATATATATCTTTTAATACATTTATTAAATTGCATATTTAAAAGTATATCTATTTACATTATACATAAGATTATTCGTTTATCATCATACAAGTATTATACCTCAGCAGATGCTTTCCCTGGAAATCCGTTTTCCTCAAAATGACTCAGGTACTAACTTCCTTGGAGGACTTTAAACTAATAACCTGCGAGGAATTTGATTGCCTGAATAGTTGTAAAAGCTATATCATGGAAACCGAGGGCATTAATATTTTGACACTAAATATACGCAGTATAAATAAAAATTTCGATGATTTGATGACGCTGCTACATAGTTTCGATTACTTATTCGATATTTTAATCCTGACAGAATGTTGGATCAGTGATTTGTATTTGCCAAAAACAATAAATGGGTTCAAAAGTTACAATACCAAATGCGTTAGACTCCAAAACGACGGGGTTGTCGTCTATATAAAAACTGAGTTAGGAGGAATAGTTACGGAAAAAAATGTAGATGATGCCAACTGTCTCTCCTTATCGCTGGAAGGTAATATTAATATTTTAGCAATATACAGGTCTCCTAGCAAAGCAAATATAACGCCTTTTTTGGAGTCCCTGGATAAACTATTGCTGAAGTATACTACAGTCCCCAATTTAATTCTAACAGGCGACCTTAATATTAATATTATCAATGAGAAACATCGTCAGGTGGATGACTACCTAAATATGCTGGCCCACCATGGCCTAAATGCAGCTATTGACAAGCCAACCAGAATTGCCGACAGTTATGCGAGCTGCATCGACCATTTCATGGTAAAGGCTAAACTTTCAATCAAATCTTTTGTGTATGAGGCCCATATTACTGATCATTTTGCAATAGGTATTTGTATAACGAAGACTAAATCGAAACCATGTAATCGAAACATCACGAAGACAGTCATCGACAAAGATCTATTTATAGAAATAATTAAAACTTCTGATTGGAGTCATATTCTAGCAGCAGACGACACTAATTTAGCAGCAGAATACTTCCTAAATAAAGTCACTAGCGCTATCAAAAACGCATCCAAGGAGAAAGTAATTAAAATTAGTAGAGCTAAGTTAAAAATAAAACCATGGATAACGGATAGTCTTTTATTAAGTCTAAGAAAACGTGACAAAATTCACAAAGCTATTAAAACAAATCCTAATGACATACATCTACTGAACTATTACAGAAACTATCGCAATATGTGCAAAAGGCTTATAAAAAAAACTAAATACGACTACTACAAGAACCTGTTAAATGAAGTCGATGGAGACAAGAAAAAGACATGGGACATAATAAAGGATATAGCTTTCGGAAAAAAAGAACAGCCCAAAATTAAAGCTGTTAAAATAGGACAAGAAGTCCGCTATATTGATCAGTATCCTCAAGAGACATTAAACTTTTCAAATCAGTACTTTGCGACTGTTGGGGAAAAACTGGCAAAGCTTATACTCCGAGATATTGACTCTACTGAGGACATATTATCAAACTCAATAAATAGTCAGCGAAAAAGTAAATCACTATTCAATTTCACTCCTACTGACACAAACGAGGTTAGCAAAATAATTAGGAACCTAAAAAAATGTGCCCCTGGCTGTGACACCATTCCTAGTGACCTCGTGAAATATGCGGAGAACTGGATTGTAGAGCCTATCGTTCATATAATTAATTTAAGTTTTAAAACCGGAGTTTTTCCTCAATGCCTTAAGAAGGCTAAAGTAATACCTATCTACAAGTCTGGTAGCAGTGATGATATTAGCAACTATCGGCCTATCTCCTTACTCAGCCTGTTTTCAAAAATAATTGAAAAAATTGCTAAATCACAGCTCGTTAATTTCTTGGACTCCGAGGGCCTTTTCTCCGAACATCAATACGGCTTTAGACAAGGTCGAGGGACAAATGACGCCATTAATTTCGTTACTCAATCCGCAGCAAACATTATTGATCAAGGTAAAAAAGCCATGGCAGTTTTCCTCGACCTGTCTAAAGCATTTGATACTGTTTCACACGCGATACTCAAAAAAAAGCTTATTGGATATGGTATACAAGGATACGCGAATGACTGGATAACAAGTTATTTGAAGGATAGGTCACAGGTTTTAGTGATCGACGACAAAGAAAGTGACAGTGCCGAAATATGCTTTGGTGTACCTCAAGGCAGTGTACTTGGCCCTGTTCTGTTTCTCATGTACGTCAATGATTTGTGCGAATTGCCTCTTGGCGATAACGCAAAAATTGTCTCCTTTGCTGACGACACGGTCATCCTCCTGGAAGCAGAATCATGGACTGAAGTACTCGTAAAGGCCCAAAAGAGCCTGGATAGTGTAAAAGCATGGTTCGATCGACATGTCCTAACCCTAAATGCCTCAAAAACAAATTTCATTACGTTTGGTTTACGTCCGGTAGTCATCACACCTCCTCCGTCATTAATAATCCACTCTTACCACTGTAATAGGCAACCAACCTGCGCTTGTTACCATATTCAAGAAAAAACCGAAGTTAAGTATCTGGGCGTCTTAATAAACTCAAAACTGAGCTGGGATAATCAAGTAGTACAACTGTCCTCGAGGTCTAGGAAGCTGGTTTTCGTATTCAGAGAATTACGCAACGTCCTTTCCAAGAACTCCCTAAAAATGGTTTACATGGCCCTATGTCAGGGTTTATGGGTGCACGGAATAATAGCGTGGGGAGCATGTGCAAAATCTGTCTTGGATCCTCTAGTGAAAGCCCAAAAGCTTCTGTTGAGGGTAATCAATAGAAGGCCCCCACGATATGATTCCAACATGCTTTTCCAAGAAAGTAAGGTATTAGATATACGCCAGCTGTTTGTGAAACAATCACTCATGTTCTTCCATCGAACCCTTGATAAACGACCACGAAGCCAGCAACACAGAACTACAAGAGCATCTGCAGGCTTGAATTATGCCGTTCCACGAGTTAATTCATCATTTGCCCAAAGACAATTAAATTTTATAGCACCCAAAATATTCAACCGTCTTGATGACGACATAAAAAAAATTGAAAGTACCTTTTTATTCAATAAAAAAATAAAAAAATGGCTTCTTGACGATATAGGTCGTTCAAGGACAGAGAATGATCTTCTGCAAATCATCTTTTAAAAATAAAATACCTGCATAAATGTGTATATATATGTATATGTGAATGCGTATCTATGAATATATTTATATATGTATGTATTTAATTATATGTATCTATATATGTGTATATATATCTATTAATATATTTATATATGTGTGTATTTAAGTTTATGTATCTATATATGTGTATATGTATGTGTACGAGTACATACGTCAGTTATGCTTCTCCACCCAAGTCTGAAAATCGTATGCCCAGATACAGGCTATATTCGGCCTAGTTGGGCATGCGCTGAGCATGGTCATTTGAATGTGGGTCGTCGTTTACTTCGTACCATTACTTAGTATGACCATTTTATGAATTCTGCATGTTATGTTTAAAATAAATAAATAAAAAAAAAAAAAATATTAGATAATTTATAAAGAGAAGGTATGTATAAAGAGAAATAATATTTTTAAATAAGTACAATTTAAATAAAATGTAATAAAAAAGTGACTATTTTCGTATATAATAAAGTGACGGTGTTTCAATATTTATTAAGAAGTCGTTATCCTACACTTCTATTGATCCTAGGTTAATAGATGCCAACTGTCTTCAAGTTATTATAAACAACAGCATAGCAATCTTAGGAATATATAGGTCGCCTTCAAGCCGAAATATCAAGCCATTCCTTACTTCCCTCATCGAACTACTGGATAAATACAAGAATCAGGACTATAGGTACATAATGGGAGGTGATCTGAATATTAATATTCTTGAGAATACCGACAATCAGGTGAATGAGTATATAAGCCATCTAGCTGAATACAATTTGGAATCGGCCATCAATAAGGTCACCCGATGTAACTCTTGTTTAGACCATATTTTTACATCAATTCATAAAAATGTCATAGGGATCGTCTGCGATAGCCAATTAACAGATCACTACCCAACAATCTTATCTGCCAGTTTAAGCAGTCAGTTACATAAAACAATTCCACTTAAAACCATAACCTCCTTAGATAACAAGAGTCTGTCGACTGGCATTGATCAGATTGAATGGAAGGACATGTACGCAATGAATGATGTGAATGTGGCTACTGACTTTTTTGTTCAAACTCTTGAGGCATTAATTAAGAAAAACACTAAAACGATAAGCATCTCCCATAATAAAAAGAAATTAAAACCATGGATTACCAATGGCTTACTTATAAGCATTAGAAAGAGGGACACACTACATCGGAAATTTAAATCTGATCCTGGAAATAGTCTCTTGCAACATGAGTATATCCGGTACAGTAATGTATTGAAAATAATTATTAATAGAACAAAAAATACGTACTATCGAGTTAAACTAAAGGAAGTATCATCTGACGCGAGGAAGACTTGGCAGATTGTTAAGGACATTGCTTACGGCAAAAATATTAACTCCACGGATATAAGACAATTAAAGGTCCACGGACTCACAATAACCGCCAACGATCTCAACAGACGGACTTTAGCTAATTATTTTAATGATTATTTTTCAGGAATAGGTGAAACTTTGGCTAATAGAATACTAGAACTGACAATAAGGTCATTGAATCGGACCTATTAGATTTATTGATAAACACAAATACAGCTTTAACACGACAGTTATCCCTATCAATCGCTACTGTAGATGAAATTACTAAAATAATAATGAACATGAAATCCACTAAATCTAGAGGTACCGACTGTATTACCTCCCAGATTATAAAGGTCAACAAGAGAGTTTTAGTTATACCAATCTGTCACTTAGTTAACCTAAGCCTCTCAACTGGATGTTTTCCTGCACATTTGAAACAAGCTGTTATCTGCCCAATATTCAAAGGTGGTGCCAGGGACGATTGTGGTTGCTATCGTCCAATTAGTCTTCTAAATTGCCTATCTAAAATCTTTGAAAACGTAGTCAAGCAATGTCTGTTAGCATCTTTGAGGACAACGACATCCTTACGCCTATGCAGTTTGGATTCCGATCAGCTAGAGGCACCCAAGACGCGATTGCAGCCGTCACTGGAGAAATAGTTAAGGCATTAGACGATGGAGACAAATGCGTAACAGTATTCTTAGATCTGGCTAAAGCATTTGATACTGTCTCCCATCGTCTTTTGCTTACAGAACTTCAATTAATAGGCATTCACGGTACGTCTTTGCGATGGTTTGAGAATTACCTCTGTGGTAGATCTCAAGTCACTCAACTAAGGGATACGTTTAGTTCGAGATCATGAATCAAATTTGGAGTACCTCAAGGTAGCGTGCTAGGTCCAATTCTATTCCTTATTTACATAAATGGATTATCATCGATTCCTCTGTGTAAGGGGAAAGCCAATCTTGTTTGCAGATGACACTGCCCTAATTTTCAGAGACAGATCCTGGCAGGGAGTGTTTGAAAACTGTCAAATGGGTCTTAAACGGGTAAAATAATGGCTTGACGGTAACCTTTTATCTCTAAATGTAGAAAAAACCAAATATATGACGTTTTCCAAAACAAGCAAGGGAATGCAACAAACAGCTGGACTATCCCTCATAGTACACACATGTAAAGACAGTCCATCAACTACCTGTGCTTGTTCTAAACTAGACAAGGTGAGCACGATTAAATACCTAGGCTTGACTTTGGACAATAGATTGACCTGGTCTTACCATATCTACAACACAGCGGCTAAAATTCGCAAACTCATTCATCCATTTAAACTTCTACGTAACGTAATGTCGAAACCATTACTAAAAGTTGTCTATTACGCGCTTGCTCACAGCACTATATCATATGGGATTCTTGGTTGGGGCGGTGAAACACTATCACACCTAGATCCACTTGTTAAAGCTCAGAAGGCGCTGTTAAGAGTTGTCAACAAAAAACCGTTGAGATACCCGTCTGAGCAACTTTTTCGTGAGTTCTCTGTTCTTGACGTACGGCAAACATTTGCTAAAACGATAATACTCTATTATCACAAACATAAAGAATTGCACCAGCAAACAACCCATAAAATTATAACACGAGCGATAACTAATAGTAACCACATAGTGCCCAAACTGAATAGTACCCATGCACAGAGACATTTTATATACTTAGCACCGTCGTTGTTCAATAAAACTAAGGGTATAGCCGGCATTTATACTCAAGGTAAAAATATAAAAATAAATATAAACAAAAAAAGGCTAACCCACTGTTTGATCACCCAGGGAAGGAAAGAAATCGAAAAACTAATTTGCTTTATTCCTATCTAACTTACCATTCCTAACACATTATTATTCACCTACCATATATTTATGATTGGCATGTTTTTTGTTCTTTATATTATTATTATCACATACCTTTTATGATTATTTGAAATTTTATTTTTTACTAAAATTTTAGTTTACTTGATTTTATTTTTCACGGCATTCTTCAACATATTTTTTTATTTAGCATAAGGCAGTACTTAATTATAGGATTCTGAGCCTACCTTAGTGCGGACGTACGTCTCGTGCGATCCAGTTAGGTTAGGTTTAATTCATTTGTAACTGATAATATGATTTTTTGTAAAATAAAGTATTTGAATTTGAATTTAATATAATATTATCCCCGTGAGTATTATAATAAAACAAATTCTCAGTGTTCTTACTGTTTTATTATTTATTACTTTTATTACACTGTGAACCATTTCTGATGATTTTTTAAATATTTTTTTATTTGTAAGTATATTAATACTATTATTGATGCTTTTTTTCATTTTAAATATAGTCCTATAACAGTTAATAAACATTTTAATGATATTTTCATTCGGATTGTATGTAGGTAATAAAGGTAATTTTACGTAATTATAAATGCATGATGTCAAAAAAATTCAAAATAATATAATTAAAATAAATTGTCTACCTTGGAACAAGCGGCAGCCTAGTCAGGTTTTGGCTATTGAATATTATAATTAGTGTAAGTTAAAAGTTGAATCCAAGCAGTTTTTGGTTGTCTGACAGGAAGGAAGTAGTTGACAGGATCTGTGAAAGCAGCCGCTATTGATTTGTTGGCCGCCGTATCGAATGCAGGCGCCGACCGTACTAGTATATATACCAGGAATAATCGGTGCTCAAAAAAGAGGAAGTGGAAGAGGCGAATTCATGCTACAATGCGGGCTCTCGACCGTTGGTGCAGTGAATAAACAGAGCAGTCGCAACGGTCTCCGGCCGGCGAAGCCCTGCCCTAATCCTTTCAACATTAGTCCCTATGGAGCGCGCCGCAAGAGTTACTTCCCCCTGCCGCCGCGCGAGGATTCACACGCCAGCGCACACCACGGTTGGCTGCCGAGCAGCGCTTCAGTTTGAAACTGACTGTCATCGCGCGCGCTCGAGTGCTCTGTTACGACCCCTGGCCGGGTGATATCCACCACGCGCAAACTTTCGTAAATCAAAACAAACAAAAACAAATCTTTTTCTCAAACACAAAGTTTTATTTAAAAATTAAATGCATGTCAACTATGTCATTATCTTTTCTAAGCAGTGATTCATTCCACGATTTCTCTTCTATTCATTCATAAAGCTGAAAAGGGAGTGGTGTAATTTGATAGTGAGCCGGGCGATTACTGCTCAACAGCTGATAAAGACCCCCTGTCACGGAGTGAGTGAGATGGAGAAACGGAAACGTCGCTTGCGTCCCTGTCTGACAGATAAAGCTTACTTTGGGTTGCTCATACCACTGATGCTTTTGCTCATATTAGAATGTAAGTATTTGTGGTTAAGCTTTCTTTATTTATTGATGGGGGAGGGGGGGGGGGGGGGATTCACACGGAAGCACCAAAACAACCCACCATAAAATCAAAATAAAATTTTTAGTTACAAATGATTCAACTATAAATATTATACGAATACATAGTAGAAAGTCTTAGGTTTTATGTGATTTACGTTTTATTAGGTAATATCAGTGATTATATGCGAAAAATATCTTTAAAAACTAGTCAAAATGGCTTTAATAATTTTAAAATAACAAATCCCTGTATTAATTTCTAAGCCATTAAGCCGATAAAGCTTCATTTTAGAGGGGTAAGATTTTTAGGTCAAAGTAATAAAAATATAATTTTATTGTTTCTCAGCAATAAATTATGCAAAAAAAAGAAGAAATAATAATCATTTTTTAAAATAAATTCGTACACACTTTGAAAGTGTTTAAAATCAATAAAAGTGATTTTCCTCTATTGTCTTTCGGGTTACATTTACGATTGTTGATTTTTTTAAATGGATGAAAAAATGATGCCATCAAAGGTTTTTCAATCTTTTTCACTTCACAATTAGGTATTATTCTAATATTGGTATTTTTTCTACTTTGCCAATGTGATTCCGAAACTGCAATAATCTTTTTGTGGCCTCAATAAATAAGCGAGATCACATTGGTATTCCGATTTTTTTTATAGTTTTACATCCTAAACTATAAAAAAAACCACATAATCTAGCATTACAATAATCGAATTTAGTGCTTGTTATTTTTTTTTTTTTTGATAAACTTTTCTACAATACGCATATTCCCACAATTCTCATATTATTTACGAATATAAAAAATATGTACTTTACATACCCCTCCGTATATAATTTAAAGTTATATATTTCATAATATTTTGGCAACTCTGTTTACATGGGCTTCAATATTTTTCGACCTTTTTGGGCTATATGGTATCGACCTTTAACGAGTCCATTGTAATCTGATGTTATAATAGAAAGCTAAAATATATTCACAAAAGAATAAGAAATATAAACAAGACAAGGGAAGAAATAAATTGAAAAAATAATGCATAGTGGAAAAACTTTTATTGTTAAAAGTCATATTACATATTTATTAACCATATTTTTGGACATATTTATTAACCAATTAATTAAATTAAAAAAGATTATGTAAACATTATTCGATTCGTTACATCTATAGCGCTGTATCGAATAGAAACCAATATAATAATATACAGTCACAAATATTAATAATAATATAGAACGAATTATAACACTGATAATAATTTTATCATTAACCAGTCTAAAAATAAAATCACACGTTGCTTTTTTTTAATCAGGTTATCGAATATATTGCGACTTTAAAACCTGTAAAATAATAACCGCAAAATAGTAGTTTAATACTATTAAAGCTTCTGATACTAAATAATGGGCCCGATTGCGTTTCTTTGTGAACTAAAACTAAAATTAGTCCAAGCGAACGGGACAGAGCAATACGTTAGAACGGAATATGAAACGAACCATCGTCGATAAATACTACCTGTCGAACTTATACTCGTCCGAATAACTTCGAGCATATTTCGTGCGGTGTAAGATTTGACCTTGGCGGGCAGTTTTAATGCGAAAAAGTGACAACTGGTCATCTTACATTCCGCTCTATCGTATTGTCCTGTCTCGTTCACACGGACTAATTTCCGACTTTAGTTCACGAAGAAACGCAATCGAGCTCAATATCAGATATAAATAACCTCTTTCTCGTTCAGTCCTTTTGCTCATCATCGTATATGCTAATATCATCATCGATCATACTATCATCATACTATCGCTCTTAATCTTCCAACGTTTAAATCCCTACCAGCCATTAATAATCCCAAAGCATTCGCTTTTTAAGCTCGTAAAGAAACTTTTTTATTATCTTATGCGTCCTATCTTCGAATCTCTGTAATATTATTTAGTAAAAATAGACAAAGAGTAAAATTAAAAATCAATTATTTTCTATCTTTTAAAGATCTTATTAATACTGTAGGGTGAATATTAAAAAAAATATGTGTTTGTAAAATTGTGCAATATTACATATCATTTTCTTATACATATATATTAGAATGTAGTGTTTATTTATATATTTGTATTGAATAACATTCAATACAAATATAAAGATTCAGGGGTAGTTGACAAAAAAAAATATTTAGGAAAAACTTAAAGAAACAACTGAAAATCGAAAAAATCGAAATTGGTCATTTTGGGAAATAAGCCACTTTCAATAGATGGCGTTCGAGGCGATCCGCCGCGGCGAAAGTCGAAAAGCCGATAAGTCAAAAGTCAAATAAATAAAAAAAAGTCAAAAAAGTCGAAAAAGTAAAAAAAGTAAAAAAAGTCCAAAAATTCGAATAAGTCAAAAAAGTCGGAAAAGTCGAAAAAGTCGAACAAGGCGAAATAGTCGAAAAAGTCCTGATTGAAAAAGAGACCTGATTGCTAACACCATCACAGGTAATGACGGATACCAATTGTATCGTCGCCGATTAGTTGCGGACAATGGACGATCTGCAGTTGTGAAGGTCAAAAGGCAAGATGTAAATGTGGACAATCGTTGAATTGTGCCATATTGTCCAAGGCTTTTAAAGCGCAAATCAATGTGGAATACTGCAACTTCGTCAAGTCGATAAATTACATATGCAAATAAGTACGTAAAATAAAGCAGCGATATGTCTGCTTTCGCTATGAGGAATTCAAACGAGGAAGTATCTCAGTATCAGACGTGTCGCTATGTTAGCAGCAACGAGACGATTTGGCGCATCATTTCCTTACCGATATATGAAAGACATATTGAGTTGTCAACTACAATGGGCGAGCCCGTCACCACAGGACGTTTTAATGATTAGTCGTTCTATCGACCTGCAGTGAGCGTAGAAGACTTTGGACATAACAAATCCGACGTCTAGCTACGCCACAACCCGTAAGAGACCAACTCCTTACCGCGAGAAAGCCAGGAATTACTTCCCAGCGGCTTGAGAAACTCGCACCCTTACTTCCAATTGTGACCAGATTTCTCCGGTCTCTCGATTGGTTCCGAGTTCGAGTTCGCTTGCGCGGGCCTCTCCCTTACGAAGCGGTGAAACGGAGTATACCGAATCTATCGCGGACCAAGGCGTCCTTTGCCCGGCTCTGAACCGGGATCGGATGGCCAATGGTCATTTCAAGGGCAGTCGCCGTAAGGTACGCAACCACCCCCGCTCTATAGGAAACAATACAGTTCCCAGACTCCCCCGACTGTTAGTCGGAGAGCACAATCGATTGGCTTGCGCCGCACGGTGCGCAGACCGTCCAGGAGCGCCAGAGGTTTGATTCCCAGGGGAAACTGGTTGACCATGAGTCCTACCCAGGTTCGCAACCCGTGCGTGGAGGCCGTCGGATGGGTGTTGACCCGTGAGTGTGACCGACCCTGAACACATAGGTCATCGTGGCCAACTCATCATGGGCCCGTTAGCTCCCATATGAAAGACAATCTAAAGTTGTATACTTGGTAATTCTGGAAAGCGGAAAACGAGTGTATTTCAATCCAGAGAACTAAGCGGACAGTGCGGCACGGCCACCGTTGACAACATTGACAAGCCTTTTCTCAGTTTGTCAAGCTGATTCTTTCGCTCGCACTTTGCTGTAAGCTGAAATGCCATGCTACTACACACATAGAAATCGTTTCAGCGTCGGAAACAAGGAACATCAGTTAAAGGACATCCAAATGTATTTGCTTCAGTCGCTCTGGGTCTAATCTACGCTGTTCATCCATATAACGACGAATGTCTTCGATTGTTGTTGGTGAATGTTCGCGGTCCGACGTCGTTTCAATAACTGAGAACTTTTAATGGGCACCTGTGTAAGATATACCATGAGGCGTGTGAACTCTTACAGTTGCTCGAGAACGATTCTAATTGGAACAATACGATCAAATATTCAGTCATATTTTCATCACCGCATAAGATTCGCACATTGTTTGCGATTATCATATAAACATCGGTGGAAAAGCCGATAAGTCAAAAGTCAAATAAATCAAAAAAAGACCGACACGCGTTTCCCTTCGAATCCAAGCGATTTGTGGGTCAAATATATGGACGACATATCTGAGAATGTTTTGCATCGTGAGTGTCGCCAAACTTTATATCCGACATTGCTAATGCCTGCAGAAATTCGCAATGAGACATTGGTCATTACATCGAGACACCAGCTTGCCAAAAACATCGATATGGCGCAGATTCTACAGATTGATCGTTAGGGACGAATGTGCGATGCCCCACAAGAACGTTGAAACTCATATATTTTTTTGGTGGAGCCTCGATTTTGTTTTCCGGTGATTTTCGTTAGACTCTTTCAGTTATCCACGTTGATCTGTAGCTGACGAACTAAACGCGTGATGAAAATCATCAAATTTATGGCGACATGTGAATACACCCCGATTGACGAATTCGCCCTTTAACAGCAAAGCTCATGTTCCTCAAAGGGTTAAACAATACAGTCGCCTAGTATCTTGTATTTTTGCTTCGAGAAAAAACTTAATAAAATAATATTAGATATTACATACTTGTATATTTGAGTATAATACAAATTATAGTTTTTTGTACGATATTAAGTCTTTTAATTGTAGTCTAAGAGCCCATCCCATAGGATATAGTATTTTTTATACGTTTCTAATTCTGATTTTTCTTTTAATCGCAGATGCACAATCTGTCAGAATAACCAACATGAGCGTGCCAGACATAATCCAGTACGGAGATCAGGATTCCGTTATCCTCGATTGCGAGTATGAAACGAATGACACAGCAGGTCTCGTCATAAAATGGTTCTTCAAGAATAAAACGCAGCCGGTCTACCAATGGATCCCTGACAAGAAACCGCAGGATCTAGGTATACTGAGGGGGAAACTTGACCTGACCTACAAAGTATCACACAATAAGCACCACATGCACCGAGCTTTGCGGATCATCGAACCCGGGACAGAACTTTCAGGGAACTACACGTGTGTAGTGTCCACTTTTATGGCAGAGGATAAAAGGACCAAGAAAATGACTGTGTTTGGTAAGTACAAGAGTTTCCTTTTGTTTTATGACCCTTTTTAGATAATATAAGGAATTGCATAATCTAACTCGGCATATCTTCATATCAGCTGGACGTAGAATCTTCTGAGTGTAGACAATATCATTAACGTTGCATAGTTAAAATTGATATGAACAAAATTAAAGTACATAGATATCGTAACAGGTGCGTAATGCCATAGTAATAGGAACACTGTGACTTTTGGTAATAACTTGCACATGTCAAAAGTTCTAAACTCCTAATTAATGTTTACTATTTATTGGAGAGTCGCCAAATCATGTTTTTTGTATCTACGTAAATATTAAAATCTTATTAGCTAGCATAATCATAATAAACGTATCGCTTAGTATAAAATAGTAAGTTTCTAATATTTATTTAAAATTACATATTTTTTTTCTCAAAGAAGATCCTTTTCTCATACCTAATCAATATTTTAAATATAATTATAAGTTTATTATGAATTCGCTTATCTATTTTATATTTTATCATATTTTGTATTTTTCATTTAAAATATTATGTGCACATGAATAAATCTTTGCCATACATAGAGTTTTCCTTGGTACGAGCTATGGCCTAGTTAGGCAGATTCTGCAACTAATACAATTGTAAATTTATGTTTTTCAATTAATCAAATTATTATTATTAATATTAATCATAATGGCTGTCAACTAGGACAGCATTGAGATATTCATTAATTTTAGCATTATATGTCGTTGAGAAATATTCAGTAGAAATTCATATTTTTTTGTTTTAATATATTTTGATTTTAGGAATATTGACATAAAAAAATAATCGAATGTTTCTTTTTCATCTATACCAAAATACAATTTTGACAAAAAAAACACAAGTATTTAAGAATACAATTCAACTGTATATTTCTGAAAATACATATATTTAAGAATACAATTCAACTGTATATTTTCGCAGAAAATGGTGATTTCAAAAATAAAAATCAAAAAATATTTACAATCTATGGTAATTATTTGATACTGTGATCATGAGAAATGTATCTTACCGTAATCATTCAATCCGCGATGACCAAAAATGTAATTACATAGAAAACTTGAAAATTTTAACATTTCACGCGATAAGATCTATTATATTTGTCATAATGTTGATAGATGAAAAAAAATTGTTATTTAAGTACATAACCACTTTATTAAATAAATTGAATAAGTACTGAAATGCAGTGTCCCATTTAATGTAGCCACCCATTAAATGTAAGAAAAATGCTATTCGCTTGATGACTTCCTATGACATGACTGAATAAATTAAATTCTAAACACTAATACACTTTACCGATATCAAACTAGTCGAAATATAAGTGAAGGTGGACATGAATGCTATAACAGTAAAACAACGAATGAAGGAATATAAATACGAAAAAAACACGCAATAGTTGCCACATAATTGCTCAAATATTATCTACTTGTTATATAACTTTTATTATTTTTATTATATATAGATAACTGCATAACCCGTTGAGTATGATACGACCAAATCTGGTTCTGAAACAATTATCCGTTGAGTATGATACGACCAGATCTGGTTCCGCGTTTTTTTCACTTCTTTGACGTTCTCATATTTATTCATAATTATCTAATTGTTTTACAAAATGATATTTCAATATTCTATATTCGAAATTTCAATGCAATCATTGTGCAGTTGTTCTTTTTATGATTGGTGTAGTAGTTTCGTAGTTATAGTACTTTAAGGTCGATGTCGCCGAAAATCCTGCAAAAGAGACAGATGCATCCATGAAAATACCCATTTACTCCAAGGGTTAAGGTAGGAGTAAATTCTGTTTAAATACTCATTTTGTTAAACCACTAAAAACTATTATAATTACGTTTTAAATATAAGCGAAAAGTTTCAAATATGCTATTGCTCAAATCATTCGACGCTTAAAAGTTTTTGGATTGCTAATTTTTGGATTGAAATGATATCCAACAATTGGGTAAATTTAAAAAATATTTTTTAAATATTTTACCTTTAAATCACTTTCTTGTAAAGTTTACTCGATGTCGCTTAGTGAGGATTGCCATTCAAGCGTCAATTCTCACTTATTTAAAATATTTCTCGACAAACGTAATTTATTTATTTTTAAAGACAATAAGACGAAGAGCGTTTTAAATAAAATAACCTTTCATCTTGTACGTTATTATCATGAAAATTCAGCAAACTTTCATTAATTTATTTTTTTCCATATTTAATATTTTTGCTGAATTTTATTGAAAAAACAATAAAATCTTATTTCTATAAAGTTTCATCATCATTCTGACCTTAAAATTGGTACAAGGATATGTTATTTTAAAAATCGCAATCGAAAATCATAAAGCGTTTTAATCTATAACTCTCCATGTATTATTATAATATATAAACGATCATTAAATAAATCTTCAATTAGATAAAACTTAAAGGAAACCATTTATCAAATTAGCGCTTAATATAAGACAGAGTGGTAGTTTATTATTTTGGAGTTACCGACTGCACATACCTATATGCTTCATTTTCTAAATCCAAAATTTCTTGTTCTTTTTATCTAGTACCGGAGCGGAATTTTCGGTTGACTCAAGAAAAACTCAAGGACCATTTCGTGAGAGTGGTTTGCTCAGCAGAGGACATGTTTCCTCAACCGAACATCTCGTTGTATGCATCTGACAGGTAAGAAGTTTGCCCTTATCAAGTATGTCTTTGTCCACATCTCTCTGTGTCGTATTCTCCTCAAAGGCGCACTTAAAATTAATAGAGAACTTACTGCCGCGAGGGGCGCATCGGATTATATGACAATATAATAAAATATGATAGACAAGTTGTACAAGAATAGGGTAGTTTTATAGTTTATATTGATAATCATCGTTACGGGTGTAATGACAAATTAATATTTCTACACGATTTGCTTTAAACATTTCAATATAGGTGCCTATAATTAGTTTTCTTATATACAATAATAAAGACACAGTTAAAATTGTTTAAAGTCCGTTGTCTGAAATTACAAGGAATCAATCATCATTACATTAATAAAGAGGTAAATCGTCCTCGAGAAAAACATATAAAAATCAGTTTAATTTTGTGTTATTTAAAATATTCGTGCTTAGTAAAATATAACCTACAACGAAAACATTGCAAAATGAAATGTTTAAATATTGAACTTCTGATATTCAAGTTTTAAAAGGATATCAATAAATATTTGTAGCGTCCGTAGCCACGTTGACACCAGCTCTTCTTGTTGTTACCGAAGTTAAGCAGCGTTGGGCGCGGTCAATACTTGGATGGGTGACCGCCTGACTGTTTGACTGCGTGATGCTAAAAAGGCCCACCTAGAAGATGGTGCCTATAGGCAACAAGGCAGTTTCCACAAAAGGACACATGCCTTGCGGGTAACAAAAAATTTAATTCAAATCTTTTATAAAGTTCTTTTGGTGATTTAATGATTGGTTTGCCAGTCCACATTGGCCTGTATTATGTGTTTCGGAGGCCGAATATTAGTTGGTTCTAAACAAATTAAGACCCACTGTTATTATTTTAGTATGCCGTTTCATTCAAGAAAGGATCGTAATTCCTAGAGTCTCCGGTTTTGTCTATGGTCATTCCTCATTGGTGCTACGTTTGACAGCATCACGGGCGACCGGGCGCATAACCTCTGTCGCTGTTTTTTATAGGTTTGGTTATTTTACTGTAAAATACAGCTTTTCTGTAATTCATTTATAGTACATTTATTATATTAAAATATTTTCAATTCAAAAGGTAAATAAATTTTGCATTTCTATGGTGAATATTACGGAAAAATCAATAAAATCTATTTTATTTTACTCTTTAAACGTTACATCGATTTACTGCCTTATAAATGGTATATGGTATTTTTAAAATCATAATCTAAATATAACAAACCTATTTTAGCTTATTTCATTCGATATTTCTTTTAAATATAGGCTAGAAACTCCTACGCAGATTTTTTAGGTTTGGTTATTTTAGTTTGAATTACATCAAAGCGTTTCTTAATTTCAGAATGAATCTTTCATGGACTGTTCATGGAATGTTGGCTGTTTCGTAATACCACCTGCGTTATTTTCATTTATACGTCAGTGCAGTTTTAGACCCCCACTAATTCTTAGAATAAATAAGAATCGCAAACAAGGGTCATGAAACCCCCTGTCAGTTTACACTGCTTGATTTTTGAATATTCTAAAAATAAGCCCTGAACTAGCTCCATCTTAGCCCCATCCGCCATAACAGTCCAGAAACGGGATATGATAACATGCCTAAATGGTGCTTAACGTCATTTTTATTAGGAAATTTTACTTAGGAGCCATGAAAGAGAATACCAAAATTTCACTCATAGATTATATAGCGTATTATATAACTAGGATTTTACTACAAACCTTTTAATACACAACTATAGGATATACAATACTAATACAATAACATTTTTTTTTTCAATCATAGCTTTTTTATTTAGATATTATTTACAGAAAGATGTCAATGTTTAATTTGGCATACAGGTTTAGATTAATACGTACGTAATACGTACTTTAATATCCAGATAGAATAATAGATACATTCTATCTCTCCGTATTATTTCTGTAATATAATCAGCTTATATAAACATGTGATAGAGGCGCTAACAATTAAAGTTTATTTTTGTTATAATTGGTTTAATTATTGGGTTTTTATAAATACTTTAAAAAATCCATTCCTTATCAATGTTATTTTAGATATGCTATCAGCGCCACCCGCATTTCACCGTAGGGTTAACAAATCGCACTATGGAGTTAAGAAATCTAATACAGTATATAATGAATGCTTCAGTTATATAGTAGGCTCCGTTCGAGTGCGTTATATACTCTGAATTAGGCATCAAAAAGAAATTAAATAAGGCCACTGAACGCTGTACATAGATAGATTGAATAGCTGTTATCTATTTGATAGCTTAATAAATTTGATCACCTTAATTGAGCCAAACGTAAACAAATATTTCCTGCTTGATGCTTTCATAGAAACGAGCTCCATTGAGACAAATTGAGATGAATCTTATATTCATTGTGACAACACTGAGCGAGTACTTATTACTGAACCCCTATCTTTCATTTTTCGTCTGCATGATACGAGGTGAGTAGAAAGATAATCGTAATGGTAAGCGCATAAAAGTCAGACATGCAGAAAATTGACGCTGGATTATATTTCACTAAATTGTATATGTTAACAAAATAATATTAATAAAATGATAAATTAAATGGGTTTTCTTTTTCTTATATACAAAGGAAACAACATTTACAATATTAATTTACCAAATATTATTATTCATATAAAATGAAATAAAAACTATAATCATCTTTAAAATTTAACCAAATATACATAAATAGTGCTTTTATTATAGGTTAGCTGATATACATTGCTGCAAAGCAATAAGCTCGCCTTTTTTACTTAAAATAAAGAGTTTTTATTATTATTATTATTATTATTATCACTAATACATTATTTTAATCATTAATTAGCTCGTTTAACATTATTATTGAGCGATATCACTATGTATTATATATGAATCAGCTGAATTCTTTTAAATCATTATAAATAAAATAAGTGAGGTTTGTAACGCTCGAAGTTTCGGCGATGTTGCAACGTTTTGTTTCGTCAACGCTGCCTTTCGTCATTTGCAAGTAGGCGGCAAACTGCTTCTGTTACTTCGTAAATTAGAACGGTGGTGGGACGACGGGTCCGGCGCGCGGGAATTTTGAATATCCGTCGTGCACACAACACTCACTGTATCTTGCGTTACGTCCTTGAGCTCGGCGATGGGTATTGAGAACATTTTAAGAAGAAAGTTCCACGTAGAAGAGAGTTTGTAACCGTCGTCTTTATTAAAATTTGGGGTTGTTCTTGTTTCAATAGCTTCCCGGATCATGCGAGGAAAGTAAAATTGTTCTTTGAAATCGTTCACAATGGGGTTTGGAAACAGTACCCATTGGTTAGTTCCGCTATCCAATATATTTTCACAGATCGCCGATTTTACTCGCTGAACGTTTTAAACAGCTTTGATGTGCTTCACCAGTCGGGTGTCTATGGGCCGTTTATGTAGGCTGAACCACAGCTGCATTCGATTTTATACATACCCGTGTTTTGCAGTGGTATTTCATTATTTACAGGACTCAGAGATCGACTGGTGTTACTATTTTAACCACAATCTTTTTAACACTTGCCATGACCAAATGATGTCTTTATATCAAATTTTAGCTCAATAGGATTAAGCGTTTAGGCGCTATCGTGGAGGAATACATACAAAGAGACAGACACACATAGACTTTAAAAACTTGAAATGGGAATAATAATCGTCTCAGGGGGCTCTAAATCGATATTTCCGTTTTCATGTGAAACATTTTTTTAGCGCTTTCACAATACTTTCCCTCCTGTTCGCTTGGTGGGCCGGAAAGGTTATTACGGTTTTGTTGTCATTTCATCCAAAAGATTACAAATTAAAAAGTAACATAAATGTTCTTACCTGAGCGCCATTTCTATTTTAGGCTGAGAAACTACTTCCCCGTGTATGTTTAAATACTTTTTTTGGGACGAATATACACAAAATTGAAAATTCCCGGATTCCATATTAGTTTTACCTCGTATCTTTTTACACAACTGTCCAACAAAACAGGAGTGTAATATTATGTTCAGGTTTCATATACGTATGTTTTCCGTTTCTTTATTCCACCATAACTTCTAAACGCTTGAACCGATTTCGAAATCTGTGGTGTAGTTAGAATCGTTGTGTCATCCTGAGTGTCAATAAATTAACATAAATATATATAGTGTTTAGTACCAAATGAATGGTCTGATAGAATACATTCCAGAAATATAAATGTATCTATATGTAGAACTAAATAAACTACAAATATTTCATAAAAAAAACCATAATACAAATAATTATAATTACAATAATATACTTTTTGTGACGGTAGTCGTGTTTTTTATTCTTTTCAATATATTTACGTATTTCATTTATAGAGGCATTACTAAGGCTTTAAATTTGTATATTACGAATCGTTTAGGGTTATGATTAATTACTCTCAGCCCTCATTGTATTGATCGCTTGTAAACTCATTTCGAAAACGAGTAATTATGATGTTAAACAATACATTCCGAAAGCCACACCTGCAAAACCCAATTAACCAACATCCCCGGAGATCAAGTTATTATTTGCTCGGGCCTATTATTACGAGATAGTCCAATTATTGCCCGTTTAGAGTATAGCTCAGTGAGTTCGCCAAATTGTTCCCTGTTCTGTTGTGTTGTTTTGTACACAAGTTGGGGTTCATTAATGACCAAAAGCCCCGGGAGAACCGGGCAGACGGGCGTCAATGCAATGGCAAAATACTTGTCAGACAGGAATTTTTAATTAACGTTTTGAACCCCTATATCGCTTAAACGCCCTGGAATAATCCAATAATTAAAGTCCTTTTCCTATATTATTATATTGAAGAAATAATAGATTAGAGAGGGAGTATGTTTGGATCTTGATATAAATTATTTTATAGTTATGGGTGCGTTTTGATTAATATATTATTATTATCACTTGTAGGTACCTTTAATATCTTTACCACTTTATTGTTATCACTCAGTTATTTATTATTTATTAACATTTAATTATTATCACTTTTACCTTTAACCCCTCGAGTAGCGGCATAATTTCATGGCAGATTGGAATTTGCCATGAAATTCAATCAAAATTTATTGGAATTTCTTGCAATATCGCCGCGCTCAACAAAAAGTACTATAACTATGGAACTACTATAGAAACCATAAAAAGAACTGTGCAATGATCGCATTAAAATTTCGTATATAGAATATTAAAATCTCATTTTGTAAAATCATTGCATAATTATGAATAAATATGAGAAAGTCGAAAAAGGGAAAAAAACTGTGCATTTCTAACTTGTACTTGTCTTTCGGAAAAATACAGTACCCTATTTAGAAATTGTAAACGCTATCGTGATCTTTATTAAATTCTCTATCAAGGGTAACATTTTGATTTGCTTATTTACTTACAAAAATATTTAGATATTAGCTCATAAAAACCGATAAAAATTTTGATGATTTCTCGAAAAAAGTAACCTCATTAATTTACAAATACGCCGAAAACTTCATATATTTCAGCGAAAAACAAAATGATATGTATTTTGTCAACGAATTCGGCAGATATTTTGCATTTTTAGAGTTATTTAACGCAATAAACTCAATAATTAGTCTTGACGCCATATTTTGTAATTTTGACGCCATATTTTGTAATGCACCCAATTTTCAACTCAAAAATACAGGTAAAACAGACATTTACGCAATGTTAATTTGTCTTGATTCCCTGGAGAATGAGGGCGAAGTCGGGATGGGAAATATCTCATGCAACTCCCGTATTTTTCTAAATTTGATTTATGTTTCTATAGACGTTTGTATGGCGTGAAGACATCGATATCACCAGTACTGGGTCGTTACATGGCAACCGCTTATGCTCTACTACAAGACGAAATGCTGCCATCGCCCACTCAATTCGTCTGTGAATTACGAATACCACAAGCAAATTACTACGTCAAGAAAGAGGCTGTTTACTACCCAGGTTTGTGAATCCAATCTATAAATGCCACATATTCATGATAAATATTAGGCCAACCATATAACATTTAAAACAATCTATACATTTAAAACAATCTAAACTCCAAATAAGAGTGATGCAGATATATATGATATCTGGACCTAGTGATTATCGAGATATTCAACTCAGAGTCACATTCATAATATATATATATATAGGGTGAGTTTTTAATTAGTGACATCATCGAAGTGGGCGAATCAGTACGAGCAAATAAGACACTTTTAATATATTTTTTCGGAACAAACTCTTTTTTTTGTAAACTAGAAAAATTATTTAAAAAAAAAAAATGTATCAAAAGAGTTGAGTGCGTTGCGCCATCTAGCGGTATGTAAAATGTCTCGAATAGTGGTTTTCACGATATACCTAGTGCTAGATGGCACAACTCTATTGCTAAATGGCGCAACGCGCTCAACGTTTGTGAAGCAGCGTTGGACGCGGTAAATACTTGGATGAGTGATCGCCTGAGTGTTTGATTCCGTGATGCTATAAATCTATAAATGCCCACCTAGAAGATGTTGCCAGTAGGCAACAAGGTGGGATCCACTGTAAGACACCAGCCTTGTAGGTAAAAAAATATATAATTTTTTTAAATTAAAATTGTGTTCATTTACTCGTACTGATTCACACACTTCAAATATGTCGCTGTATAAAAACTCATACTCTATATATAGGCGTCTTGGACAAATAACATCAATAACCTGTCACGTATGCGCGGTGCGATTAGGGAGTGTTAAGAGTGGGCTTGTAAATTCAAACAGGCAGTAAATACAGGCTATTGCGATGAATTTCCTACAAAGTAGTTCTCTTGTGACCGAAAACATCGATTCAGACTTTTTTCCCAGTTTTCGAATCATTCCTGAAAATATACATTCTTAAGAACTGGCCCAGTCTGGATGTTATAGTGGAGCCAAATCACTACCATTGTTTCAAAGTTTTAATTAAGAAACAGGTAGAAGTCAGCAGGGGATAGATTAGTAAAATAGAGGTGGGGGGGGTGGGAAAGCACACTAATTTGGAATGTCTAAAAATCCCTGGTTGAAAACGCACAATGTTTTATCATGGAGGAGAATTCAATTCTTGTCTCGCCAGTGTACAAGCATTTCCTCCTCAGATTTATCGAAAACGCTAAAGGATTCTGTTATAGTACACCTGATTTAAATGCGTAATACCCGTAGCATCCAAAAAAATCGACAACATTTTAAATCCGCCGAGAACCGTAAAGACGTCTTCACCACTAAACATGTAACTAGTCTTCACTTAAAAGACTGTCACTCTCTACTGAACAAATATAACGCGTTGATATTTTTATAGCGTTTCAAGGACAAAACAAGTTTTGTTTTACATGCACAAAGACACCAATCCTCAGTGGCGTCTGCCGTCATAAAACTTTCCAAACTCACTTCGTATACTCAAATACAGCCAAATGATTATTGATGATTTACTCTTCCCTAGTAGAATCCATGCTTTTCAAATATTCTGATATATTACCAGCTAATGTATTAATTATTTCTATAACGATTTTACACTTTTTTGATACTAAATATATTAAAACCTACGCACAATACAAACATAGTTCCAGACCGAATGAAAACGAGGGCTACTCGTCTATCCTTTTTCGCATTTTCTATGGAAAAATAGCCGTAAAGTGGTTAGTCCCTCATACTCGTATATGTGATCAAACCTTTCTTACTATTAATAATACTAAAACCAACAAGGAAGAAAAAGTAAATAAACACATTATATTATTTTATATATAGGTAATACAATTGACGGGTTTATCAATACATAACATAACGATATCTTGCAGCCAAGTATTGAAGCATATTTATATAACCTTAACGAATATATTACTTTTTCATTGGTACGTCCATCAATATAAAAAGATTGATTTTTAGCGTGAACTTGATTCGTCTGCAACGTACCTACGTATCAATTAAACAATAATATATGTATATATATATATATATATATATATATATATATATATATATATATATATATATATATATATATATATATATATATATATATATATATATATATATATATATATATATATATATATATATATATGTATATATATATATATATATATATATATATATATATATATATATATATATATATATATATATATATATATATATATATATATATATATATATATATATATATATATATATATATATATATATATATATATATATATATATATATATATATATATATATATATATATATATATATATATATATATATATATATATATATATATATATATATATATATATATATATATATATATATATATATATTTATATCTATATATATATACATATATATATATATATATATATATATATATATATATATATATATATATATATATATATATATATATATATATATATATATATATATATATATATATATATATATATATATATATATATATATATATATATATATGTATATATATATATGTATATATATATATACCTATATATATATATATATATATATATACATAGTTTTTATATATTCTACATGAAAAACTAATTTGAATGTCCTCTAAAACTTAATTCAGGCCTTTGTTGCCATATTTTTTATTATGAATATTTAGGTTTTGTATTTCCTAAACATAAAGAGTAAAATTCTGAACTGTAAAAGCATGAGCTCTTATAATACAATTATGGATTAATAATTTTACACTGTTACTGTTAGGTCATAGCTCTAATTCTTAATTTGAGAATGCTATGATGATTTATGTATGTATTTATTTCATTGCATAAGCAAATCAACATAATATAACAGTTTAGACTAATCCATTGAGATGCAATATAAACATAAATATAAAAATATATACTTTAAGTTCATGTGCATGTGTAAATAAGCTTTAAATACAAATACAGGAATAGACAAAATAAATTGAACTCATTCTGACATAAACAAGTAGCGCAATGTCCATAGCGCAATGCACGTGATAATAACCAACTATCAAATATGACGAAGAATATAAATAAATTATTAGTTTAAAAAAAACACTAAAAACACGCTTTTATAAATGCACGTAAAAACCAAAAAATCCGGCTTCATCATCAGACCTTGAAACTTAATGGTGGCCAAATTTCATTAAAAGACCTTTCTAACAAGTCCAAACACGGCTATGATACGATATTCCATCATGGAATGCCAGTGCCTATCTTCCCGCTTCATTATCAGACTTTGAAACCTAATCGTGGTCAAAGTTCATTCCAAGACTTTTCTAACAAGTCCAAACACAGCTATGGTACGATGTTCCATCATGAAGTTCCAGTGCATATCTTCCGACTCCATCATCAGATCAGTTCGACAGTACCATATTATTGTATTGTCATCAGAACTACATACAGCTGCCAGTTTTCATGACGCGACGATCCTTGGAAGATTGTTAAATTAGTTACCTTAGATTCCATTACATAGTTACATACAGGTCGACCTAATAAAAGCGTTTAAAAATACATGGTTTTATTATCTCGTCTCACAGTTTTAATCTTTAATCTGTAATATAATATTAATCCAGCTACTTTTTGAAGTTAAGTATTATTAACTGGCTTTTCTGCTTCTACGCTATTTACTTTCTGCAAGTCTGCAATTATAAAACGTCGTCTACGCAGCGCAAGGGTTTTACCCTGCACCGCTATTATTTCAACCATTAAAAGCCCCTAGGAGCGTATATTGCAAGTGAAACAGTAAATATCCCCCATTACCGCAAATTGCTGAGTCGATCTAACATCGCTTCAGTTACTCCTTGTGCACTATTTATTTCACAGTCGCAATCATGATGTGAAATATTGGCAACTATATATTACAGTAAATAGCATACCCAAGTAACCCAACCATTAAGGTTTTGTTTTTGAGAATATATTCTTTGACAATTTTATTTGCATGTAAAATTGAAATTTAAGTTTTAGAATGCGTCACCATAGCCTATGCAATACATTATTTTACCAATACATATTTAATAGAAGGAATAACATCGCGCAACAATATTACACTCATACATTAAAGTCTTAACCGGTTCGTTGTTATGAGTAAGCTGATTGCCAGCAGTCAATTGTGTCTCTTAGCACGAGAACTTAACAGTTGCATTGGAAACCACTGACTACTGGCAAAAGACTCATTGCAATATTATGTTGCACGGAAACAAAATTTCCTTATTCCTCGAGTGGAAACAACATTTGCACAAAGACAATCTTTCTTCCTTGGGCCCAGGTTATATAATGCCATAGAAGAGAAATGGAAACACCTAGAGAACATTCAACAGTTTAAATATAATATAAATAAATAGTTATTTGAATTAGGGAGGTCTAAATCCGAAAACTTATCTTGTTGATTTTAAAGCTAATATCGTATACATATACATAAAGTAATATGCATATAATCATAATATATCGTATGGTATTTGTTATTATTCGTAATATTTTTATAATCGTATTTATATAATTGTATTCTAATATAAATATGTTTATACCGTAATATATTTATTATTTATTATAATCGAATTTAGGTATCTATGTAATTACTATATTATTACATAAATATGATTAGGTATATACATTGTAATATTTATACAGATTATTATTTTATATTATATATTAAATTTTAATTAGGTACGTTTATTATTTCTAAAAATAAAACGATAGTCAATTTAGTTCTTTATAAATTAAATCGCTAATTTTAATTGTTTACTCTGACCCGCCTAGATACAGGACATTACAGTGCTAGTTAGGTGGGCACTGACCATTTGCTACATTTGCGTGTTAAATTTTTCCGAGTTACTTTAGAACATTGGTAATAATGTGGCTATATTTATTAAAAAAATATGAATAAAGTACTAAATAAATAAATAAATAAAGAGTGACGTCCTTTTAATATTGGCGTTTCGAGGTAATAATGTGTTGATATCCGTTGAAATGGTATTACCATCATATGATTGCAACATGTCTCATAGAAAAATTGACAATACGTGTAGCATATAGATTTACATAAATGTGTAATAAAATTAGTCTGTCATTTTCCATTTCACCTTCACTACTGCTGGAAGTTTTCTCTTATTGTACATATAAAATTAGTCTAGCTTTTTGTAACCATTTACAAGCTATGCTTTTCTACTCCATTTATTATGTACGCACTGAATGGACTTTGATAAAAATGATTGGGTCGAACCTTGGGAAAGATTTCCAAACGAAATTAATTTGCATATCTGTAAAGGATATACGTAGTTGACCCGCGCTATTCAAGCCTTGATAAAAAAGGATGGACTTTTTTGTATTGCAGGTCCAATTTATATCGTACCCGAGTTGGTGACTTCCTCGGATACACAGACCGGAGAGTATTATTATAATGGTAAGAATTGAACCTAATTTAACATCTATTTGTTTATGTATGTTTAATTAATATTTTTCCGTTATTTTTTCAGATGCGACTAGTCTAATATCCAATTATATCGCAATCTCCTTATTTTCATTGATGCATCTGTTATGATATAATAATTGAAATTTTTATTTTATGGAAACGCCTGTGTAGACCAACGTACTAGCCAAATAATAATGTATTTAGGATAGTAAATACAAAATCAGATTTCAGATATTCACATTTTTTATCACTGGTACCATCTAGTCAGTTATCGTAAGTTATTAATTTACTGAGGTGACAATATGATGAATGAATCTAATAAAGCGTATGTAATCTAAGCGATATAATCTAAGCGATATCTTTGTAAATGAATCTGTAAACCAGGAATCATCGGCAGATACTATCGTATGGACAATGAAGTATTTATAAATATTTAATAACAGGGTAACCGATAGTTAATCGTAATAAGCCAAAAGAGTAATTCCATTGAATTATCACACATTCACGTTGGATTTAATCCTTATGTAATTCATACGTAATTAGTATACGATAATAATGGATTTACTTTGTAATTATTATAGGTTCAAAGAAGAATGACTAAAATGTATAATAGGTGGGCCCACCCCCAATATAAATGATTTATATGTCAATGAAAGGATATCGAGTATAAGTCTATATCAAGGCTGCGCTCAATTCGCTGACGATTCAGATGTATAACTTCCTGAATGTAGTCATAATAAGGTCTTAATTTTCTTTGTTTTTGAATGCAGCTCCTGAAAAAGACATTGCAAAAAATAGAACTAATATTTTTGTGAAAACAGGCCTTTTTTAAATAGGATAAAAACAAATTTTCCACATAAAGTTAGTCTACCCTGGACGGAGTCTATCAGCGATGTTGCAACCGCAACATCGCCGAAATATCGGGTGCTACAAACGTATCTAATTAATAAATTACCAATAATGTTTCCTGGATTTAATATTTTTACAATGTGATTCGTTATAAATCGATGTGAATCGCCAGCCAATCGAACGTAGTCGTAGTGGTACCTTATACTAGAAAAAAAATTGTCAGATGTATTTTTATTGACAGATGTATGATTTCTTTTGGGGCTGTCTCCAATTTGGTCATTCTCCTTTTTTGTATATAAAAGTACATAGCCCAGTCAATGTATACATCCAAGCTTGCAATAGGTTATATAGTTCTATTTTTTTAATATGTTGTTAGGACCATTATCAATAGTAACAGACCAAGTTTGCATCATCGAAAAACGTCTGCAACCCTCGCAATGCCCAAAAAACTGCGAAATTATTGCTCTCCTTTCGGGTGTTGGACTATATTCTCTAAAGTTTCAATTCATCAGAACAAGTTATTCTTTTCTTATTTAAATTAGATCAAATATTCTACAAATTAGGTTTAAATTGAGTACCGTATGTCTCTAAATTTTCAAGATACCGCTCTTTGAATTACGCCAATGTTTGGCAATCTTATTAACACGCTATCTGTCGGATTCACGAGTAGGCTCTCAAATCCACACAGAATTTGTTTCTTGTGTGAGTAATTTTTTTAACTTTAGTGAAAATATGGCCACTTTTGAAAGAAATGTTTTCGGAAACTTCTTGATATACGGCACTTGGTTTAGGCTTTAATTATAGCGAATATATTTACTTAAAAATTAAATAATATGTTTTTTTTTATTGAACGCATATCTTAGAAAATATTAAGCAATAACAAAAAAAAGTAAAAAAATGTGAAAGTGCAGTCATTTTGAAGTTGTAAACTTGGTCTCTTGACATTGACATGGATCCAAAAAATATATTTTAAAAAATGAACTTCATGACCTTTTGTAAGGTCGAGGTCTTTTTCGTGGACAAATTGACAGGCCTAAAAGTAAATGTTTTTAAAATTGGGTATGAGTGCGTTTTTATTGTCTGTAAATAATTATTTAGTTATTTATAATGTGTCATTTGAATGTAACCCAAAACAAAAAAACAAATATATTTATTTTTACTTCTCATATAAAGTGTGTTTATTTTTGTGTCGACTAAAAGTCCAAAAATAGTAACAAAAACATTTTGTCCCCCTTACTTTAGCGCTGTGCTTTTTAGTGCTAAGTAGAATCTCGGAAGGATAGCCAAAGAATAAGTATCATTAAGTGCTCAGATCCTTCTTCTAATTTATACAGATAAAGTGCTTCTTGATATTCTTCCGGGCTCCTCCCTCTAATAAAGCCCGAAGGATTCGGTAATAGGAATCGATTAGCCAACGGAGGGATAAATACAATTGGATATCGTGGCGGCGCCATCTATTTAACGAGACAGAGCCTACTCGTGCCACAGTATAATCTAAGATTTGTTTGTATTCGTAATAGATACGACACGAAAAGGTAATCGCCTGGAGACGTTCAGAGATGTTCAAAAAACGTCGGTCGGAGCGTTTTGTATGCCAAAGCGACGAGAATAAGCGGCAATACTCGCGGAGATACAGTAGATCGGAAACCCAAGCTTAAGGATAGATATTTCCATGCCAACTCAAACCATCAACCCTTCCATCTTCGCTCGATGCAGACGTCCCTCGTGAATCGAGTACGCGATCGATGCGAAGCTGAGCATTTTCCGGAGAAGAATATTTCAATGTCATCTTTAGAAAAAATGGTTACGGAAAATATTACGAGACATGCACATGATCAAATACAGACTCAAAAAAACTGAGCAGATCACGGGCATTCATACGTCAAGGGGTAGATCGAATAAGTAAGGTGCTAAATAAATTCGATATACAACGATATATCATCTATGTTCAGTGCAAACTTCGCCCGTGAATCGAGCACGCGATCTATGGGACGCTGAGCATTTTCCGCATGAGATGTGACATATTAATGACGTCCTTATAAGAAATGGTCACGGAAAATATCGAGACAAACACACACGACCCAACACAGATGAAATTAAGAAAATGAGCAGATCACGAGCATTCCTATCATAGGTCAAGGGCGAGACAGATCGAATAAGTAAGATTCTAAATCAATTCGACATAAAAATGATCATCAAACCAAATATAGTTTGACCTCTGAGGCCTGTATAGGATGTAATACCACTACAAACCTTAGGTTTGTATAAAATAGTATGCAGCTGTGATTGACCTACATGGACATCCATAACGGCCCATAGCCACTCGACTGATGGAATACATCAAACCTGTTAAAAACTGTCAGCGAGAAAAATCGGCGATCTGCGAACAAATATGATAGCGGACCTAACCACTGAATGCAATTTTAAAATCCTATTGTCCTATGCAAAGAACATTTTCACTTTCCCAGCAAGATCCGCGAAGCAATTTAAATAAGAATCCCGAACTTCAATAGCGACGACGGTTAGAAACTCTCTACTACGCGGAACCCCCTCCTTACAATTACATAATATACGATGAGTGTGGTATGCACGGCGGATTTTCAAAATTTGCGCGCGCCGAACCCGCCGCCCCACCGCCGTTAAAATCTACGGCGACAGCAGAAGTTTGCCGCGCACCTGCAGAATAACACATAACGATGTCAGCACTTCTGTCTAACCTGGACATCGGTAGTTGCAACATCGCCGAAACGTCGGGTGCTACAAACTTCACGCGGTAAATTCATTTTTATCCTACTTATAATTACGTTCAATTTTTGTTTTTCAAGGCTGTCATATCTTGCAGTCGCTATTTCTCTCAGAAATAATGCCATTTTGATTATGTAATTTCTCTAAAGGGACTAATGTACAGTTGTCACACAATTATTGTTATATGTACTTCACGCACTGTTTTTGAAATAAGTAGGGTTAATAAATCGTCGCGCGTTAGGACAGAATATTTTTTGTTCATGAAAACTATCCTAATTCTTAAATATTCAAAATTATAACCCAGTTTCTCAGGAAATTTGACAGTAATTTAGCTACTTCGTAGTTTGCGATTGTGTGATTTGTGCGGAATTGAAAGTCGTGTGGCAGCAGTTCATAATCATACGATAACATATTTGAATAAGCTAAATGCTTTTATGCAGTTGCTAACCAAAAGAAATATACATTATTGCACCCACACACCACACCACCTTTCCTCACCACCGCTCCTGGGCCAGTCGCCCGGGGCAGTTGCAATTGTACCAAGATAAAGAGAGTGCACATGCACGCTTAAGAATGCTCTAAATTTAACATAGGCTTTTACTAACCGCCTACTGCTTACTGCCGCCCAAGCCATTGCAATCTGGAGTCAGAACATTCAGAAGAGACGAGTATTGTGACCTCTCTTCTGCCCTACAAAATAAACAAAACATCCAATCTAAAAAAGCGGGATATAATGCAGAATATTCCCGTTTTATTTACAGTACGAGTTACAAAATTGTTTGCGCGTGGAATTGTGACCATGTCAAAAGACTGCATATATTTATAATACATTTATTTTCCATACCGTTCTTGAAATAGTTTATGAATTCGTATATACATAATTAAATAAGTATCGTCGCGACTCGCGCACTGTTCTGATCAGTGACTGTCTGTGAGCGAGAAGAAATGCGTTTGTATGTTCCTCACTCGCTCGCGTCGCGTTGTCGCCAACGGCCTGGCGAGTGCTGAGCTTCGTGTCGGAGCCCGAGTGTGTGTCGATCGTTGCTTCCTTTGCAGACCTTTAAGAACCTTTCCTTTAGGCAGCTAATGGGCTAATGACCTTCTCGTTGCCTTTGGTCGGCTCACTCACTGTTTAGCTCCCATCCGGAGATGATCTGATGCGGGTGAAATTTGACCTGAGCTTAACTACTTTTGAAACGACCTGTTGGTGACCCGATCCCATGGGAAAGACGGCTAAAGGGCGCCACGGTCCGTGATACATTCGAACTGAATTACTGCTAACATCATGTAGGAGGACGGAGAAAGGACGAGGTGACAAAGAAATCCAAATCTATTAGTTAGGGCGCGAGACTGCCTTCTGAAACTAGCTTTCCAGTGCCTCGTGGTAAGGCGTTCGGCTTTCACGTTGGACATGTTGGCGCAGTTAGACAGAAAACTGTATCGAACCTAAGTCTCTGCGAGTCCTGCGTTTACCCCACGGTTGAAATAATGTTTTGCTATCGTTATTCCTTCCAGGGATGGCGGGTTCGCCGATCGGAGATGCGACATGCGACACCCGGTATATCGCTATGAGCCGAGAGTGGAAGACGTGTGTGCGTGTGTGTATGTATTTGATTTACCAAGGTATTCCATCAGTCTGTGGGAATTCTTTTGATTCCATTGCCAGATTTAATAAAGACATTACATAACGTTGATGTTGTTATTATTGAGAACGTAATGCGATTTATCTGGCTTATAGAAGGACAGTTTTCAAAGGCATGACGCATCTGGTGTTTTCCAACTCTTTCTCTATCCGTGCTCGTGTAATCCGCCGTAGCAATATTAGCTGCAGATGGGAAATGGAAAATCGATGCCGGCATTTGCAGTTTAATGGAAATCGACACGGAAATCCCTTTGTCTGGACATTGGCTTTGTTTACACTCTCCCCCGTGCCTATTGTCTTTTCAGGCTCGCCGTTTACTTTCCTGAAATTACTTTCCGTGTGCCGTCCATTGTGTCGCTGAGAGAATGCAAATGAGGCGTAATTAGAGTGTGACGTATTGGGAATGTTGTTTACCGTCTGCAAACGTACATATGTATATAGGTAGTAACCCTAGATTACAAAGAATAAATAATCAAGTAGAGGCGACACGAACCCACCCTTCAGCAGCTTTTTAACCGTTTTCTATGTACCATTCATTACCTATAGCGTATTAGATTGCTCGATGTTGTACTACAATTTGGCAACCAGGACTTTAATACGAAAGGCAACGTGTAGATGGCACTCATAATTCCAGTCAACTAGAGCTGTCACCTACAACGGGCGAACTCGTCACCTCAGAAAGTTTTAACAATATTTTATCACTCTGTCTCCCATGAGGTAAGCGCAGAAGACTTGGGACGAAAAAAAACCACTCTTTAGTTACGCCACTCGCCCGTCAGAAGGCAACGCCTTAAGTCGAGGCACCGGGAAAGGTAACCAGCGCGCAGCCTCGCCGCCTGACTACCAGTTTGGAAGGATATCTCCGTCTGGAATTAACCTTCAGGATACCTCCTGCTGCTGACTGGTTACAGAATCGAGGTCGCTTGCGCGGTCCTCTCCCTTACGTAGCGGTGATACGCGTCTACCGAATCTATCGCGGACCACGGCATCCTTTGCCAGGCTGTTCACCCGGGCTCGTATGGCCTCGTGTGGCCTAATGGCATATAGGCGCTCTAAGCGCGCCTATATGGTATAAAATAATAATATAACAACCAACGATGTATTTTATCATAGCTTATTATTTACATACAGAAACCAACTTTTTATTTGCTATACAGGTGTCAATACGTAATAATTAGGCAATTAAATTTTACAAAAAATGTAATATCCAACTTTCGTATTATATTTTTGTTTTTTTTTACCTACAAGGCATATGCTTTTTTGTAGAACCCGCCTTGTTGCATAAGCAACAAGGCGGGTTCTACATGGAAGATGGTGCCAATAATGGCACCATCTTCTAGATGGGCATTTGTAGCATCACGCAGTCAAACACTCAGGCGGTCACCCATCCCAGTATTGACCGCAACCACCGCTGCTTAACTTCGGTAACAACGAGGAGAACCGGTGTCAACGGGGCTACGGACGCTACGATTTTTTTGGTGCTTTTTAATTTTTTTTCTCTTATTTGAAATTTTATTAATGTTAATATTTATTATTTCTCAGTTTTCAAAATTTGCTCTAAAGGCATGCCCTAAATTGATAATTATATTATTTATTAATGATTTACAATTTGTTGGTTATGTATTTTATTGTTGCAATTAGTAGAAACAGACACATTAAAAAGGTGTGGAGAAAAAAGTGCAATCAACGTCAGCACAGGTCGAAATCAGTATCGGAATCAACCGTGTCAACATCAATATATATCCACGTCAGGATCAATCATGTCATAATCAACATTGATTGTACATGCACGTAATGCAGCGTCATGCGACACTGTTTTTCAAGCTGAACTAGTAACGTCGTAGTTTAAATATGAGTGATACATTTTTTTTAAATAATTTCATTTGATTTTATTTAAACGAACTAAAAACTACAACAGGCGAACCTGTCACCTCAGGAAGTTTTAACGAAATATGATCGTTCTGGCTCCCATGAGGTGAGTACAGACGACTTAGGACAAAACAGTCCACCGTCAAAATCCGCCACATGCCCGTAAGAGGCCAACGCCTTATCCGCGAGATAGCCAGGTATGTTACCCAGCCGGCTGACGCTCGCGCCCTTACTTCCAGTTGCAACCAGATTACTTCTGTCTCCCGACTGGTTACAAGTTCGAGGTCGCTTGTGCGGTCCTCTCCCTTACGTAGCGGTGAAACGGTGTCAACCGAATCTATCGTAAACCACGGCATCCTTTGTCCGGCTTTCACTCAGAATCGGATAGCCGATGGTCGTTTCAAGAGCAGTCGCCGTAAGGTCAACGACTACCACCGCTCTATAGGAGGCAGTACTGTTTCCAGACTCCCCTGACTGTTAGTCAAAATGCACAAACGATTGGCTTACGCCGCACGGTGCGCATACCTACCGTCCAGGAGCGCCAGAAGGTTGACTCATGGGGGAAATTAGCCCTGAGACCAGAGTCTTACCCGGGCTCGCACTTCATGCGTAGAGGCCGCTGGATGGGTGTTGACCCGTGAGTGTAACCGACCCCGAACAAATGGGTCTACGTGGCCAACTCAGCAAGGGCCTATTAGCTCCCATTTAAACAAACTGTAATAGATTAAAAATTATGTACTGCTACATCGTACGATGTTTTGATCATTAATTTTCATGGCATTCTTAGTAGTCGCGTTCTTAGCTAGATGGGGCTTTCTTCGTATTGTATGCAAGTGCAGATAGTAATTCAAACGCCCAGTTCCACCCGAGGTACCCCAGAATCTACAATCTTCTGTTCCCAAACGCCTCCGACTGCAGGATTACAGCGGTGGCAGAAGCTCACAGCGGCCCTAACAGAGCAATCCCCTCTTTGAAGAGGCTACCAGATGGGAGTTGAATCGTGAGTTAGACAGGCCAGATGACAGAAATAGTTTGGCCTACACCACCCAAGCTGCACGGAGCCATTAGCAACCAAAAGTGAGGGAGAACAGTTGTTAATTACATTGGTTAGGATTTGGATTACGGAGTATTTATATGTGCTTTCCACTTATTATGGAACTATTAAAAATATCATGCCCATTTAAATGGTATTATAAAGCTCACAGCAGCGTGTGACTAATTTATTTCTAGCTGCATTCGTTTTGAAACGTGGCAATCGAAAAAGTCACATTGGCGTGTGGTTTCCATTTATTTTTATTATTCAGGGTTAAGCATACATAAATATGTTTTCATTGCTCTATTTTCGTGGCACTTACAGCGTAAAAGGAAATATTTGTGTTCAACCATCTTTATCACTTAACTAAGCTAGGCTTATTCTAGGGTGACCACTTTATTGAGTTATTGTTCTGAATATCGCTTATTCTTTTTTAGTAAATGGAATTGGCACAATTAAAATAATACATGCGTAACTGTTTATGTTTATTTCTTTAAATATTATTCTCCCAGTAAGCTTAGCTAATATAAGTTATAACAGAAATAGAAATATATTTATTGTCCGAAATTGTGGTAGTACATTTACGGTGATAATGCGTATAACTATGTCTGTCACAATTACCTGTTACTATAACAGATTGACAAATTTACTTATCTGATAATTTTAATATCATATTAAAAAATGTAATTATTTCACTGGTTTGCCTATAATATCTAAATCAAATCAATAATAATTCGTAATGTTCATTGAATGGCCTGAAATAATATTTAAAAGAGAAATATAACATGAAAAAATCTAAACAGACCGGATAAGTTGCACTAACAGTAGAAGACAATTAATAAAAATAATTCACCAATAATATAAAAATTAAAGAAAAAAAATCAAAATCAAGGAATAATCAAAAATCCGCCTAAAAATACGAAATGTATTTAATTTAAGATGTCTAATCTTCCTAATTGAATTATTGTAAAAAAAAGGAAAAATGAAAATGCATGCCCGCAATATAACATTATAAGAAATATTCGTTTAATATGTAAAAGATTTTATCGATTTTTTCAACGCTGCGGTAAACCCTTTTCCTTTTATTTCTTTGATATTTGCAGGTAGGTGGTTATAGATTTTTATTGAATTGTATAACATTCCTTTTAGTATAACATTCCTTTAACTAACTCTACTTGAAGCTAACTATAGTATCACTAGAATATAAGCCCGTTCACAACCGTTCACATAAAGCCCATATTTTGAATTTTGCAGGTTTATTGGCCAATACCAAAAATATTTTGGAGAGAGGGAAATTTGCGCTCAGGGACAGGCAGCTTACCCCAGACGGGGGTTAGAAATATCCATAGGCCCAATGGCCTCTTACTCTAGCCCACTTCCGCCGGAGAAGCGAGTGAGACTGGGACTGGAGTAAGTGCTACCTAACTGAACGCCAAGTAGTTCGTAGGCACCGCCCATGTGTTCATACGATTTCGCCAATCTTTGTTTTTGAATTTACGCTGAAAAAGACCACCTGTAAGTTGTGGGTCTGGGCCTCTGCGCAGACAATGTATCTCTACATATGTACAACCTTGACTGGCAATGTTAATAATTCGGAGGCGCACGCGAAATTATGTTAGAGAAAGAACGACATGTTCTCTTGCTCATAAATAAGTATTTATGAATGAGCATTCTTTTTTCATTATTTGGAGGCTTCATCGTGGTAAATAATTAAAAACAGGATGACTTTTTATCTCGATTGATGAATATTGTTTATTATACAGGTGAGTTTTTAGTTAACGACATTTACCTTGAAGGAAGTGAATCAGTACGAGAAAGTCAGCAACTTTTAATAAAATATTTGAAAGAAAAAAAAATGTTTGAAGATTTTTTTTTTATAGTATAAAATGCAGCAGGTCAAATTATATACCGTTCAACAGACCGCCATGAAAATGTTATAAATTCGAAAGTAGAAGAAAGGGCGATTAACATAGTCTTCTTGGGAAAGGGGGGGGGGGAGGAAGGGGAGTGAGAGGGGGAAGGAAACGGATACCCGAACACCGCCGGGTAACCTTTCACTAGTAGGCTATATGAGATGGTAATGAGATCAAAAAACAACCTGCTACTCTCTATCCCTAGTCTCAGCAGTGACTTCTTCTCATTCTCTTTCACCGTGCATGGAGCCCGTCTTTGGAATGCTTTGCCGAAAAATGTGATAACCGCGCCAAGCATAGCAACTTTTAAAAACAGACTCAGAGAGCATTTGAAATCCTACAGATAAATTCTCTTTCCCATCCCATTTACCTCCTATTAAAACTTTAGCGTCGTTATAGGTGTTAGATTATTTTGATGTGGCAAATCTGTGTCCACAAAGAGTAAAGTATATATTTCTTTCTATCCCCCTTTATTTTATTTGTCATACTCTTTATATAGGTTAAGTTATGTAGTCTACTCGCAAATAATGTTCTTACAATAGTATAGGTTAGCTCTAAAATATTGCCTGCAGGCAATAAGCTCGCCTTTTTGCCTGCAGGCAATATTTTAGTGCTCTTTTCTTAAGAATGAAGAGTTTTGTTATTGTTATAATTATTATTATCTACACAAGGCATTTACGTGTCTTTCTTACATAGCTCTCTTTTCCGTTTCTTTAAATTGTTACTATGGTCTATTGTCTCTGTAGGTAATATGGATTCCACAAGTAAATAGCGCCGAAGGACAATAAACCATTTATCATTATTCGACGTGCGCCCTGAGTGCTGCGTCACTTTGGGGAATATTTGTCACCGCGCCCGACGATATGACTAGCAAACAACTAAGATGGTTTTCAGAGAGGGCAGTAATTGAATTTTCGCTTGTTTACTTACTGTAATGTAAAAAAAAGAAATATAGCTTTCAGGTTTTCGACCTTAAATATATATGGTAGCCTTTAATATCAGCACTCTAATGGAAGCCTTAATTTAGAAAATAAAATATTACGTTGATAAAAGTTGGAGAAAGCGAAAAAGAAAATGAATGTGACTTCAATGGGATAGTCTGTCTGCCGAGCGAGAGGCAACTTATATTATTCGCTGGAACGATGTAACATTAAAGTAAATCATCGGAGATTATATGTGAATCTTCTGGCATCCCATTTAAGAATTTATTTAAGGCAATACATAAGAATTATTTGAAAACACAAGATGGCGGTGTCGACGATATAAGATCGATAACGTTATATATCGCTCTTTCAGCCGTGGGATGAGCGTAGGAGACTTGGGGACAAGACAATCTACTGTCTAGTTCACCAGCAACCAGTTAGAGACCAACGCCTTACGGCGAGGCACCGGGAAAGATACCCAGCGAGCAGCCTCACCCCCTAACTACCAGACAACAACAACTCCTCGGCATGTGTGAATGTATGATACCCCTTGAGTATGATATGGTATACCCCTTGAGTATGATACGACCAAATTTGGTTCTGAAACAATTATCCGTTGAGTATGATACGACCAGATCTGGTTCCGCGTTTTTTTCACTTCTTTGACGTTCTCATATTTATTCATAATTATCTAATTGTTTTACAAAATGATATTTCAATATTCTATATTCGAAATTTCAATGCAATCATTGTGCAGTTGTTCTTTTTATGATTGGTGTAGTAGTTTCGTAGTTATAGTACTTTAAGGTCGATGTCGCCGAAAATCCTGCAAAAGAGACAGATGCATCCATGAAAATACCCATTTACTCCAAGGGTTAACAGTGGAAAATTATCGTTACTACCACCCTTTTTAACATCGACCTCTTCCAGATATATCAGATATTATTTTTTACGTATTTATTTATTTATATCATTTCATAAACAAATGAAATTACAGAATAAATGACCAAAACGTTGAGTTGTAAGATAAACATCAACATGCATGGAAAGAAACCTACAAAATATTATAATTATAACCACAACATGGTTTAAATAAGCATTAAATATGCAAATATAGGCAATAACAAGTTAACATATTTAATAACAGGCATAACTATAATTATAATTAATAACAGGCAATAACAAGTAAATATATTTGAAAGAATAAAAAAACACGACCGCCGTTACAGAAAGTAAACTATTTTATTTATAATTATTTTTATTACGGTTTTTATGAAATATTTGTGGTCTATGTACGTGTATTTATCCATATATATAAGTAAATGTATTTTTCCGGAATGTACTCAAACGAACCGTTCATTTGACAATTATTTATACAGTTAAGGTACCCTATGATACTTGGGATGACATATCGATACTATACCTACACTTCTAAATCATTTCAAGCGTTAGAAGTTACAGTGGAATAAAAAACGGAAAACATACGTAGGTGAACCCTGAACACATTACACTCAGTTTTTTTGGCAGTCGTGTATAAAAACAGATCACATAAAGAATAAAAACAATCAAACCCATTCTGACATAAACAAGTAGAGCAATGCACACACCTTGAAGTGGTGGGCTCGCTGTAAAAATATTCAGGTCTCACGCTGTCGAACAAAGCGCATGTATGTACCGCGAGGCTTGCATAAGCAGACTCCACCGACCTAGTTTGCTTCACGAGGACAGCTCCGCAAATAGAGTGTGTGATCGAGCTCGATTATAATTATCCAGTTAAAAACTTTCGCTAGCAAGCTAGTGTGATCAACTCTGACCCGGATCAGCTTAATAACTTAGGTCATGCATTTCTCTGTGAAATTTAAGGGAATTATAGCTTAACATGCCTAGTAAAAAAACTAGTTAGGTATAAATAAGGATATCTTTATACTACAGAAACGTGCTGTAAGAGCTATATATAAACTTGGTCCTCGAGTTTCACTTAGAGAAAAATTCAAAGAGATAAATATTCTTACTGTTGCATCACAATATATATACGAAAATCTGTTGTATGTCCACAAGAATATTGACAAGTTTAAAAAAAAAGCGACACTCATAATGTTAATACTAGACATAAGCATAACCTTGTTGTACGTGCTACTCGTCTCCACAAAATAAGCAATTCTTTTTTGGGACAATGTATACGCTTCTATAACAAACTTCCTCATACTATTAGAGAACTATCCGTAAATAAGTTTAAAGCTACCATCAAAGCAAAATTGTATAAAAAAGCGTACTATACAATATCTGATTATGTAAATGACAAAACGACTTGGGAGTAAGGCTTGGACGCATCATAAGAACATACATTAAAAATAATATTTAATTGTGTCTATATGAATAAGGAACATTTTGATTTTCATTTTGATTGATAAATGATCCGTATTGTTTAAAATATACAAAGCGTAAAAAATATATTTTTTTTTTCAGCTATGAATATTTTGTACTGGCGCTTGTAGATGTCCATAGTTAGAGAATTTGTTTAGTGTAGATCATAGAATGAGGAATATGTTCACACCGACTAATATTCTTGTTGTACAGTCGAATGCATTTGGGAACGCTTTGTTTGCTTCTTGGCTTTATGAAATTTAATTCCTGAAAGAACTGTTTTAAATCTCTTTCTGACGAGATCGCAATAATGAGAAAAAGTCATAGTCTCTAGGGTTGCTGTGATTCTTTCTTTTGCGACATTGTTTCTCCTTTTTCTTAATTATTTTAATTAAGGCAGGAGAAAAGCATTTCGGATAAAGACTGTCGGTGGAAGTGCGATGCGAAACGAATTGTTTAATAGCAGGGTTTATTACTAAAAAAAATATCAACTGAATCGTGAATGAATCATCAGAAAAAAAAGGTAACCAGTCCGTAGCTATTAATAGAAATGGAATAGATTTACAGTATGATTATTTTTAAATATAAAAATCCCTAAAAAGTACATTGATCAAACGTGCTGTGTGATATCCGGTTCCTAATAGCTTCGTGCAGCTTGGGTGGTGTTGACCAAACAATTTCTGTCATCTGGCCTGCCCAACTCATGGTGAAACTCCTATTTGGTAGCCTCTTCGAATAGGGTATTTTCACTGTTGCCGTGGCTATAATCCTGCAATCGGAGGCGGTTGAATTATTGAACCTGCGGAAAATATCTATACTTGCGGAAAAAACGGAGAATGCCCCAGCCGGTCTGATTTTACGGTCCGGTCTACGTTTCCTATCAGCGGAGGGTAGTTGTCGACCTGAGGTCTCCAACTCTTGAATCGATCCGTCGGCCACACGATCCCGAGTGACCATCGCGGGCAAAGGGCGTTGAGGTCCGCAAAATATCCAAACTAAATAAACGTCGGGTAGAGGCTGCGCAACCGACCTCGAACCTGTGACCAGACCGTAGGTTGGAAAAACCTTTCCAAATCGGGTAGTAAGGGCGTGAGGTTCACTCTCCAGTGCCTCGCGGCAAGGCGTCGGCTTCTTACGGGCATGTTCGCGGAGCTAGACTGTGGTCTGTGTTGTCACTAAGTCTCTGTGTAATCATATCACAGCTGAAAGAACGATCTATATAGTTATAACAGCCTGAGGTGTTGGGTTCGCCCGTTGTAGACGACAGCTCGAATGTGTCGTGATATCCAAAATCCTATCTCATGAGCATGCCGGCTACACAACACCATAACCAATAGTGATGCTAATATTGATATCAATCAAAGACCTCCTAATAATTAAATACATTTTAGAGTCCAAATTACGAGAGAAATATATTGTCAATTTACACTATGATTTTATTATACTAAATATCTTAAATATCACCAAATATTTTTTTAAAGTTTCATATTTCTGAATTCATTGTTATAAATAATTTATATAGTTTTAATGTTTATGATAATAATTAGGCATCTATTTTTTCCTGTTATTTAATGACCTTTTGAATCGGTAATTTTATTTTTAAATAATTTTCTGTCACTATGGAAATTAAATCTTTCATTTTATGTAGTTAATTGATCTCAGTAATGTTAATTTATGAGTAATAGTTTTTATATTCTAATAAATTCATAAATAATGTCGATTGAGCAGTTATCGGTAATTCCTGCTAGTTTGCAAACGCAACGCAATAAAAATTGAATGTAGAAATCGTCATCTCATTCAATTTAAAAATCGAATTGCAAACGCGGGTCGCCGCGAGACTCCGAATTTAAATACAAGGTCGCGACGTTATTTCATTACGTCGCGACCTTGGGATCTCGATTCTAAAATGATAGCATGTAGTATACGTACGTACGGTTATACTCGGACACATGAATCATTTTGAAACTACAGCATACTGTTATTTCCGTATTAACCGTAAAGAAAATATAGATACATATAATTGAGTAATGTAGTTTCAACATAATTCCTAGTAATTCAACAAAATTACGATTGAAACATCGTTATTCTGTATAACATTGTAATAACAAAATGGTAATGTAACACTCAATCCAATATTTTACTCAGTGCAGTTGTATGACAGTGCAGATGGTGCAGTGTAATAAAGCTATGAACAGGTAAATCCTTCGTTTTATAGTTAGCATCTGCTTTATGACCATGCCAACTTGTTTGGATTATTTTAACGATAACTTTACAGTGTTCACAGCGATGGAATCGAACGAGTCCAAAAGAAATTCACACGTATGCTGTCGAACAAATGTGGCCTCGGAAATACTCTGAAAGGTTATGTTGAGCGGCTTTCTTACTTCAACCTAATAGACTTAAAAACATGTAGGACTATAACTGATATAACGTGTCTCCAGAAGCTTTTGCACAATCGACTAGACAGCCCAGCTAGTCTAGAAAAAGTTCAATTTCGTGTGCCATCGCGACTAACGAGGAGCTCTCAAAACATTTTCGGTTGTCGCTTGCAATAACAACATCGGGTCGAATAGACCTCTTACCAGAATGTGTCGCGTTTTTGATAAATCGTGTAAAGGATTAGATATATTTTATGATTCCATTAATTTAATAAAAGACTCGATGATACCTAGCCTATCTCCTACTTCTTAAGATTTCACTAACTGCCATCCTAATGTACTGTATTATATGATTACTATATTATAACATACCATCATATTATGTATAATAAATATTATTATCCAATTACTCATACTTCTATTTTGCTCTATCCAAATAACCTTATTAACAACTTATTTAATAATGCTTTTCTTACCCTTATATTATTATTAGCTGTTAGACGGGTTAATATATTTTTTTCTACTATCAACGTTTTGATGTTATTTATGTTAATTTGTAATGCAAGCATTACAACATAGGATAGTAAATTTGTTTGGTTTGTATATGTTTTTAAAATACTAGTACTATATATTTACTATCTGTAAGTTTGCTATAAAATAAAAGAAAATAAACTATTTTCTTTTTAAATACATTATGATATACAATATTCCATTTAGCGACTGTACTCCTCTAAATCTACCTATATCTGAATGTATCCACGTATAAACCACTTACACCAAATTTTACTTACATTTACATCGGTGTCTAAAATAGGAGGTTTTCGTTTCTCGTTATAAATAATGAATGACCCCGGAGTGGCATGCAAACGAAACATAATGGCCGACAAAGCTCGTTTTTTTTCACAGTGGAATATGGGCGAACGGACATCCGTTCCGACGCGGTACGCTGCTCTCTTCTTGTTGGCTAACCATATGGTTCCTATGTCTGCGTCACGCATGACATCACACGGCCCACTCAAATTGCAGCAGAGCTTTTATAAAATTATACCAATATAATGAATAGTTGGTTAGAGCCGTTTAAAGTCTATGTCGGGAACTGTAGGGAGGATGACACGAGAACGTAAGGAAGTTCTTGGAACAGTAATAACAGTACATTAAAAAGATGCTATCATAAGATATCTATTTCCTACACGTGGTGTACTCGAACGTGATGCTATTCATTATATAGGGTAATAACACGGATTTATTATATATGGTATCAGATTGACAAACACCATAGTACGATTTGGCAACCCTTCTGAGACAGCGAATTGTAGGTGGGCCTGATAGCATGAACGGCCATCAACATAACTAGCAATAATAGCAATTTATTTTGTCATCTATTGTAACATTTTTAATAAACGCTTTTGGTGTGATAGAATTGACGGCCAAACTAATAGCAATTTATTTGGCAATTTATATAATATCATTGATAAATGACGTATTTTCATAATGGACCGATTGAATTTTAAACCCAATAATTTGATATAACCAATGATAAACAGTATAACATTCAATGATTAGTGCCATCTATCGTATTTTTGTATACGCTGATTACATCCTATAAATAAAACGGAGAGGAAATAAATAAGCGCTGTTTGAGTACGGATTTTCAGTGGGTAGTTTTATAAATCATGGATATTGAACCATCAGACCTTGGTTATTCCACTTAACATAGCACGCTGGCAACGCAGCCTCTGTGTTTGAGTCGCGTCCGCTCCTCGTCATTTATTTATTTATTTATTTATTAGTTTCAAATAGTATTCAAGGGCATTACAGATGAATCCAATTCGCCCTTGAATATTAAAGCTGGAGTGTAAGTCTAAAAATAAATGACTACATAACTAAAGTAATGCTAACATTGAACAAGAAAAAAACATAAAAATATAAAACTAAATAAAAGACAGATTATGATAAACATGAGATAGCAGGGAGATGCCTTTTTAGCTGCCAAAGGGATGTACAAAAGATATCTATTTCAGTGGGTAAGGAATTAAGAAGAGCTATAACCCTTCCCACTGGCCTGTCTACAAAAATATTTGTACGGTGGTACGGCACATTAAACAATAGATGCGATCTCCTCGCTGTGTAATTTACCGGTACGTACAATTTAAACTTACATAGTATCTCTGGCAAATAAATCGTTCCTTGAATAAGTTTATATGCAAATATAATTAGTGAAATATATCGACGAGTTTCAAGACTATTGTATCCTACCATTCCTAGCACAAAATCTGACGGAAATAAGTATGGATAAATATTGTATTTTCTGTAATAAATATATCTTAAAAATTTTCTTTGAATACGCTCTACCATCTGAATGTATTTGTTTTCACTTGTACACCAGATGACCGAGTTATATTCAAGTATGCTACGGACTAAACAATTATATAGTAGAAACATTACATGAATATTATTAAACTGTTTGCATATGCGAATAACAAAACCGACCATTTTGCTAGCACGATTGCAAATATTTGTAATGTGTGCACGGAAGTTCAACTGTGTATCAAATGTAATTCCCAGGTCCCTCACCTCGGTTGACCTTTTTAAAATTGACCCGTTTATTGTGTATGGGAAAAAGCAAGGTGTTTTCTTCTTAGTGATGGTTAAAACAGAGCACTTGTTAGTGTTGAATTCCATGTCATTGACAGAGCCCCATCTTGAAAGTGCATCTATATCTTGCTGTAATATTTCCGCTTCTCGAGCATCTGTTATTTGATGAAAAATTTTCACGTCATCATCGAATAGTGAACAGTGACTATATTTTACAAATTTAGGTAAATCATTAATGAAAATGAGGAACAAAATCGTAGGGAGATACGCACCTTGCGGCACCCCCGAATGAACCTTAAAGAGGGCTGACTCGGAGGAACCAAAGCTGACTAATTGTCTCCTGTTTTTGAAATAGCTTGCGAAGAACTTCACAAGATGTTTAGAGAAACCGAAGTCAAAAAGCTTCTGTAAGAGGATGTCTCTGATAACCCTGTCAAATGCCTTGGCCATGTCCAAGTATATAACATCTACTTGGAGGCCACGGTCCAGGGCGGTAGTGGCATACTCTGTCAATGACAATAAATTGGTGCATGTTGACCTTTTCTTTCTGAATCCATGCTGGCTTTCCGACAACCAGGTGTCTGCGAATGAGTAAATACGTTCGTGTAAAATAGACTCGAATAATTTTGCAAATGTACACACAACGCTGACGGGCCGGTAGTTCTCGATTACGTTCTTAGGACCACTTTTATTAACGGGTGTAATACGAGTAACCTGCCATTTGAGCGGAAAGCAATGTGATTTTAGGCTAATATTGAAAATATGTGATAAAGGTCCTTGTAGGGCCATCGTGCAGTGTTTAACTAGGAAAGGTGGAATGTTATCAGGACCCAGTGATTTTTTGAAACTCATTTTCGAAAATGCGCGATTCATCTCATTCGAAGTCACCTGTGGGATGTCTAAGACAGGTCCATTACTGTCGGTATCACAAATGAGCGCATCTACATTGAGCAGGGGCTCAGTACTGCTGTATACCTTTTTAAAATACTCTGCGAAGGCTTTAGAAATGTCTATGTCTCCTTTGAAAGTTTCGCCATTAAATGTCATAGTGTCCGGATGGAAAGAACTTTTTTTGGTGTTTTGGACATACTTCCAAAAATTTTTATGGTTACATAGCATGTCTCTTTCAGATTGAAGCACAAAATCGTCAAACGCTACTTTAACGCAACGCTTCACTTCCATCCGACAAGCTGAAAAAAAGCTATAAATATGTTTATCCTTTGTTGTTTTCCACTGTTTATGGCAATTATATTTAATTTTGATTAAATTTTTAATTTCCGAGGTGAACCACTTAGGGTAATTACGCACTGCAGCCGATTTATTTGGTATGCACGGAAAACATTCGTCCATCACTGCATAAATTATGTCATAAAATGACTCTACAGCTGAGTTGCAATCTCCACTCTTATAAATAATACTCCAATCGGCCACACGCAACTTACTCGTGAAACATTCTGGGCTACCACGAAGTAAGTCCCATCGCCTTTGTAATAAAATAGGTGTTTGGAATTTAGGTCTAATAATAGCTCTACATCTTTCTACTTCTACATGTATGCATAAGCTAGGATGGTAATTATCTTCTTTGGCGAGTAGACCAGGCACCTCCCTTACTACCTCCGAAGCCGGTAAATTACATAAAACTAAGTCTAATAATTCTCCTCGATAATTGAAAATATTATTAATCTGTTTTAAATTAAATAAGTTTAAAAATAAATTATATTCTACAGGTATATTAGGTGCTGAATTAAAATTAAAATCCCCTAATATTATTAAATTAGGTAGGCGGTAGTCTCTAAAATACATTTCCGCTGTGTTGAAAAAATTTACATATTTGTCACGATCACTTCTCGGGGCAAAATACACTACACATATAAACACTACTTGAGATTTATACGACAATTTGATCCACACCGCTTCAGGGTGAGATTCAAGTGTAGGCACTCTCTCAGCTAGAGCGCCAACTCCATTCCGAATGGCGAGTAAACTTCCTCCTCCTTTTCTTCCATCAATTCTATCAGCTCTAAATACTGAGTAACAGCCAGAAAATAGTTCTTGACTTTGAACTAATTCACCCAGGCCATTTTCGGTAGCAGCAATTGCAAAATAATCATTTATCAGGATGTTGTTCCTATATTCAATAATTTTTTAATTTAAACCTCTAACATTCTGATAATAAATATCCGCCAGAAATATTTTCCCGTTACCCTGCAGTCACGCAGTAGAAGCTGGTTGAGGATCACGTTTAATAAAATAAAATGGTTTAATCTTTGCTCCAATTGGCCACATACTCCCATTCAAAAATCTACCAAATACACTTTTAGGTACTCCAACTTTGAAAGAGGCGTACGGGCCCTTAGTAGTTAGTTGAACCACCTCTATTTTAATATTCTCCTTTTTCGTTAAATATGCCTCTAATCTTTCGGCAGTTACGTTCAAGCCGAAAGAAAACGCATGAATAAATTTCATCGGCTCGACAGTCTCTATCAAATTGTCTATGGCAGAGCCCTGAATGAATTTCCTCTTTGGGCGATTTAGTGTCTTTTTCCTGTCAGTCGTTTCCCCTTGCATCTTCCTAGAATCGGCTGCACGACTTTTGCGGGAGCGCACCAATTGCCAATCATTTTCATCCGCTGCGCTTGCGCCTTCGTGAGTTATCGCTTGCTGTTCTTCAGATAACATGCACGGCGTCTCGATTTTATCACCCCGCCCGGAGTGCGATAGCGACGCAGATGTCGATGGCACTTTTTTTTTGCTGGGTTGACACAGTTGCATTTCTTAATTCTTCTCGTCCGCTATTGTTTCCTCGCGGCCTAGTATTCACCCATTCCGGGTTAGCTCGAAATGTTGCAGATGGTGCACTCTTGGTCCCTGTGGGTTTATTGCCCTCATCTTTAGACTTCGAGAAAAATTGCGATTTTAAATCTTGTATTTCACTTGTTAACTCCTTTATTTGGATACCTTGCGCGAGAATGATGCACTTAAGCTCATTCACCAATAAAAGTACCGCTTCCATTGTGCTCACTGGGGTCTTTCGCTCGGTTTACGAAAGCGTGCCACCCCGACGGCAAAACGGCAACAAGTCTGGGAGACAGCCCGGAACGCGTCCTGTCTCAACCACGATGAAAAGCAAGTCCATTAACCGCGAGTAAATCCAGATTAGAATTGCACTGTATTCAATAAATTAATATTTAAATTATTATTTATTGTGGAGAAAAATTCATAAGATGTTGACACTTAGAATTCAAAAAACGAACTTCAAGGTCATAAGGGGAAGTGATAAACGAAAACGAGCGGCACTGCTCTACGAAAATGAACCCTTAATATCTAAGAGTGGTACATTGATTGGTGTCAATAACAACGGGTGGATCCGTCACCCCAGGGAGTTATAACGAAACAACATTCTGTCTCCCACAGGGTGAAAGTAAGGACCTAATAGACAACATGATCCACGTTGATATTACCAAAACAGCCAGTAGGAGTCAAACGCCTTGCCGCGAGACACTGGAAATTTCACCTATAGCGGTCCAACCTCGCGCCCTTACTACTAGTTTTGGACAGATTTCTCCATCCTCCTGACGTTAGCGGTAATTAAACGTAGAATTAATTGCGGACCGAGGCGCCCTGTGCCCGTCAAGCTCACACAGGATCAGATAGCCAATGGATCGTTTCTAAAGATAGATGATATTAGTTCGGCAAGTACGGCAAACGTACAATTCCGCTGATTAGCAAACGTACGTTTCCAGACTCCCCAATTATTCGCTGGATTGCGCAATGCGCAAAGCGCCCAGTTCCCTCGAGGTGTTCCCCTGAATCGGAACCTCCGACTGTCTACGACTGCAGGTGACAGCCGCAAGCAGAGTTAACAGCGACCTTCCATGTTTTTCCCTCTTCGGGGAGGCTAGCGGATAGTAGCTTAACCGTGAATTGAGCCGACCTAAGATAGCAGACAGGTCATCAGGCACAAGCCGCACGGAACCACTAGGTACCTGCAAGCCCGAGGAGTGCAGTAAAAGTTTCTGGAAGCGAATAGGTACTTCTGTTCATCCTAGAACCATATTGTTGTTAATTGTAACCAAGAAGGTTTTATTAATAGTAAGCCATTTAAAAAATTATGTGAAAAATGAAAAAATGATCTTTTCAAGTTTGACAAGTGGGAGTAAAAGTAGTATTGACATGAGAAAATTCGAGAACAGTGATTTTTTATCCCGGCTTCACACTCATAGCGAGAATCCCCGATAACACCCGAGAAAGTAAGTATAAATAACTTCTCACTCTTCGCGTTCTCATTATCGCCTGTTTTCCACCTGGTAGATGGGAGCTAATAGGCCCTGTTGCAGTTAGGCCATTAAGACCCATGTGTGTTAGGGTCGGCCAAACTCACGGGTCAACACCCATTCGGCTGCCTTCACGCAGAAGTGCGAGCCATGGTAGAACTCTAGCCTGCGGGCCAGCTTCCCTAGGAATCACCATTTGGGCGCTCCTGGACGGTTTGAGCACCGTGCGGAATCAGACAATCGACTGTGCATTCCGACTGATAGCCGGGGTAGTCGAGAAACGGTTTTGTTTCTTATAAAGCGGTGGTAGTTAACCTTACGGCAACAGCTCTTGAAACGACCAATCGGCTATTCGATACCGGGTGAAAAGCCGGGAAAAGAATGCCGTGGCCCGCGATAGATTCGGTACACATCGAATTACCGCCACGTAAGGAAGAGGACCGCGCAAGTGACCTCGAACCCGTAACCAGTCGGAAGGCCGGAGAAATCTGACCTTAACTGGTAGCCAGGGTGTGAGGTGGCCCCACCGTGTTACCTTCCTATTGTATCACCGTAAAGCCTCTGGGGGTACGTGGTTTTGCTGGACGGTAAATTTGTAATGTCCACAAAGTCTTCTACGCTCACCTCACGGGAGATAGAACGATCATTATCGTTAAAACTTCCTAGGGTGACGGGTTCGCCCGTTGTAGTCGATAACCACAAATGTCTCCACCTGGTGTCAGTTTTCGTTCCTATTCAAAAAGTTACTTAGAACATAAAGAGATAACACTGTCCAAATCTGTTCGGTTTTAAGTGTAATGTGAGAAGTGGCGAAGACTGCGCCTGTATAATAATATTGATTTTCTCTATCTGCTCTGTTTCCTAAAATGTGTAGTAATAAGTTTGAGTTAAAGTCCATGGAAAATCTTCAATCCAAACCAATTTTGTGTGACACCAAATATCGTCACTACAATAACAAGTGTTTAAATCAGGATGCTCGAAACCGAATCAATGGACTAATGGATAATGAATTTTGGATAGCTAGGAGTAATTTAGGACAGCAGTTAAGCATGCGTGCATAAATTGAAGCCATTCCTAGCAAAGCCTGCAATATGTTAGGATTTGTGTTCCGCGTATCGAAACCTCTCAATGATATGGCAATCATGAAGCTACTCAATAATTCATTTGTCATGTAACATGTGGACACCGCGTAACCGATATAGCCCCAGCAATACTGGTTACAGAATATGCAAAATAAATTTGCGCGATACCTTAACATCTAAACCAAAAGCAGTTAGGCATAATATGTATTATATAAAATTGGCTCTGTGATTCACAGGCGTAATTTAAATAATTCTCTGTGCATTTATAAAATACTGAACGGTATCTTTGAATGTAGTGCTCTAGTAGACAAAATTAAAATTAATGAACTGTTAAGATACACAAGAAATTATGACCTGTTCAGACTTCCTCCATTCCATATAATTACCTCCAGGAATGTAATATTAGAGATCGACGTTGTTGTGAGATTTATAATAAACACCTACTTGAATTCATTGTTCCAAAATTAATCAATTACTTTTCAATAAAATTAGACAACCCAATTAGCAAATACTTACATTAGAAATAATTCAAACTTAAACTATTAAGAAACCTAAATAATGACTCACCCAGGCGAGCTATGTAAACAATATATAATATAAATACTATAACGGCGAAAAGTAAAATAAAAAAAACTATACTAGGCTAAATTAGCATAAATATGTAAAGCATTAGCAAAACTATGAAAAGTAAAATTTATATTTGGCTATATTTGGCTAAATTAGCATTAGCATGACTATGCAGAAATAAGTGCATATAATTAGGGTAAATCAATCTAGTTAGGTTATATTAGGGTTTAAGTACAATACCTAGTGTAAATCATATATTTAGTGTAATCTTATATATAAAAATGAATCGCCGTGCGTTAGTCTCGCAGGATCTCGGAAATGACACGACCGATTTGAATTATTTTTCTTTTATTTTGTTTGGCTTGATTCAGCGGTGGTTTACAAAAAAATATATTTAGAAAAAACCCAAAGAAACAGCTAAAAAATCGAAAAAATCGAAATTAGTACTTTTAGGGATGGCCACTTCGTATTTCTCTCAATAGATGGCGCTTTCTATATTTTCTAACAATAAATTCTATTGTTTGACAGCTACGCCATTCATAATTCATTCCGCGCGACTGTGTGAAATTGTTATTACATTTACCGTCGTTTTTTCTTTTAAAAAAGGTAGTGGGATTGGAGAATAGATTTGTTTCAAGCGAATTTAATTGCATTTTGCATAAAATCACTTTGATCAGCCATTATATTAAGGTAAATAGACTTTGCAGGCTTATGCAATATACATAACTACAAATTTGGTCTTAGTCTGAGGATTTCAATGTTGTTAAGTTCTCAAGGAATGTTCGACAGATTTGAGTGACAGAAAACAATTCCGTGTCTTTTTACAGTATTCATTATAATGCCGAGAAGAATAGGTAACATAGGTCGTCGAAGTCAGTCAAATGCGCGGCGATCTACTTCACGTGCAAGCCGCACTGACGACCAGCGAGCGACGGATAATGAAAATAGTCGTATTGGCAAGTCCGAATTATGTTTGAGAGCGACTGAAAACGAACGACAAGCGAATACATTGAGAATGCAACAATTTTGTGCACAACATACACAACGCCAGCAATCACGACAAAATCAACATGACCGATTGCGCCGTCGCAGTATTCCTGTCAACCTGGAAAAAGCGGCATTCCAATACGATCCGGAAATCGATTACGGTGCGGAGAGGTCAGTAGCAAGACTTTCACCTTTCCTTCTCCGACAGACTCACTACTTCGTACATCATCCATCAAACAGTTTTGATGAAAAAACCAGTAGGGCAGTCCCCACCATAAACAATGTAGTATTTTCTGACCTTATATCGTCCCGGTCCCCTGGCTTGGACATCATATTTACAGACGGCTCTAAGGCAGAGGTTAGAAATTGTGTGGGCGTGGGAATTTTTTACCACAACCGTAGAGTAGTCATGTTGTGGATTTATATTACTAAGTTTACCTTATGCAAACATTGTAAATTATTTGATTTTGTTTGTATTTCTTTTGATAAATTATTGACCTATTTATCCTTTGCAATATGCTATGATATCCGTGTTAGTCCGTTCTACAATATTTTTCATTTTTGCTTTCATGAGTGTGATTCTTGATTTCTTCCTCTTCTTTGCTATGGTGTGGATTTGAAATTTTAACATCTTAGTCTGCTTTGAACATGCCCTTCAAATGATAAAGGTCTTTTCGTTTTACTGTCAGGTCCTATAGATCGTAGACCACAGCCGATTTATTTTTAACCGACTTATAAAAAAGGAGGAGGTTATAAATTCGATCGTATTTTTCTTTAAATGTTTGTTGCCTTAGAAATCCCTCATTTATGAATTGCTTTGGAAAATTCTTTTTATTTGACAGGATGTACTTCCAGATTCGTCACATCTTTATCAAAAAAAAATTCTGATGATGTGATCCATGAGGAATTGAAGGAACCCTTCAAATATAATCATATGAAGTTGAAAATTTACATGTTGATTCAGCTCCGATGACAATGCATTTTATATAGCAAGCATGCCCTGATTCTATACCCAGGATTGGCTCCTGACGAGGGGACTCCTCAGCGGTAAACAGCACAGTCACGAAATTTTGTATATGCATTCAATTATGACAGCCCGATCTAAGTTTCATCAAGGCAGGACTGCGGCACCCAGGGTTGGCTTCCAACGAGGGAACTCCTCAACGGTCAACGGCACAGACACGAAATTTTGTATATTCATTTAATTATGATAGCCTGTTCTAAGTTTCACCATGACATGGCTGCAGCACTTATAAAAAAAATAACTCTGTTATTTTTGTTAACATTTTGTTTATTACCTTCAACTTCGCATTACGAAGATCTAGGGGCTAATTTTCTTGAGAAAAAATACGTTTTCTTTGATATGAAATATGGTCGTAGCTATACCGTACCACCCACGTTATACTTAATCCGTTTTCACCGTAAGCATAGAATCGTCCATCGATTAAGACTAATTTTCCTCCGAAGAACAATAAATATGAGCGGCTAAACGTCGCCGTCATACTGGTTGTGTTCAAGGCATGTTATACAAGTGGTACCTACTTTTAATTCCTTCCATGACCTGATTTTTTCGCTTACTGTCCTTTACACTTTTTTTCGCGTGTCCTTTCAGCAGTTTCATGTATACCACCTTCAGTCTTTTTTCCATAATGTTTTATTCTATCTACTTATATCTTATCTTATATATAAAAATGAATCACCGTGCGTTAGTCTCGCAGGATCTCGGAAATGACTTGACCGATTTGAATTATTTTCTTTTATTTTGTTTGGCTTCATTCAGGGGTGGTTTACAAAAAAAAAATATTTAGGAAAAACTCAAAGAAACAACTGAAAATCGAAAAAATCGGAATTGGTCATTTTGGGAACATTGGCCACATTCTAGATGGCTATCGCGGCGATCGTATTGTTTGACAGCTGCGCTATCCATAACTGTTATTCATTCCGTGCGATTGTGTAAAATTTGAAAAAGTCGAAAAAGTCAAGAGTCGGAAAAGTCAAAAAAGTCAAAAAAGTTGAGAAAGTCGAAAACTTAGAAAAAGTCGAAAAAGTCGGAAAAGTCGAAAAGTCGAAAAGTCAAAAAGTCGAAAAAGTCAAAAAAGTCGAAAAAGTCAAGAAAGTCGAAAAATGCAAAAAAGTCGGAAAAGTCGAAAAAGCATAAATTTTTTATCATGGAAAATTAAATTCATTGATTTTTTTAAATTATAAAACGACTTTCATTTAATCACCGACCGAAACTCAAACCGTACACGATTCGGCCATATTATAGATTTCAATGACTTGGATTCGGAAGGTTGATTATCGTTTCAATAAACGTTTATGAAGAGTTACAAACAAATCAATTTTAGGTGGTACGAAGTTCACCGGGTCATCTAGTCTTAACATAATATTAAATATTAATGACTGTTTCTTTCTTTTCTCACATATAACTTTATTTATATTATTTAATCGAATTTTATATTATATTTATTGCCGATTTAATAATGAAATTGCATTTTATTTATTATATATTTTAAATATTTTTTTATTATTATTATTTTTTATTTTATTCTGAAGACCACATTTTAGGGCAATTTACTGTCATTAGCTTTTTACTAAAACTTGTACATTTGTAGGCAACCAAGCAATCAAGCAAACTTGATTGTAATATTGGAGTCCTGTCTACCCTAGAACGGGCTAGTCCCAGTTGGGTGACAGAAACAAATAAGCATTCGGTTCCTGTTGTTTTTTGTAAGCTAATCAATGTTTTATAGTAATTATTTCTTAAATAAATAAATAAATAAATAATCATTTATTATTATAATCGTTTAATTAAACAATGTAAATATATATATTCAGTGTAAGCCAAGATAGTTAACCCTTCCTATTTGAGTTAACCATTTTTGGTTAGACGCTTACAAATGCTAAAATTGTATCTAACCAATATTGGTTAGGGCGCTCCGCGCTGCGTAAAATGCCAACTTTTTAAATATTTATTCATTATTATCTTAATTGTTTGACGAGATAAGGTTATAATATTATAAATTTCAAATTTCAATGCGATCATTCTACAGTTATTCTTTTTACGATCCGTATAGTAGTTTAAAAGTTATCGTCGTTTTTCTCAAGGCCATCGACTTCACGCGCAAAACTGTCCCGGGCAGAAGTGACGACTAAATTTTTACCCCGCGATAGGAGGGGTTAATGTAGGGTAGGTTATTTTAGATAAGGTTAGGAAATATTTATATTAGTCTAGTGTAAATCATTTATTTGGTGTAATTATTTATTAGTGTAAATCAAGCTTGCTCTTATAGGAAATATAGGTTGGTTTAGGTTAGGTTAGGAAGTCAGTACATCTACTTAGCATAAATGAAGTTATAATAGATAATATAAGTGAAATATTAGCATATTATTGTAAGGTACCCTACCCACTGAAAAGGCACTAGCCTTAGTAGGGAACTGTCGCATGTAATTTGTATTTTTTTTTTGATGAATAAAAGCTACTACCAAAAAGAAAGGTAATACGGATATATAAAATAGTTCCTAAATTTAATTAGTTCTGTTGAGGACCTCACAGTTCCTACAATCAATCAGCGTGTAAAATCTTATTAAACAATCTGAATTTAAAGAATACTATTATTTGTGTATGCTTAAGATACAGGTACTTTCTTAAATATTATGTGCTATTAACACCATCATCTCATTGCGTGGTATTATTGTTATCAAGTATATACTTTATTTAATATGGATATATATTTTTTTTTACTATACAATGTTTTATTTAATTTACTACACATAGTGTATAATCAATGAAAAATACACTAGATAAATACGAACACCCCGCGGCGTATGCCTTCACACCGTCTCCATAACTCAAGAACACATTTTCGAATCATATGTATTAATATTTGGGCACAAAATTTTCTAGAAACCAAAAATATTGAAGTTTATAATTCATAGGAAATATATTACTGGTTTAATACTTTAAAAGGTGTGAAATGTTGTATTTTCGTATATTCATATTCATTTTTTTAGTATACTGGTATACAAGTCAGATACAGATTAGCAAACATTCATACATATTAGCAATTTTTTTTTATCGTAAAGAAAAGATAAAAATAAACAAAAAAAAACGAAAGAAAAATACACAAGAATAATGTAAAAAGAGGAAATACAAGACAAAATGCAAAGAGATCATTAAACACTTTAGCCACCAAAGCATTTAGGACTTCACTCGAGTAATATTCCTCCAGTGAGTAAAACGTCGTATCTGTGAGGTACCTTTTAAGGCGTCTCTTAAACACGTCAAGAGATTGCGCCTGTCTAGTGTGCTCGCTGAGTTTGTTGTAAACCGCTGGGCCGGCGATATAGGCTAGCCTCTCCGACTTGGCTAATGCATGACTTACCGAGCGTTCCATGCTACGGGATCTTGTTGGATAGTGGTGATGCACACCATTCACCTCAAAATCAGTTAGATTTCTGCGAACGAACAGCGCTACTATAATATCAAACAGTGTATTTTCCCTATGAAATAAAATAAATAAATAAAATTGATATACACATAAAATGTGTTTCACGAAAGCCTATTCTTGATCACCGAGCCTATATCAAGTAGTGGGAAACCAGTCTGTTGTTACGTAGGATTACCTAAGCTAGTCGGAAATTTCTTCCTATATAGGTAGATGTATAAATATTGACCATTGTTTACTATAGTACATCTGAGTGGCCGTGCTGGGCAGTTGCAGGTTAAGTATTTAATTTAGAGCCAGGGGTTTGTGACGTTTATATTGCTGTACGTCTTAAATTATGTGAAATAGTCGTCGGAAAAGGAAACGACCGAAGTATTAAATGTAACAACAACCGCGTAAGTAGAAATATAAGAGTTAGTTCGTCTTTTTCTCTCTTTGTCTCTTTCTCTCTAGTATAAAAAAACACTGCAGCATCTTGATCACTACGTCAACGCCGCCTAACTAGGCCTAGACTTGTACTATGGCAAGAGTAACAGAAAACTGTTTTTTTTTCTGTTACATTCGTTGGTTATCATTTTAGGAAAATGTATTTAAAAAATCATGAAATATCATATATGAAAATAGGTTTAGGTTAGAATTTAAAATAAAAGAATTAATTCGAAAGAGTCAAAAGTATTGCAAAGTTATAAATATATGAATTATATTTCCAAACTTATTTTTAAAAAGTGTAATAATTTTTTTTTATTTATTTTTAATATTTTTATGTATTCAAGATAAAAATAAAATCATCAATAGTCCAAAAACAGTTTTTTCTCAGTCAGAACCATAAAATAAAATACATTAGTATGCGATATAGGTTTCAGAATATATAAAATTTATCGTCGACCAAATAAATAAAAATCGAAATCATGATAATAATTATTTCACTTGTTTAACAATGGGTTTGTTGAAAAACTATCTCAGCTAATTTGGAGTACAATAAAGTTAGCACAAGTCGAAATTTCGTCTAACATGGCAACACTGCTTATGAAATGTGTCCGTGCGGTTGGAAGGATCTCCTAGGGTGGCGTGGAGAGCTTTGGCTCGTGCCAAGGTAAGAGGCGTTACGCTGTCTGCCCTTGGTTTCGCTTCTGCACTCGCCATTCAGTGACCCGTGACGACTTAAGATCCCGCGTCGAGCACCCTTCTCCCCTATCGCTACTTAATAATTAACATTCCTTCTGAGTGATTAAATATCTAACAACGTGATCGGACCTGATTGACTTTCATAGAGGACGTCGGTTCAATCACCTTCCTTCTTCTTCTTCTTCTTCTGTTGTCAAGTCCGCTACCGAACATTGGCTTTTGCAATTTTTAGCTGCAGCTCGGAACAGGGATATATTTAGCTAGTTTCTGGAACTCTTTATATAGTGCCATATTCTATCGATGATCGACCAACCCCCTCGCAGTTCGTGCCCCAGTTGCTTAAAAATTCTCACTCTTCCTTCCGCATAGGAATAAAATTTTCGAAAAGGATCTCGAAAATTTGCTGTATGCTCATTAACGGTAATATGAACTAACAAGGGGATCTGATATCCAATGCCATAATAAACATGGGAATTGACCCATCCGGCCTATCAATATATACGCTTCATATAACTTCAAAATATACGCTAAGAAAATGATAATTTCTAAACGTCTTACATCTATGAATTTTTAAATGATAATATCTGAAATCTATTCAGTGGTTAATTAGATTAGATAATCCTTACATAAATTTCGATGAAATGTAATTATATTGTGACTTTTATCAAAATGCTCTAACCTTTTGCTCTATATTTTTACAAGCTTGTATTTACCTTGCAATGTGTGTCAGTATGTTAGATTGTTTAGTTCAAATCTTACAAGCTGAATTAGATCCACTTCCTGTTATCTTCCTGATCCACCCAGGATCCTACACCTAGGATCGGCTTCCAACGAGGCTACTCTTCTTCGGTCAACAGCACAGACATACAATTTTGTATACTTTCTCGACTATGATACCCCGTTCTAAATTTCCCCATGACATGGCTGCTACACCCAGAGTTTGCTGCCGACGGGGGGACTCCTAACGGTCAACAGCACGGAAACGAAATTTTGTAAAAGCATTCAATTATGATAGCCTGTTATAAGTTTTACCGCGACTGGGCTGCTGCACCTAGGGTTGGCTCCCGACGAGGGGACTCCTCAACGGTCAACAGCACAGAAACTAAAATTTGTATAAGGATTCAACCATGATAGCCCGTTCTTAGTTTCACAGCGACAGGGCTGCTGCACCCAGGGTTGGCTTTCAACGAGGGGACTCCTTAACGGTCAGCAGCACACACACGAAATTCTGTATAGCATTCAATTATGATAACCCGTTCTAAGTTCCACTATGACATGGCTGCTGCACCCAGGGTTGCAGCAGCCATGTCATAGTGGAACTTAGAACATAATGGAACTAGAAGCTTTCATTTACCTTGCTAAATATATTAGGATGTTTGTTTAGGTCAAATTTTGCAAACTGAATTAGAACTACTTCCTCTTATTCCATAAGCTTTATTTTATACAATGGTTCATTTCCAATGACAATGCATTTTTATGGTGAGCATGACCTGATTCTACAGCTAGGACCGGCTCCCGACAAGGATACTCTTCCACGGTCAACAGCACAGACACGCAATTTTGTATACAAATTTAATTATGATAGCCGTTCTAAATTTCACCATGACTGCCGAACTCAGGGTTGGCTCCCGACAAGGGGACTCCTCAAGGGTCAACAGCACAGAAACGAAATATTTTATAAGCATTCAATTATGATAGCCCGTTTTAAGTTCCACTATGACATTGAGTAAAAGCTTGTTTTAAAAAATGTGTTTATACTAATAACTTATTATATTCGATTATTTTATGTTCCATTTATAATAACTAATTACATTTAACAAGACGTGCAGTATGGAGCGCTTAGTATGAGGAGGATGGCAAGTATTATAGTGTAAATAGGGATGGTGGTTGGTTGGATTTATGTGGACTGAACTATTAAGAGTGCCATCAACAAGATCTAGACCCATATCTAGAAATGTGACTCTTTCGCTAGAAATTCAAAAGAAAATTACATAGTGGAGAAATCGTTAAGATTTTCTAGGAAGGATTCTAGAGTCTCTTGACGTGGGTCAAAATGAAACGCAACCAAACGAGGGGTTGATGATTCTGTCTATTTGAAAAGGCTTGTTCCAGGCGACTCATGAACAAGATCGCATAGTACGGAGACATTTTATATTCCATTGCGACGCCTTTTACCTGTAAATGGATTTCACTATCAAAGTCAAATGCATTCCGCGTTAAGATTATCTATGTTAACTTCATTAGGAAGTAAATAGAAGGCGAGTGGGAGGTTTGACTTAAATTTAGGTAGTGTTAAATACTACTTAGTTTGTTGAATAAGGAATATCAGTGTAGAGCGAGAGAACATCTATCGTAGCCAGTAATAAATAGGTTGGGTTGAGATTGCAAGTCAATGTCTTTGACAATATCTAGTAAATGATATTATGTGTCACGCACATGCGAAACATATTAACAAACCAAATCGTTGCTATATTTCTTTATTTAAATAAAAAATTCAATTAATACTAGATACCTACCTACTTAAATCTGTTATTAGGCTTTTACATATTATATACGAATATTTATTTATTATGACAATTCCTATATGTAACTGAAATCGCTTCGACGAAATGTACGAGACGAAAGCATTTTACCTAACCACTATAGGAGCTAATGTACCAAATGGAAATGTTGTACTTTGCTACTTTACCACACCTATTTTATAGGCCTTTAAGCTGTGATGTCTTTCTTGTGCTCATTTTTTGGCGACCCTCAATTATCCCTTGCATCAATAGTTGCAATATTCTATTTTCAGTGGTACGAAGTACTTCTATATTTTCTTCAACGATTTATCGGTTTGACATTCGATCTTCTGTCAAAAATATGAAGGATTCTTCTTCAAACCTACATTTCGATGCACCCCAGTGTCTGACATCTTTCCTCTACCTTAGTGCCTTTTGCAATCTTTCACACCTTACTAATTATGCTCAATTATTGAATACAAGTTGAAACGAAATCGCACAAACAACTTGACTTAGAAGGTATGTATCTGGCTGTTGTCTGTAGCGAACTGACGTATTTGATTTAACTTTTAAACGATTTTTAAATCTAACAAAAAATATAATTACAAAATGGTTTTTACTCAAACTAAAACTTAAAATAAAAATAAAATGTGTATATAATTAAAACAATTTATACCAAAAAAAATGCTACAATAATATATATATATATATATATATATATATATATATATATATATATATATATATATATATAATATATATATATATATATATATATATATATATATATATATATATATATATATATATATATATATATATATATATATATATATATATATATATATATATATATATATATATATATATATATATATATATATATATATATATATATATATATATATATATATATATATATATATATATCGTATTCATCTCTATGACATTTCTCAGAAATGTCATAGAGATGAATACGACTAGTGTCGAAATATTCTCAGTCATATAATTTCTTCTAAAATAAGTTACTAACATCCATTTCTGTTACAGAAACCATCCTCCTATACTTATTACATCCAAGGGCATACAGTAATTCGGCTGCTAAGAACATCAAGTAACTAAGAACATCATAAGTTATCAATTGCGGAAACAGGTACTGCTGCCCTAAGTATTTGAAGAGGATATTAACTATCGTTTAAATGTTTCTGGTCCACCAGGACCCCAGATAAGTAACTTTTCATGAATCTAATTTTACATATTATTGAAAATAATTTTAAAAAAATATATATATATATATATATATATATATATATATATATATATATATATATATATATATATATATATATATATATATATATATATATATATATATATATATATATATATATATATATATATATATATATATTTGATTGGTTTTTTGTAAAATCTTTTTTTAAAGAATTCGTTTAAAGGATGACACTTTGATGAAAAAATAAAAATAATAATTTCCAGTCCGGGAAAACCTTCCAGCTATGTAAGTGGCTTTTATTATTTTTATTTTTTCATCAAAGTGTCATCCTTTAAACATATATATATATATATATATATATATATATATATATATATATATATATATATATATATATATATATATATATATATATATATATATATATATATATATATATATATATATATATATATATATATTGTTATATTTGATAAGGTTTGTAAAGAAATCCGTTTATAGGATGGTGTTTTTATTTAAAATAAAATTAGTAAACGCTACTTAAAAAGTAGCGAAGGAAATCCCAGCTTGTATTGGGAAATGCTTATGTTTGAATGAGATATACTTACGGATGTGCACGACTTTCGACGGTGCAATGTAAGTTTAAAGGTCCTTTTGCAGTCGACTAACGATCACTATTCATCCATATATCTCATAAATAGGGCTTATCCTTATGCAACACAAAATGCCTTCAATTGATACGAAAACCCTTCAGGCCTCGGCCCCTCAGCCGATTGACAAGTTGATGTCCCAAAAAATTTTAGTAAAAATTAGTAAAAAAATTGAATTATGACACTGTCTCACCAAAACATTAATTAATGCCAAACCACCGTATCCATAATTAAAATAAAACATATTAACATAATAAAACATAATATAATAAAATAAATTAAATTAAAATGAAACTAAAACGGGGTCGTCACGCTGCATCGTGTTTTGGCCGATATCGGCCAATCGGGGCTTGAGGGGTTAAGCAAAAAAATAAAAAATTTAACTATTGATCACTTCGGCAAAGCTTTTTTCCAAATGAAAGTGACATTACGAAATAATTCAAATTTCGAATGCTACCAACATTTAAAATATGATACAATTGGCTGAGTTTGTTATCAACGAGCCATTAAATCGAAATAAAAATAAAAAACCTCCATATGCTCAATGAAATGAAAGAAGAAACTTCAATCTTAATTTCTGGCAGAGGAGTTTACAATAAAGATTGTATAATGTTATCAATATAGGGTAAACCTATATAAAATTGTATAATATTAAAAAATTGTAAAGAAATATTGTAGAAAACAGTATAATATTGTTATATTTGATAAGGTTTGTAAAGAAATCCGTTTATAGGATGATGTTTTTATTTAAAATAAAATTAGTAAAAGCTACTTAAAAAGTAGCGAAGGAAATCCCAGCTTGTATTGGGAAATGCTTATGATTGAATGAGATATACTTACGGATGTGAACGACTTTCGACGGTGCAATGTAAGTTTAAAGGTCCTTTTGCAGTCGACTAACGATCTCTATTCATCGATATATCTCATAAATAGGGCTTATCCTTATGCAACACAAAATGCCTTCAATTGAGACGAAATAAGCGAAAAACTAAAAAATTAAACTATTGATCACTTCGGCAAAGCCGTTTTCCAAATGAAAGTGACATTACGAAATAATTCAAATTTTGAATGCTACCAACATTTAAAATATGATACAATTGGCTGAGTTTGTTATCAACGAGCCATTAAATCGAAATAAAAATAAAAAACCTCCATATGCTCAATGAAATGAAAGAAGAAACTTCAATCTTAATTTCTGGCAGAGGAGTTTACAATAAAGATTGTATAATGTTATCAATATAGGGTAAACCTATATAAAATTGTATAATATTAAAAAATTGTAAAGAAATATTGTAGAAAACAGTATAATATTGTTATATTTGATAAGGTTTGTAAAGAAATCCGTTTATAGGATGATGTTTTTATTTAAAATAAAATTAGTAAAAGCTACTTAAAAAGTAGCGAAGGAAATCCCAGCTTGTATTGGGAAATGCTTATGTTTGAATGAGATATACTTACGGATGTGAACGACTTTCGACGGTGCAATGTAAGTTTAAAGGTCCTTTAGCAGTCGACTAACGATCTCTATTCATCGATATATCTCATAAATAGGGCTTATCCTTATGCAACACAAAATGCCTTCAATTGAGACGAAATAAGCGAAAAACTAAAAAATTAAACTATTGATCACTTCGGCAAAGCCGTTTTCCAAATGAAAGTGACATTACGAAATAATTAAAATTTCGAATGCTACCAACATTTAAAATATGATACAATTGGCTGAGTTTGTTATCAACGAGCCATTAAATCGAAATAAAAATAAAAAACCTCCATATGCTCAATGAAATGAAAGAAGAAACTTCAATCTTAATTTCTGGCAGAGGAGTTTATAATAAAGATTGTATAATGTTATCAAAATAGGGAAAACCTATATAAAATTGTATAATATTAAAAAAATGTAAAGAAATATTGTAGAAAACAGTATAATATTGTTATATTTGATAAGGTTTGTAAAGAAATCCGTTTATAGGATGATGTTTTTATTTAAAATAAAATTAGTAAAAGCTACTTAAAAAGTAGCGAAGGAAATCCCAGCTTGTATTGGGAAATGCTTATGTTTGAATGAGATATACTTACGGATGTGCACGACTTTCGACGGTGCAATGTAAGTTTAAAGGTCCTTTTGCAGTCGACTAACGATCTCTATTCATCCATATATCTCATAAATAGGGCTTATCCTTATGCAACACAAAATGCCTTCAATTGAGACGAAATAAGCGAAAAACTAAAAAATTAAACTATTGATCACTTCGGCAAAGCCGTTTTCCAAATGAAAGTGACATTACGAAATAATTCAAATTTCGAATGCTACCAACATTTAAAATATGATACAATTGGCTGAGTTTGTTATCAACGAGCCATTAAATCGAAATAAAAATAAAAAACCTCCATATGCTCAATGAAATGAAAGAAGAAACTTCAATCTTAATTTCTGGCAGAGGAGTTTATAATAAAGATTGTATAATGTTATCAAAATAGGGTAAACCTATATAAAATTGTATAATATTAAAAAATGTAAAGAAATATTGTAGAAAACAGTATAATATTGTTATATTTGATAAGGTTTGTAAAGAAATCCGTTTACAGGATCATGTTTTTATTTAAAATAAAATTAGTAAAAGCTACTACTACAGAGTAGAAGTCTCTTGAATATTTAATAAATATGAAGACGATATCACGAATAATCAAAACAAAAAACTTACTATCGGCTAAATAGGGCAATTAATGGGAGGACACTTAAAGAAGAAGTAAAAATTTCTCATACTAGATATATTGTACAATCGATTCTCATTGTCTGATCCTACAACTGTAAACCCCCTTACGATGACACGATAATCGTTAATCAAATTTATAATTAAAGACACGCCAATTATCAGCAGACAGCCGCGAACTCCCCTGTTTATCTAACATGAGTGGGTGTAATAACGTGCTAAAGTACATGTATGGAAATACCCGAGCACTATATTAATTACAATTAGGATATTCAGTTTGATCCCATCGAGACAGCGTATATCACTTGCAATGTATTGTTATCACATGTGTATTGTTTCATGCTGATATATGGACTGTCGTATTGGGAGGTTACATCAAATATGCTATTTTCCTTGAATTTAAACAAGAGTGTAACAAAGCATTTATTACTATTCAAGAACAAAAATAATGTCTGAACATAATATCATTAGTTCGTCAACATTTCTAAGGCATCGATCGTGTTGCACAATATGCTTGTAATTCGTCAAGACGTAATATTTAGAGCGAAAATAGTAATATTAAGGTCGTAAAGTATGCTCGTGAAATTAAGATATCATCGTTTATTTGGTTCTACTCTTTATTGTAAAATTTCACATTGGGCGGATTTATTATGATACGACAATCTCTTACAACCAACCCTGCTATGAAGTATTTATTTGTATATGTGCTTTTAACATATGTTAATGTATGTCTTTAAGTATGTGTCTTGATATTACATTCGATCTATAGAATTGAAAATGCAATTCCGTTAATTTTATCCTAACGGAAAATGGTGACCCAGTTGGGAATCTAACCTGGAAACTTACAATGTAGCGGGTCTGGCCCTTGATAGATGTTCGCTCTTATTTATTGTGATTTTTGCCCAACCAATTTGAAATTATTGATCCTCAACTGAAACTTTCAAATGTTTAAATGTCTAAAGTTAAAAAGTATTTATAGCAGATTAAGAAGTTTAAATAAGTGTAACCCGAATTAGGAAAATTACTTAAAAAGTATATCATTAGGTATTCGTTAAAATAGGAACTATTGCTATTGACAGGGTAGGCTACTAAAACGTGTTTTCAATAAGTGTATTTTCTTTTTTGTAAAAATGTAAAAGTTTCAAGAATTATGTGGCGAGATAAATTTAATCTAGATATTAAATAACATATTGTCAAAATGTAAACAAATCCAACGTAAGAATGTCAACTAGACTTAATAGGCATGCCTTGATGAATGAGCATAGCTGTTTCTGAATAGACACCCCCATTAAATAGATTAACTTAGTAGGACCAAAAATATTTTTTTAAAAATATGTATAGTCCAAAGTTAGGGGGTATAATCTTGATTTAAGGAAATAGTAGTGGTGAAGGATACAATATACCCAAAAAATACTATTTAAAATTATCAAACTATCATTCATTTATTTGTTAATCCTACAAATCCCACAACTATACAACATAAAACTTGAGCCAAATATCTCGGTCTCGTATGTGATAACATCCTTAAATGGGATGCGCATGTAAACGATGTGGCGACTAAAGTAAGAAGACTTACCTATATCCTTTAAGTTACTTTGAAACGTGTTGATTTCAAATACCTCACTATTTTTTTAAAACTTGCTCATATCTATTCACCACTTCAAGGATGCCGGTTAATTAAAACTCATCCTGTATATATTTTGTTTTACGGTTTTTTATGAATTGTTTGTAATCTTTATATTTATTCATATATGTTTATTGATATACATATATATTTCGGAATGTACTCAATCGGACCTTTCATTTGAAACTAAGCACGATATATTTATGTTAATTTATTGACATTTGGGGATTTGAACCCTAAGACAACTATTTACATGATATTTTGACAGTCAATGTACCCTATGGCACTCTTCTAACAATACTCTAACAATACTACTTACTTCTAACTCAGTTTAAGCGTTTAGAAGTTATAGTGGAATAAAGAAACGGAAAACACACATAGATGAATCCTGAACAGATTACACTCCATTTCTGTTGGGCAGTAATGTAAAAAGAATCGTGCTCGTCGCGTCCCTTAAACAAGGGTCGTCGACCGAATCACATAATGCAATACTTTGAGTCATACTTCAAGCAGTTTTTCATCAAAGTATACATAGGTATGTTTAAGAAATAATGAAAGTCGACAGCTGTGCTGTGCAGATTATATATAATAGAAAATGCCATTAATATGAATTACATACATATCTTTTGCACCAGACGCTTCAATTGTAACCAAGCTATTTCCTAAACTACTATCACGAGCGTTCCCAAAATGGCGGACATGAGATAAGTCAGATGGGAGATGTATTCTGTTTGCGAACAAAATGTGAATGAAAGTTTGTTCTCGCGCGCGCGGCGGCGGCGGGAAAAAAAGTTAGAAAGGAAAACCGAACAAGTAGTTAGGAAAGTTTTAAATCATATTATGAAAACGGCGAGAGGAACATCCTCCGAGCTCCCTACGTGCTGCCCGGAATGAGATAAAAACACCCGCAGCGAAAGGTTAAATAACTTTTCACCGCCCCGCGAATTTTGTATAGTGACGTTTCTTGTTAAGTTTCTAGTGAGGATTCTTGGCGAGCGGAAATACGACTGTCAGTGCTCACTGAGGTTGATTAAACTTATAGAAGCACGCTTTAGACTACAAGAACACGTCTTTGCAGGCATATCTATACTAAAAATAAAGCTGAAGAGTTTGTTTTTTTTTGGACCTACAAGATGGATTTGAAAAAATATGTTTGCATTTGATAGCCGAATTCTTGAGGAAGGTTACAGGCTATTACGTTGCGGCCCTTAGGAGCCGAGGGAAAATAACATTAATCGAAAACGAAGTAATAGCGCGGGCGGGCGATGCGACAAGGTGGGTCGGGAACCGAACATTACCGAGAAGTTCCGAACTGTGCATGCCTTATTAATGTAAATTAGGTTGCGGCGAAAACCAGTGTGATCATTTTTTCATTTGATAGCCCAGTTCTTGAAGGTTATTTAACATCACAATACGGTCCTTAGGAGCCGAGGAAAAAAAAAGTTAATCGAAAACGAAGTAATAGCGCGGGCAGCATAGATTATGTGCTCGCACTCATAATCTATTTGCGGAGCCGTCCTCGCGCACCAACCTAAGTCGATGGAGTCTGCTTACACGAGCTTTGCGGCACATAAATGCGCTATGTTCGACAGCGCCAGACTTTGATATTTTTACAGCGAGCCCGCATCTCTTCAAGGTGTGGGCATTGCGCTACTTGTTTATGGCAGAATAATATAAACTGTTTTCACTCTTATGTACTGTAAGTTGGTAAGTTTGTAAGTTTTTCTATTCTTAATGCCGGTATTTGTATTTAACGCTTATATAAACATGTTATGTATGTACTTGTAAGAATTCTATTATTGTTTCTAATGTGTATATTGCATATCAACGGATTGGTAGAAACTGTAATGTTGATTTGTTATGAAATAAATAAATAAATAAATAAATAGATGTGACACGGTGGGTCGAGAACCGAGCATTACCGATAAGAGCCGAACTATGCATGCCTTATGTAAATCAGGTTGTGGTGAAAACCAGTATATACTTGGGGGGGTTGACAGGGGGCTTTTCTACTTGCAGGGAAAGTCTTGGTGTGATACAACCGTTTTTTTTTCTATGTTCTCGGGGAATCAGTCATAGTTTCTCCATGTAGCTGTTAACTCGCCACATCAAGATAGTATGTTACAGTATTTTTTATTTACTCTATTTTATTTTATCCATTTAATTAAATGAACTTACAATTATCTACAGAATTCTTACAAAAATATGTTGTTGTGCTGATTATGATAGATTATGTTAGATAGATATGATAGATAAGATAGATTATGATTAGATAAGACATTTGATTTTTTTTATATTCATATTTAAAACTGCTGTTATATGCGATATTAGTAGTTATATTGTTGCATCCATAACAATATAGACCAAATATAGGTATAAATATACACATATTTTGATACATAAATGGCGATATAAATATATAATTTTAATGGTATAAGAAAAATATATAATATATTCATGCAAAATATATATTTTTTTAATTTTAGTTGAATGCAACCAACCTACACGGCCAGGTGGCATAGTGGTTAGGTCGCCTGATCTTACATTGTCAGGTCCCGGTTTCGATTCCCGTCTGGGTCACCATTTTCCGTTGGGATCAAATTAACGGAATTCCATTTTCAATTCTGTCGATCGAATGCAAAAAAAAGACACACACTTACATGTTACACGCACACATACATATAACATGTCACAGTAGGGTTGGTTGTAAGAGATTGTCATATGACAATAAACCCGCCCATTGTGACATTTTCACAATAAAGAGTATAAACAAACAAACAAACAAACAAAGCTACCCCGAGGAACCAGACGATTCTTCCCGACGTTTGTAGACAACAAATGTAACTTTGCCGAATCTACGGAAAGACCCATCGTCCAGTCACGGCCAGGATTTGTCCTCTTCCAACCAAAAAAATCCAAATAACCGCTAAGTTGTAGAGTATAAACCTAATTGTTGATAATTAGTTATACGTAGTTGCATTTGTCACTACTGCTTCAAGGACAGATAGCACTGCTGATTTCAAACTAATGTTGTTACTGTTATAATTGTCGCACTCTGTGAATTTATCATTATTTATATGTACATGTCAATCGATAACCCTTCGGCGACGTAACGACCAAATTTGGTTGCACATCAGAACACCGTTGATAACATAACGACCAATATTGGCGGCTTGCTCCCGGAGCGCACAGTAATATTATTTTCTAATTCGAGCGCATCCTAAAATCCATACCAAATATCTCATTATTACCATAGATACATAGACGGCCGCTAGAATAACTTCGCGCGTCATTTCGTGGATATTTCTGGTAAAATTCCATTGTCAAACAATATAATTTTATTTTTTGAAAAATCATCAAAATTTTTATTGGTTTTATGAGTTAATATCTAAATATTTTTATATGTAAATAAGCAAAACGAAATATAAGCTTCCATAAAAAAATCTAATAAAGATCACGATAGTATTTACACGTTTTAAATAGGGTTCCGTATTTTTCCGTAAGACAAGTACAAGGTAGAAATACCGAATTTTTTCACTTTTCCGACTTCCTCATATTTCTTTTTTAATAATTATTTAATTGTTTTATAAAATGAGATTTCAATAGTCTATATACGAAATTTCAATAAAACGATTGAACAGTTATTCTTTTTATGATTGCTATAGTAGTTCCATAGTTATAGTACTTTTGTCGAGCGCGGCGATATTGCAAGAAATTCCAATAAATTGCTCGGTCTGCCATGATATTATGCCGCTACTCGAAGGGGTAAGCATTGAATTGCGTGTATAATTAAAATGTCGTATCTGGGGCTCTAATAACTGCATTGCTCAAATTATGCTTATACAAAGTTAACATTTAATGATCATTTTTTCTTAGCACTTCATGTCAAATGATAAAGGCAAGGAAAAATATATAAAATTATAATTTTTGATTTCAATAAACATTTTACATAAGAAAAAACTAAATTTATAAACTTATTTATAAATATGGTCTTCCATAGGATACCGACTATTATTATTTCCTTCTATCTTATTATCTATTTCCTTTTCCGATTCTCTGCTTCTCCGCCTCCTAGCGAAATTACAAATGAAGTAGGTAGTCATAGATAGAGGATACGACATATATTAGGCCAGGTAACAGTCGACTAAGCGGGGGAAATGCCTTAGCTAGACGTTCATTTCCTACATTCCTAGAGTTAATTCGCTTAACCCTCTCAATGCAGAGGATCTTATGTAAGTAATGGCCGCGCACTTACGACATCCGTACTATCTAAGGTTCCACCGTCTATGTAATCATGACTACGATTCACTGCATTAAGTACAAGAATATCTATTAAGTACAGATACGATATTTCATTTAAGGCTTCCTTCCGAGTTGACGCGACTAAAAATTTAGATATTTTTGCAATGCCACGCGCCCGCGCGCTTTCCATATATTAATAAAGATGTATAGGTATACCGCGGCGACAAGGGAATACGTCCCACCGTTGGCAGTGGTCAATTACTAATTACGATTTCGGCTTCGTGCGTCGTCTAATATAATCGATTTGGCTTTTCAATTATAATATATTAAATTATCAAATTAATAGTTTTTTATAAAGTAAAAATTAGATTACAATAACAAATGAACTTAAGATCACTGTGGTATTTTTTATATCACTCAAAAGTATCTTTAATAAATAGAAAAAAAATAATGTTTGGCCATAACATTTCTGGAAATTGCGTAATTTCAAACATTTTTTTCTTATATTTTTTGTATGGAAGTTCCAAAAACTCTCTTAGTACTATGCAAATAGACCATACGTTGGTGTAGATAGTATTTTTTAATATTGAGAATCATCTCCAGGTTTTTCAATAACAGAAGACAAATCTCGCTCGTTTTTATTTTTTTGGAAAACAGTAACAGAACAAAGATAATTTACAATTAATATGGAAATAATTTACCAATTTCGTTTTAGCGAAATGATAGCTTAAGGACCGGGTTTTTAAAATCCGGCTTAATAGTATTAAAATTCTTTTTCGTGTTCTCACAACCAGGCCACAAAATTATGCTTCATATAGCTTTTGGCCGCCACGGCCGGCACGGCCTCTTAAGTAACTGAGCAAAACTTTTAGTAAATACATAATTAATATCAACATTTCTCGCTGTACTGTTATTGATAGCCTATACCATAATTACAGATTTATAAATAAATTAATTGTAAACCATACAAACGTTAAATACTGCATCCTTACCTATGTAATTGCTGTTTTTTCATACTGGCCAATTTGAACTCGTATAACATCGATTTGAGTTAGAATGTCAAATTCCAGTAAATTTTAATTCATGGCCATGTTATTCTTTTTCAAGCATCAGCTATTTATTTGTCTTTCCGTTGTTCGTTTATCAGGTTCTTGCAGTCTGGCTATAAATTTGCCGTAAATATGCACTGCCAAGAACTGCAAACGATGATAGCTCAATCGCTCATCGCCACTGCTTCTGAATGACTACATTTAATCGCAGATTTTACTGCAAGCAGTCACAAAGATTTTATATTATTGATAATGATATAAAAATAGTTGAAGTTTAGATCTGCTATTTCATTTAAATTATTTAATTCTATACAGAGATCAACTATATTCTTTAAATATTTAAATATCATTTCTGTATTCAATTACTTCGTAAATTTCTCGATCTCTTTGTCAAAATATGTAAATTAATAAATGGCAAAATAAGAAACATAATATGTAAATGGTGGGAGTTTATTGGTTTTCCTATATCTAGAAATATTTTCTGGTCTTTATCCCTTGGAGTAAATGGGTATTTTCATGGATGCATCTGTCTCTTTTGCAGGATTTTCGGCGACATCGACCTTAAAGTACTATAACTATAACTACGAAACTACTACACCAATCATAAAAAGAACAACTGCACAATGATTGCATTGAAATTACGAATATAGAATATTGAAATATCATTTTGTAAAACAATTAGATAATTATGAATAAATATGAGGACGTCAAAGAAGTGAAAAAAACGCAGAACCAGATCTGGTCGTATCATATTCAATGGATAATTGTTTCAGAACCAGGTTTGGTCGTATCATACTCAAGGGGCTAGATGTAAACGAAAAATCTTATATTGAAATTCATTACCAATTCGCTTTATTGTTGAGTCATCCTCTGTAATACATGCCAATGCTGTTTCCTATTTCAGCCCCGCAAAGCTCCGTTTCAAAATTAATCTCATGTTTATTACTTTCCGTAGTGTCTCTATTTTATGCACGCTTAGTAAAGTCACAAAGCCGGCCATGCAAACCCCACTCAACGTCAGTGCTCCTAAAAAACACTCAACGCTCATGAAATTAATACGAGCAGAGGTTTGGCAAAACAAATATCCGTGAAATTGGGCGTGCCTGCTTTGAATGGTAGAAGCACAAGCGGGCGACGACGCGTCGGAGACCAAGTCACAGATTAATCGGAAAGTCGTGTATTGCGACATGACAGATACGACACGAAAGAAAATTCGCCTAAAGCACGATCACTTCACAGCTCTTCTTCACAGCACATGAGATTGAATATATCAATAATATCCTAAGGAAAAAAGGATATACAAAATATCACGATATGCACACGATATGGACAAAACTTAGAAACCAGGCAGATGACGAGCATTTCTATAATACATCAAGAGTGTGACAGATTAATATGCTAAAGAAATTTCATATAAATGCGATCTTCAGACAGACCCAAAATAAAACTTGATCCCTAAGGCCTGTAAAGAGTGTAATATCACTGTAAACCCGGTGGTGTAGAAAAACGGAATGCAGCTGTAGATTAGTTAATGTTGGACGAACGAGGTGATCTATAGGTACTCAACTGATAGAAAACATTACGGTGGTTAAAAATATCCAGCGGTAAGATCAACAACCTACGAACACATCTCAGATAGTGGAACAAACCATTGGCTGCTGCATCGAAATACCACCGTGTTATCGAAATAAAAATTGTCATGATCCAGGAGCAATAGAAATGAGAAGAATCCCTAAACTCTCTACTAAGTGGAAATCTTTCTTTTAATATTATCAACGCCTTTCTCAGAGTACAAAGACGCGAAGCATTATTTATTTATTTTATTTATTTATTATTATTTCACACACATTTAAAATACTAGGTCATTGATTTTCAAATATAACTTGCTGGAGTGATTCCCGTACTAAGGTTGGCTGTTATGTATTCTTTTTCCTTTTTTTATTTAGTTGGTCGGTAAGTGTAACATAATGTAGCATTGCTTTATGTAGTAGCTCTATATTTATACAAAGCAAACTATATACTTAGCATATTTGAATAATATAATATACATAATAAAATTAAATAATCATATATACACATATACATCTACACCTATACATACACATATATAAATATATTTTATTTTATTTTTTATTTTATTAACTAAATGTATACAGCATATTCTTTATATAAAAAAAACATTTTATAAATTAACATCAATATAGCCATTAATACATTTTAAATTAGCAAAAAATATAAAGTACCCATTTAAAAGATAATAATTTTATAACCTTCTTTTTAAGAAAAAAGGAAAAAGAAGCATTTCTAAATATAAATGTGTAATTACAATAGGGGAATGGAAATGGAAGGGAGGGATTATTATAACACATACATACGTATACTATTGACATATATATATATATATATATATATATATATATACACATATATATATATATATATATATATATATACATATATATATATATATATATATATATATATATATATATATATATATATATATATATATATATATATATATATATATATATATATATATATATATATATATATATATATATATATATATATATATATATATATATATATATATATATATATATATATATATATATATATATATATATATATATATATATATATATATATATATATATATATATATATATATATATATATATATACATATACATTTATACATATAATCTATACAAAAAACATATACAAATGTTTTACAACTATACATATACGTATACATGAATAAAAGTAGTAATTGTATGTAGTTAGGAATTCTTATACAGCACTATAATTAACCAATTTTTCCGTTTCGTTCCTTCCTGGCTCAATCAACCATTCCGTCATAATTTTTCTACTTCATAAACTTCACTTTTAATTCCGAATTTATTCATTGTGTAGTCGTACAGTTATTAAAGAAGAAAAATGTCGTTGGGCGAATTTATTTTTTTAAGAGGGACATCATATTGCATGGCTGTAACTGCGCGTGTTCTAATAGTGTGAGCTTTAATCATATGCCGCTCTGTGTGGGTGAAATGAAAAATTGTTGATAATTTCCCTTTATAATTGACGTATGTCTAGTAGGTACTCGGAACTCTTTAAATAAGTGGTCGCTGTAGAACATAAAATTCTCTTTATCAATTACCCTAATTATTGACTTTTGAGCCTTAATTACGGGATCTAGAGTTGAAAGTGACGCGCCACCCCATTCAAGGATCCCATATTGTGGTGCCTTGGACAGATTACACTGGGCCCGAAACGTAGGACAGTTTAGACTAGGCCAGAAAATAATGTTAAATAGTGTACAATGTGTCATACAGATCTAAAAGGGATAAAATGTGCTCTCTCTCTCGACAAGGCGTGATTAATTATTCAGATCCACTAATACACGGCGTATAAGGCGATACATAACAATTGACGGCAAGTGGCCAAGGATCGATTTCATCTGAATATTAATTTCATAAATAAAATCGTTTAGCGACCTCTCAACGCGGTTGTGCGCCGCCTACCTGGCGGAGCGCGCGGAGGGCGAACGCCGCCTGAGTCGCCCAACTCGGTTCGTTGCTCAGCTAAGCACCAACAGACGGCCAACCCTTTCTATTTGAGCGAACCATTCTTGGTTACAGACACTTACAAATGCCTAAAATGGTATCTAATCAATATTGGTTAGGGCGCTCCGCGCTGTGCTAACTTTGTAATATGTATTCATTATTATCTTAATTGTTTTACGAGATAATGTTATAATGTTATAATATTTCAAATTTCAATGCGATCATTTTAAAGTTATTCTTTTTATGATCCGTATAATAGTTTAAAAGTTATGGTCGTTTTTTCTCAAGGCCATCGACTTCATGCGCAAAACTGTCCCGGGCAGAAATTTTTACCCCGCGATAGAAAGGGTTAATGTTTCGCCGTTGGTTGTCGTTTATATAATGTAGCAAAGAAAATAGTTTTCGATAGTGACTACCCTTCGGTTCTGTAACGACCAAATTTGGTTGCACCGTTGACTACGTAACGACCAATATTGGCGGCTTGCCAATTCGAACGCATACCAAATATCTCATTATTACCATAGATACATAGACGGCCGGTAGAATAATTTCGTGCTTCATTTCGTGGATATTTCTGGTAAAATTCCATTGTCTAACATCATCATTTTTTTTTTTCGAGAAATCATCAAAATTGTTATTGCTTTTTATGAGCTAATATCTATATATTTTTGTATGTAAATAAGCAAAACGAAATATTACCTTTGAAAGAGAATCTAATAAAGATCATGATAGTATTTACAATGTCTAAATAAGATTCCGTATTTTTCCGTAAGACAAGTACAGGTTAGAAATGTCGAGTTTTTTTTAACTTCTTTGATTTCCCATATTTATTCATGATTATCTAATTATTTTACAAAATGAGATTTCAATATTCTATATACGAAATTTCAATGCGATCATTGGACAGTTATTTTTTTTATGATTGCTATAGTAATTCCATAGTTATAGTACTTTTTGTCGAGCGCGGCGATATTGCAAGAAATTTCAATAAATTGCCGCGGTCTGCCATGAAATTATGCCGCTACTCGAAGGGTTAAGCGTTTTGAGATTACACTTCTGAGTACCTTAAATATGTGGATAAGTTGGCGGACTTTTGATGCAGTGTCCTGTATTACACAGTGAATGTTGTGTGCACTGCGGATTTTTTTTATTATTTTACAATGTTAAAAAACCGCGAGAGTATATCATGTCACAGTCTTGCAAGTGTGTAACATCAAGATTATTAGCGTATCGCTATTTCTTATCTGTGGTTCGGAGGAGGCACGGTGAGACAGGGCTCGGGCGCCCGCTATCAATTAGCTGCGATTCTGGCGCACTCGCGTCGCGTCGCGGGCAAAGCCTCGCAAAGCGTTTAATTAAGCACGTAGTGGGAGGCCGCAGGCCGCACACTCGGAATACGTCTACCTGGAGTTGTTCGTGACACGACGGATAAGGAAACGGTTTTAACTAAGCATGAAAGCTCTGATTGCGGTGACACTGTATCTCATTGAGCCCCCGACCCATTGTATACGCACCCGGATACTTCGTTACCGCAAAGGGGATATCTACTGCCTCCTCTCTACCAATTCTCGCGGAATAATTGCTCAAGAGTTTTTGGAAGGGTCTATGCAGATATACGTATCACTGTAATTATGTAAACAAGAGTCATAGCAACATACATAAGTGGCTCAGTTTCGGATATACTGGTCTTTAAAGTCGTCAACTACTACAGGCGGACCCCAGGATGGTATAGCGATATTGATCTTTCTTATAGCCGTGGGGTGAACGCAGAGACATAGGGACAAGCCAGTCCACCGTCTAACTACGCCAGTAGCCAGTGAGTTGCCAACGTTACACCTTACTGCGTAACGTGGATTTACCGCGTACTTAAAAGTGACCCAGGGGAGCCTAGCGTCCTCACGTCCAGATTTGGCAGGATTTATCCGTCCTCCAGTCTGGTCGCAGATTCGAGGTCGTTTGCTCGATTTCTACCTGACGTTCGCGGTAATTCATAGATCGAAGTAATCGCTGATCCACGGCACCCTGTGCCTGTGAATCTCACTCGGGATCCGGTGGCCACTTTTACCGGAAATTTATTACCTAATTATATCCACTACATTATGACATTAGTAGGCCGTAGTAGTAGTAGGTAATTATGGCTTTACTACAGCTCAACTCTTCTATAATTACATATTTTCTGAGCTATCGTTCGAAAAAATCAATTCAAAAATTATTAAATGCTAAATTACAGGCGTAGACCGCATGACTTATCTCTCTCAGAGTCATTCAATTAGCCATTGGAGCTACACAGACTTGCTATTACTGGGAAGTGGACCGTATGCATCTTTGTTTCTGAACAGCTAGCGTATCTGCTGTCTTCTGAGGTTGGCTTCCGCCAGGGCTATTTTTATTATTTATTTATTTAAAATATTACAAGGGAGCTTTAAAGAAATATCGAATAAGACTTTAAGTTTTAAATCTGGAGTGTACAAGTCCTTAACCAGTTTACTGCGTTCGATGTGTAGACGCGTCAATCCAAATATTTATTTTGGTGCATTAAACGTGTATACACGTCGTGTAAAATAATAAATTACCATTCGATATAAAAACTTAATATTTGAGGAAGATACTACTGCTACTGTTGCTACAGCTGTAGCGGCGGCGACAGCGACGTATAAAATAAAAAATACCATTTGACATAGAAACTCAATATTTGAGTAAGATAATAGTCTTGCTACTACTGCTACTGTTGTTTGCGGCCTGTTTATAATAATATTTGTACGATGGTATGGTAGAGATGCGAAATCCTCGCTATGCAATTTACCGGTACGTTAATTCAAACATACATTGTAATTTGGTAAATAAAGGGTAACTGACATAAAATATGCTAGTGATATTTTAATTTTGAGCCACTTTCTACTGTAAATAATATCAAGATATATGGGAATCTTAATAATAATAACCATAATAACAATTTATTAATTAAATCTAAATCTCATTTTAATTGTTTTCATTGCAGAATATGCCTAGGCCGTAGCCCATACCAAGATAGACTCCATGTAAAATATGATGATTTATATATATGGATAGAATAAATGCGCATATATGTGACAGATTCAAAATAAAACAGAAAGTCTAATAAAGTATAAAACAGGTAATTGAAACCTAATGAATTATAATTAAATTTAAAAATATCGAAACAGCTTTATCATAGAAAAACAACTGTCTCCTTACTTTAGTTGCTGTCAAATATAAGACTAATGTCTACTAACTGTAATTCTGCGAATAAGTCGTTTGACTAAGGAATAAAAAGGAAATGAGGATAACAGCTCTAAAGCGTAATGATGCATTTTTATAACCTTCGCTACGCTCTTAATTCCTCTACAGAATAGGAAATAGAAAAATATATTGTATCACCCCAAGCCTTTACCGGCAAGCAGACCCCCCCCCACATCGCCAACTCACCCCCTTCCTCTCCTTAATGGTGATTGTGTGATCGCAAATGTCGTATATTTGTAATATTATTGTAATATTTCCGTGTTATTAAACGGCTATTTACCAATATAATTTACTACTTTATATAATTATAGCAAAAAAAAATAAGATATTTGTGTCGCTTGTATAAGAGACTAAAAGTTCACTTTGTGGTTTCGGACTGAAGACGCATCTGTGTACCGAATCTCAAGTTTCTAAGTGTAATATTTCGAGATTGAAATAGGACTAGCGCGCCCCCTGGTGGACCGATTGCAACCACAACTTACATGCAGGTATTATGACCAAATAATGCCTGCATGCCGAATTTCAGCTCAATAGAATGAAGCGTTATGGCGGTATCGTGGAGGAATAAACATATACACACACGCGGAGACACACACACACACAGTCAGTCTGGAAGTGGTATTAATCTATCGGGGGAAAGAGTGGGGGGGGGGGGTCAAATAAATACGTCTTCATCTTTCAAAAAAATTTGCTCCTCACAATACTTTCCCTCTGACAAGAAAGTAAAACAGCAATCAACGCTTAAACGTTACAATAATAGTGTTAATCAAACGCTCCTCTGAGCTATAAATGCGTTATTAATTTTGGAGCGGTGCCACTCAGAGGGGTGTTCATTTGGGGCGGCCCCCGGGCGGAGCACAGCTCGATTGCTCAAAGAGCATCCGCCAGGAGGTGTGCGCTCCGGCGGCGAAGGAAGAGGGCAACTTGTTAATGGCGGACGATTAAGGAAACTCCGCGGACATCCCTCGATAGGGGCCGACATTAACTGGGAATGAAAATGACTAATCGATAATTCGCCGTCTCGCTCTAAGAGACTATGCTCTAAGTGACTCTTTAAAGGAATGGGTTACTTACTGTCTGAAAACATTCCTTCGCCTTTCGTTAAGGACTCTATAACTATAACGTGGGTGAATTAATTTAGCTTTTATTTTATTTGTTTATTTAATTTGCAATTCAGAATAATATACAGTAAACTGGGAATATACAATTAAATTGTCATGCTATGCACATGAGCTAATGAGCCCATGATGAGGTGGCCACAATGACCCATGTGTTCAGGGTCGGTCACACTCAAGGGTCAACACCCATCCGATGGCCTCCACGCATGGGGTGCGAGCCTGGGTAGGACACTGGGTCAACCAGTCTCCCCTGGGAATCAATCCTCTGGCGCTCCTGGACGGTCTGCGCACCGAGCGGCGCAAGCCAATCGATTGTGCTCTCCGATTAACAATCGGGGGAGTCTGGGAACTGTACTGTTTCCTATAGAGCGGGGGTAGTTGTCTACCATACGGCGACTGCTTTTGAAATGACCATTGGCCATCCGATCCCGGTTCAGAGTCGGGCAAAGGACGCCTTGGTCCGCGACAGATTCGGTGCACTCTGTTTCACCGCTTCGTAAGGGAGAGGACCGCGCAAGCGACCTCGAACTCGGAACCAATCGAGAGACCGGAGAAATCTGGTCACAATTGGAAGTGAGGGCGCGAGTATCTCGAGCCCGCCGGGTTTATTCCTGGCTCACTCGCGGTAAGGCGTTGGATTCTCACGGGTTGTGACGTAGCTGGACGTAGGATTGTACTGTCCAAAGTCTTCTACGTTCACTGCAGGGCGACAGTACGACTAATCGTTAAAACGTCCTGTGGTGACGGGCTCGCCCGTTGTAGTCGACACCGCAAGATGTCATGCTATGCCAAAAACTTTTAAATTATTTAAACTACATTTAAATTATTCTAATATTCTCCAAGGTCATAGAGTGTATTGTCTAATTTCTAATAACCTCATTTACTTACCTGTGGGTGACTAAATGACTATCCAGTCGGGTTTCCGTCCAGGCCACAGCACGACAACAATTCTTGTCGAAGTCATGGATGATATCAAATGTGCTATAGATGATAGAAATATAAATATTTTCCCTTTGCTTGATTTTAGTATCGGATTTAATACCGTTGATTTTGATCTCCTGTTAAAGGGTATAAAATCCTTTTACTTCTCCAATGGCGCATTGAGTGATTCGATTCGTATCTCAAGGAGCGTAATCAGTATATGGAAACACCCGACACGATCGCTGATATGGTCGACACTGTAGCTGACATTATGCAGGGACGCACTGTCTCCCTTTATATCTCTTAAACTGTCATTTTATCATTTTGTTCAAAAAAGAGTTTTAAATATTGTGGTTTTTACTGTCTCCACTTCAAATTATCTGGAGTTATTCAATAAGCAGAATACTGATTAACAACAAATGAAGACGAAGACTATCGCGGTTGTTTGACATTATAAATACGATAAAGACGAATTTACCACATAAAGCCTGTAGCTTTCGACGTTTCGGCGATGCTGCAACCGCTGGTGTCCAGGGTAGGCTCCTTGAATTGGACAACGCCAGTTAAAACATCGCCAGTTAAAACATCGCCAAAATATCGGGTGCTACAAACTTCACGCGGCAAATTCATCTATCTAATGTGTAACACATGAAGAGATAAAAAACGAAATTCATATTTTTTATTGATTTATTTATTTCCTTTTTCATAAGTTATAGTTCCACTATGGATATACAAAAAAAATGATATTTAAATTAAAATTAAAGCGACAAATTGGTTCATCCCTATTACATGCAACCAGAGGCACGTCACAAATCTAACTAGGCTTACGCCTGTACATAGATGTGCGATTTAAAACGCAATATTGATTGCGAGCTGACGTATAAGAAATAGAGTTTAGGTAGAGATTATAGAAATATGTTACACTAGCTGTTGCCCGCGGCTTCGCTTCGCGTAAAGTTTCAAATAGATTTGTTAATTTAAGTAGGGTGGTGTTTATTTGCCTTTTTAGGCGCTACCTTTAAATATATAGTACAAGACGTCCCCCCTCCCCTCAGGGTGAGCGCTACCTATCTCGTAGACGTACGTGTCTTGTTCCTCGCCACGCGTTACTAATTTCATGATATCTGTATAGCTATACCACCTAAACACTTTATGCAAACGGCTGCAATAGATAATTTGATTTCTATTTTTTTCCTAATATATTGCTAATGTCATCAAAAAACCCAGAATACTTATTTTTCCTACCTTTCAGCCTACATAAAAGCAGTTATTGTAGCTTAAATTTAGAAGTTTAATTTATGCTGTCGTCGACTTTTTTATGAACATCTTAGAGGCTGATGTCTCTGCCATATATTATTTTCACATATCAAACCGTTTCTTCAGCGCACGCCGATTAAGCAACTCACTAGGTAATTTTTCTCCGACTTGATTTACAAATAACATAATTTCTTATTGAAAACCAATGTCTATCGCAATAAAATACAGTCTATAGTACTCGTCGATAATGGATCTTTCTATTACTGAAATAAATTTTGAAATCCGATAAGTAGTTTCGAAAATTACCCCCTACATACAAACTTACAAACTTATAAACATTACTTCTTTATAATATTAGTATAGATATAGACAATATATTATATTAGGTGTTTAACCTAATTTTTACAGATTTTTCAGAAAATTTACCTAACATAAAAAAAATAGGAAACGACGAATTTAATCATGGAAATTCTGTCCATTGTGTTCTATGACTACGGGACATCTCTCATGTTACATTCGAATTCCGTCGCAAAAGAAACTTTCAGGCTTCGAGGCAATAAAGTCATCGACGAATTTAAGCACATCGTCCAGCGTTTTGGACTGTTTATTCACTAAGGCGCGCTGTATTGACCAGAACAAATGGTAGTCGGATGGGGTCAAGTCTGGTGAATTAGCCGCATTTGAGAGAAATTGCTATCCCAAGTTTAAGGTAGTCTTCTGAGTCGCGCGAGCAAGGTGAGATCGAGCATTGTCATGCAGCAGTATTACTTGCCTGCTTTATTGCCCAGTAAATAACCTTTTATGATAAGGTTATTCTCTCAGTTTGTTCAATTGTGAGCGCGTTCTGGAGTCACCGTTCGAACAGTTTTCAGGAGTCCTTAATGAGGTACACCCTTCACGTCTCACCAGATACACAGGTGAACCTTTTTCAAACGGATGTCCTGTTTTGGCGTCGATGTACTAGGTTGCACGGGATCTCCCACAGAAGTTTTAAGTTTGGTATTCTCGTAAGAAAGATACGTTTTACCATCCGTCCAAAATTGCCACAAGAAGTATTTTTGTTGCCGGCCAAGCAGTGGACGTTGGCGTCCGTACAAAACTTGGATGTTGGCGTCCAAGCTTTGATTTTTTTCTATTTGGTGCAAACACTTGTGAATAGCTGTTTGGTGACTCCTAACTGAGCTGCAAGCTCTTGTTGCGTTTGCGTCGAGTCTTAATCCAGTAGAGCTTGCAATTCCGCATCATCAAACTTTCGAGGCTGTCTGGGGCGCGGATGATCACTAAGATCAAATCACCACATTTAAAACGTTTGAACCAATTATTACACGTTCCATAGAACATAAGGTCGGCACCAAAAACACTACAAATTGATTCCCTTGCTTTACTAGTATTCCTTGTTTGAATTCATTTAAAATGCAGTGCCGAATACGCAGTTTATCAGTTACCATTGTAAACTCTGGTATTCTGAAAGGATATGTAACTCACGTAGACTTGTCGTTCGGTGTTCTGAAACCTTGCGTCCGCTCCTTTCAAAACCGCAATAGAAAATATTACTATTTTAAATATAATTTTAAGCTCCAAGGAAAAATCTGTAAAAATTTATGTAGACACCTAATAATTACTGCCTATTTAAAGTTTAAACAATAATAAAAAAAATTATAAATTTGTTAGGTGGCTTTCATAGACTTTAACCAATTTTAATTAAAATTGTCGGTTTTTTTCCATTACAGAACGCCCTAAATATTATAATAGGCCTTTATTAATTAAATATTAAATTAGTATTAGTATACAGTGATAGTCTATAAAAAATATTATTTAGAAATTACTTACTAATCCAAATTTGGTTGCACATCAGAACACCGTTGACTACGTCCAACACCAATATTGGCGGCTTGATCTCGGAGCGCACAGTAATATTATTTTCTAATTCGAACGCATCCTAAAATCCATACCAAATATCTCATTATTACCATTGATAAACGGCCGCTGAAATAATTTCGCGTGTCATTTCGCGAATATTTCTGGTAAAATTCCATTGTAAAACATCATAATTTTTTTTTCCGAGAAATCAACAAAATTTTATTGGTTTTTATGAGCTAATATCAAAATATTTTTGTAGTATATAAATAAGCAAAACTAAATATTACTTTTGATAGAGAATCTAATAAATATCACGTTAGTATTAACAATTTCTAAATAGGATTCCGTATTTTTCCGTAAGACAAGTACAAGTTAGAAATGCCGTTTTTTTTCACTTTTTCGAATTTCTCATATTTATTCATAATTATCTACCTGTTTTACAAAGTGAGATTTCAATATTCTATATACAAAATTTCAATGCAATCATTACACAGTTATTCTTTTTATGGTTACTATAGTAGTTCCATAGTTATAGTACTTCTGCCGAGCACGGCGATATTGCAAGAAATTCCAATAAATTGCCCCGGTCTGCCATGAAATTATGCCGCTACTCGAAGGGTTAAGCATTAAATTGCGTGCATAATTAGAATGTCGTATCGGGGGCTCTAATAACTGCATTGCTCGAATTATGCTTTTACTATGCTTATACGAAGTTAACATTTAATGATCATCTTTTTCTTAGCACTTCATATCAAATGATAAAGGCAAGGAAAAATATATATAAGTTATATACGCGGCGATATTGCAAGAAATTCCAATAAATTGCCGCGGTCTGCCATGAATATTGTACTAAAAACTTACTTTCTGTATTTAGACGAATTCAGACGAATCGTTGCTATGCAGAACCATTAACGCGCAGCAGACAAACGCTTTGAAGCGTTGTTTTGCTGAATTTAAATTTTAATTGTAATTGCAGAAAAAAAGTGTATGGTATGTGTATGGTATCAACGACCGTGCGCCTCCCTCTTGTTTGTTTTATTATGCTGCCATTTTTCTCAATTCGGTAGACATCCGCTGTTTTCGCTATTTATACAGTACAATATGAAAAAATAAAATCTGAAGCCAGATAGTTATTCATGACGTCGCGGCGTCGCGGTACGAAATTACCAACCCCGGCGGAAGATCATAAATTCTAATGCGTTCATTAAATTAAACCAAAGCAAAATAGCGCTGCGTCTGTGAAAAAATAATGCGACACAAAATGAAAACAAGGAAAAATGCGAAGTGAGTAAGCGCCGGGGTGGGCGTCGGGGTGGGGGAAGGTGAGGCGGGAGGGGCCGCAGGTTCATCTGAAATTGCGCCTCCGTGGGTTATAAAACGTTCCCGCCAAGGAAAAAATAAGGAGACTAAAGGCAAGGATTTAGCTTACATTTCCCGCCGCCGGCACTACACCATAAAATACAAGGGACGCCGTGCGTTTTCTCAGCGCCGCGGCGCCGATTAAAATGACAAACCAGCGCGTGTAATAACCCCCCACGATTCAGCAGAGATTTGTTCTAGCGCCAACGAAGTCGCCCTAGGGACGAATTAAATATTATATTTATTTAATAACGTTTCTCTGCGTTTTTACTCCACTTTTTTGCCAACCAGAGATCGATAATTCTTATACCATCATCATTATCATCAACAGTCGGTAGACATTCACTATCGGACTTAGGCACCCCCCCCCCCCCCTCCCATAGAATTCTATTACGAACGGTCTTGAACCGACTCCATCCACCTGCTTCCTGCGACCATGGCAATATTCTTGGTCCATCTTGTGGGGGGTCGGCGTGATCCTATACTAGGTCTTCCGGTTAGTGGTCGCCATTCGAGAAACTTTTTACACGGCTGCCCAACTAAAAAGAAGTGTGAATTTTTCGGGGGTCATATATGTATGTTTCCGTTTATTTATTCCACCATAACTTCTAAACGCTTGAACCGTTTTAAAAGTATGTAGTATTGTTAGAATCGCGATGTCATCCTCAATGCCACTGTGTACCTTAACCGTCGACATATCAAGTAAGTAGTTGTATAAATGTATAAATATCAATAACTTAACATAAATATATCGTGTTTAGCGTCAAACGAAAAATCTGATTGAGGACATTTCGGAAATATACATCTATCAATGTGGATAAATACATAAACTACAAATATTTCATAAAAACCAAAAAACGCGGCCAAACAACGTATTTTGCCAGTTAGATTGTTCTAGACTTTTAGTATGTCAAAGCGATATCGACAGCGAACTATAAAAATCGATCCCCGCCTTTGTGGGAATTAATCCACCCAAACTCCTATATCTCCTCTACTAATTCCCAAGTAGGTGGAATGGTTTAATTATATGCAATTTTACCGGCATGAAATACTATAATGTAATATTAGACGAAACCATAAATCAAAAATGAACATGGGTATGTCGGAGCCTCAGTCCAACATACCCACAACAAAAAAGTAATTTCTACAGAATCGAAACCGCAAATTCGCTCGAATATATACAAGCCAGCTGCAATTGATTTCCAACTAAATTCGGCATTTTATGCACAGTCAAACGATGACTAATGTCATTTCTCCTGATCGATACGAATTAACACGCTCATTTTTCACCCCACTTATAACTATTGCGTCACTGCATACCATATAAAACGCAGTACATTTCGATCGATCAATATCATTCCCTTGTTGGGCAGTTACCGCAACTAAACATCATTTTCATTCCCTGGCGGACAGTAACCGTTCATCTGCAAGTACTCACGCTTTTCATTACCTTCGAGTCAAACAACCTACGCATAGTATACGCGATCCTCATTATCTTCGAATCTATCGCGGCGCTTCACACTTCGGACACACACCCACGACTTCACCTCGCGCCCACACTACCTACACACCGGCGAAATACCGACCAAGGCGTTACGAACTGGCAACCTACTACAGACCTTCTGAATAAACACTTCAACTTCAACTGCAACGACTTTCAATAACGGAGAAAACAACATGATGAGAACCACCCTTCGCTCATAATCAATTGGAGTCTAGTGAAGGGTGGCCACTCTCACAGGTATAATTTTAAATCGTTTATGTATGTAAGTGGACAGTTCCGGAAACATTCAGTATGACCTATGTATATAAGTAGCCTTTAAAACAACGATTATTTTTCAATATCAATATGGGGTACTTATTTATGTTTATTTATACTCTTTATTGTGAAATGTCACAATGGTTGGGTTTATTGTCATATGACAATCTCTTACAACCAACCCTACTATTACGTGTTATATGTATTTGTTCGTGTAACATGTGTGTAAGTGTGTGTCTTGTTATTGCATTCGACTTACAGAATTCAAAATGCAATTCCGTTAATTTGATCTCAACGGAAAATAGTGACCCAGCTGGAAATCGAACCCGGGACCTTACAATGACCAGGCGATCAGGCGACCTAACCACTATGCCACCGGGCCGTGGCATTTATGTTATATTAGGCTTTAACTATAATATTTGAAAAGACACACAAATCTGCTATTTATGGATATACCCTTTCATTTTCTATTCATATTCATTTGTTTTTAAAAAATACAATTCATTGAAAGCATTGAGTTAATAACAAAATATAAAGATTAAATAAAATTTTAAATTATTGATTTCAAAATTGCATTTTGTTATTTTTGTTTTTATGTTACATTATTTTAATATTATAAATAAAGGCTAGCATATTCAACTATTAAAATTTTCAATTGAAATATTTTATCCTCTTGCAAAAAATTACCTAAAAACAAACACCTGTGTCGAATAAATAATATTAATATTTATCGTTAAAATTTATCTCATTCCAATCAATTAAATTGTTTCAACATACAAACTTCGTCTATTCAGACATTCCTTGAAACGATTGGAATTTTCAAGATACCTCACGTTCCGCATTTTCTTATGATAATCAGCAATATAAAAACCGTAGAATCAGACATTGCAGCATCATTCTTTGAGCAACTTCTCGAAGTAGCAACATGAAGTACCAACAATCTCTTAAGATGTCGCTTATCGTAGCACTGATACTTATGCAGGTACATATATGCATATATCCTATCACTAACTTTACCAATTGACTATTATTTACCTTAAATTTAATATATAACTTTTTATAATTTGCAGGCTGTTCTTGGAGCACCATGTTCAAACGACTGTCCCCGACCTTACCAGCGTGAGCAATCTTGCGTGAGACGTCCCGTTCGCTGCCACCCTGCTTGCCCAGAAGTTTTCATAACACCGCGTCCGACCCGATGCCAAGAACGTAGTATTCAAACTCCGTGCTCTGAACCGTGTGCCGCTAATCAGCCATGTTGCCCAGAGGTTATATGCACAGCACAACGTCAATGCGAGGAACCGTGCCAGAATTCTTGCCAACCTCAATGCGTGCAGCCTGTTCAAGCATGTGATAGTTGTCTTTCTCCTTGCCAGGAACGATCTTCTTGTTGTTTGTCTCAAGGTCCGACGACATGTCAAGAAGAATCTTCTTGCCGACAGGAATGCTCAAGAACATGTAAAGAACCGTGCCAACGTAGATCGACTTGCAATTCCTGTCAATGCCCATCGCCCTGTCAAGAAGAGTCACCATGTGAATGCTCATCTTGTCAGCAAGGACGCTCGAACGGCTGTTCTGCGTGTCAAGCGGAGCCGTGCCCTAGCCGCTGTGAGTGTGAAGAGCCTTGCGAAGAAACATCCCGTTGCCGTTCTCCATGCTTGTCGCCGTGTCAAGAAGAATGCTCTTCTTATCAACTGCCTTGCCAAGAATGTGAAAGTTCTTCACAATGCCGAGGAAAAGCTGCATGTGCTTCTTTACAATGTTCAACGCCTTTTTGTTCATCACCTTGCCAAGCTCCAGTAATCTGCCCGCGATGTGGAGCACCATGCAGAGGTTTATGCAAATGCCCATGCTGCGGACTCCATTTGAACTTGTAGAGATAAGAAAAAAGTTCATCTCCTGCAAATATTGATAAGAAATAATTTCTCATTTTCTATTTATTCATTTCCATTTTCCAACTAATTTTAATCTTCTACGTCATTTTATATTATATAAAATTTTAAACATCTGCTTCTATTACCATTGTTAAAATCATTTTGAAAATAAAACCAAAATAAATATAATCAAGATTTTTCATTTTTTAAAGCTGTGGCCAATGATCTTCATATTTAATCAAAACTTATAATACTATCATAATTAATATCTTCTTCTGTAGGAATTTCGATATACGTAAGAAATAGAAATATGGAGAAAAAGAAGAAATAGAAATAGAAGTAGGAATATAACAAAAAAATAATATTTGTATAATGACCAATCCATGAAAAATGTATAAGAATGGTCTACTTCAGTCTACTTTATTGATGACATGCACTAGGTCAACGTCATTTTTTTATAAAAACAATGTGTAGCCGAGGCTCTCCCGCGTCATAATCTCTATATTGAAATTTTGTTTTATTATTGTTTTTTCTCCTGATGTGTTATAGTGCATTGCATAAAGAAAATAATTTGTAACGCAATCGATAAAGCGCGTTTAATATTTGGCTTCGCGTTCGGGTCGACAGTGATAGGGCAGATAAAACTGTTTTGGAAAAGTCAAGGTTATTTTAAAAACCCTTTAGAATCTTGAATGATGTGCCCATAACCAATGTGAACATATCCGAAGCAATGACATCTTATCTCTTAAAACTAGATAGCAAGCAAAGCAAAGGAGTCGGGTACGATAATATACCAGCCTTTATCGTTAGACAGTTTGTATTCTGATACTGTGATACTGTGATGATACTGTGATTATATTTAAAGGCAAATCATGGTAAGAGGCATATATTAAGGCTTGAACGCATTCTTTGCCGAGTAAAACACTAGCTCGATCACAACCTACTTACTTTGAATATAGCTAAAACAAAACAAATGACATTCGCCATCAGTAACACCAATCGCCTCCAAGGTAGTATACCAAACGTTCACTTACGCGACTGTGTACATGCTGACTACAATTGCCCTCATTGTCCACAATTGCGACTATTGAGAAAGTGAGTTAAATAAGGTACATTGGAGTTATTGTAGATTCAAGCTCAACTGGAAGGACGACATACAGGATACTGCATCAAAAATCCGCCAACTTATCCACATATTTAAGGTACTAAGGAGTGTAATCTCAAAACCCTTAATCAATGCCATCTGTAATGCTTTAGTCAATAGTATATTATCAGTATATAGTATAATATACCAAGTATCATATGGGATCATTGGATGGGGTGGCGCGTCACTTTCAGCTCTAGATCCCTTGATTAAGGCTCAAAAGTCAATAATTAGGGTAATCAATGAAAAGCCCTTTAGGTTCTCCAGCGACCACTTATTCAAAGAGTTTCAAGTACTAGACATACGCCAATTATATGTGAAAGTATCAACAATATTTTATTACACCCACACAGAGCGGCATATTATTAAATCTCACACTACCAGAACACGCGCAGTTACAGCCATGCAACATGATGTCCCCCTTAAGAAAACTAAATTCGCCCAACGACATTTTTCTTTTCTAGCTCTCCGACTACACAATATAATAAATTCGTAAATAAAAGTGAAGTTAGATACCATACGAGGAAGAAAAATTATGACGGAATGGTTGATTGAGCTAGGAAGGAACGAAACGGATAGTGCTGTATAAGAATACCTAACTACATAAAATTACTACTTGTAGGTATATATATAGATGTAAAACATATGTATATATATATATATATATATATATATATATATATATATATATATATATATATATATATATATATATATATATATATATATATATATATATATATATATATATATAGATGTAGCGACGCTACAAACAGTAGAAGGAAGAGTGGAGGGGCGAGGCGTCCGTGCAGCGCCACGGGCGACAGAAGAATGGCGAGGGAGCACGACGGAGCCCGGTATATACGCTAATCGTGCTTATAAACAGAGCGAGCGAGACAACGCTATACTGAGGGAGAGAGACAGAGAGAAGGAGAAAGGAACCTTTCAGACAGGGAGAGGAGGAAAGGAAATTAGCTGGAAGAAAACTCCCATACTTCGGCAAGGTCCTGAAAGTGAGCATCAACAAATATATACACGCACCGGACGGCGAGCAGGGGGCGACCGCGAGACACGACCGAACAGAGCAGTGGCGAGCGCCACACTGGCGTTCGCGGCGGCAGACAGCGAGGCGACGGGCCGACGCGACAGAGGAGAGCAAGCGGAGGGGGAGCGAGAAAGCGATGGGCGGTCGAGACGAGGTCGCTGGCCGTGTGATATAAATAGAAGCAGCTAATGTAGGTCAACCATTCTACTGAAACAAATTACGCTCGCGTTATCACGTATTATTGTACATTTTTTGTAAAGAGGAAAAATATATTTTACACAACAGTTTATCGCGGTTTTTTCTATCACGTTCTTCGACACACGAAAGAGTCGCGAAATTGGTGACCCTGTACGAGGACGCAAGATCGACGGCGCGCCTGAATCGGACTAACGAGCAAGGTCTACAACTCGTCAGACACTCAACGGACCAACAGGACAACCTAAAGATCTTCGCAACCTAAGGAAAAATGAATACGGAAGACATTCCTAGCGGCACGGCCGGAAGCAGCAGGCAAGTGCAGGACATCGCTCCGCTGAGCATCAACTCGAGGATACCGACGTTCTGGCATCAGGAACCACGGCTATGGTTCGCACACGTGGAGATCCTGCTCGCAACACAGAAATGCAGCGACGCAGACAAATTCAGCTGTGTAATCACACAGTTAGACAGGACGGCGCTGCGGGAGGTCGGAGACTTACTGCTACAACCGCCTACCCACAACAAGTTCGAAGCGATCAAGACCCGATTAATCAGCGTTTTTGGGGAATCAGAGACACAACAGCTGCAAAAATTACTCCATGAGACTGAGCTGGGAAGTGACAAGCCGTCGCAGTTAATGAGACGAATGAAAGGGCTCAACAGAGGGAAGATACCCGATGAGACCATTAAAGCGATGTGGCTCGGTCATCTACCTACGACGATCAGGACGTTTTTGTCGATAAATACTGAGAGCAACCTGGACGTCCTAGCGGACTTAGCTGATCGAATGATGGAATCAACGGCGAGGGAGACGCAAGAAGTGAACCGAGTCGACACGCGGGCGGAAGCACATGACCACATGACCACAATAAAAAAACAGCTCAAGGATCTGGCGGAGCAAATAGCAAAGTTGCAGCGGAACAACGCGGGAAACAGCTCGGCAGGGCAGAATGAACAAACCATCTGCTACTTCCACAGACGTTTCGGGGACGCCGCAAGGAGGTGTCAGCAGCCGTGCAACTATAAGAAGCAGAGGAATCAGGCGGAAAACTACTAGAGGCGCCGGGGGTAGATCAACTCGGCGCCGACGACACCAACCGCTTATACGTTCGAGACCGCAGCACCAACGCACTCTTCTTGGTCGATACTGGCGCAAATGTCAGCGTCCTTCCAAGAAGGAAATCCGACAACGGCAGAAGAGCGGACCTCAGGCTTCGAGCGGCTAACGGTACTACCATCGCCACATACGGAAGAAAGGAGATGACACTAAACATCGGCCTAGAAAACCCATTGGCGGCCATCTTCATAATTGCGGATGTACAGCAGCCCATCATAGGAGCAGATTTTTTGGCGAAGCACCGACTATTAGTTGACCTATTTCAAAAAAAATTAATCTCGCCAAACTCACGCACGACAGAAGCACGGGCACTATCCATCCAGGCCATCAAACAATCGCCGAATTACCTAAGAATATTCGACGAGTTTCAGAATATTACATCAGCAACATCTCAACCGAGACAACCGAAGCACCAGGTGGAACACCACATTGAAACGGAAGGTCCACCGGTGTTCGCCAGACCGCGGCCACTTAATCCAGAGAGGTACGCAGCGGCAAAGAAGATATTCGACGAAATGATCGCAGCCGGAGTCTGCCGACCGTCGAAGAGCCAATGGGCGAGCCCGCTGCATTTGGTCCCCAAAGCAAATGGAGAATTCCGACCATGTGGAGACTATAGGAGGCTCAACAGTATCACCGTACCAGATCGATATACTATCCCGAGACTACAGGATTTCACGCACTCGCTGGAAAATAGCACCATTTTCACATCGTTAGATTTGGTAAAGGCATACACACAAATACCGGTAAGAAAAGAAGATATGGAAAAGACAGCCATCACCACTCCCTTCGGCCTTTTTGAGATGTGCAGAATGAGCTTCGGACTACGAAACGGAGCACAGACGATGCAGCGTTTTATGGACGAAGTACTGAGGGGCTTACCGTTCATATTCGTGTATATCGACGACATTTTAATAGCCTCAGAAAACGAGGAAGCTCACGCAAGACACTTAAGAGAAACGCTCGGGAGATTAGACGCGCATGGAATCACGATCAACATAGACAAATGCCACGTAGGAAGAACCGAGCTAGACTTCCTAGGATACACCGTGAATGCTACTGGAATACGACCGAAGGCGGACAAGGTAGAGGCGATAAAAAAATACCCGAAACCAGCAGACGTTCAGCAGTTACGGAGATTCCTAGGAATGATCAATTTCTATAGAAATAGCATCCCAAGAGCCGCGCAATATCAAGAAAAATTAAACAAGTTCCTACAAGGAGCAAAAAAGAATGATCGCACGCCAATTCCATGGACAACAGAAACCACAGAAGCATTCGAGAAATGCCGGGACAGCGTTGAAGAAGCGGTAATTTTAGCGCACCCGTCGGCGCATGCACCATTGGCAATAATGACAGATGCATCAAATACCTGCGTAGGAGCGGCATTACATCAAAAGAAAGGTGGAGAATGGGCGCCGTTAGGATTTTATTCGAAGGCAATGTCGCATGCGCAACAAAATTACGCAACTTACGATAGGGAGTTGTTGGCAATCTACCTATCGGTGAGACACTTTCGGAAGATGGTAGAAGGGCGTGAGCTGACGATATTCACGGATCACAAGCCACTAATTCACGCTCTCAAGAAATTGGACGACTCTATCACGGAAACGCCCATGCGAATTCGTCATACGTCATATATTTCGCAATTTGCAAGCACGATAGAGTACCTGCCGGGAAAAGCAAACGTCGTGGCCGACGCGCTCTCGAGGATAGCAGAAATCGACTGCCCAAACACGTTCGACTACGAAGAATTGGCGGCACAACAGGCAGAAGATCCCGAGCTAAAAACGATAAGGCAACAAGAAAATTTAAAATTTGAAAAGAAAGGCGACAAACCAGTATGGTGCGAAGTGTCCACCAAGAAAGCAAGGCCATACATCACGCCAGCACTGCGGATAAAAGCAATAAAATTGGTACACGACATCAGTCATCCCGGTATCCGAGCGACAAGAAAAATGGTAGCGGAACGTTATTTTTGGCCAAGGATGAATAAGGAGAGCGCGGAATATGCAAAAACATGCATCGCTTGTCAGCGCGCAAAAATACATAGACATACGCGCGCGCCCATAGGGACATTCATGGAGGCAGGACGTTTGGAACACGTACATATAGACATCGTCGGACCCTTAGGAATAGCAGAAGAGTACCGATACCTCGTAACCATGATCGACAGGGCAACGAAGTGGGTCGAATGTATCCCGGTCAAAGATATAAGCGCAGAAACGGTAGCGCAGGTCTTCTACGAAGGATGGATTGCGCGATTCGGAGCACCGATTCGGATTACCACTGACCAGGGAAGGCAGTTCGAGTCCACATTATTCACAGCTTTGACACAGATACTGGGAGTAAAAAAGATACATACCACAGCGTATCACCCCCAGGCAAATGGGATGATAGAAAGATGGCATAGATCCCTAAAAGCAGCATTAAGAGCGCGACTAAAAACAGCGAATTGGGTGAGAGAATTACCCACCGTATTAATGGGATTACGAGCAGCTATTAAAGAAGACTACGGGATCAGCCCGGCTGAATTACTGTACGGGACAACACTCAGGCTCCCAGGAGATTTTTTTGAAAAACAAACTACAAAAACGATACCAGAAACTGTGCAGCAAATGAGAGAGACATTCGAGGCGCACAGACCGCGAAGAGAACGAGAACACCACAATAACATTTTCGTACATCGGGATCTAAAGGAGACGACGCACGTATTTGTGAGAGACGACACGGTGAAGAGACCACTGCAAAACCCGTATAGAGGGCCATATAAGGTTTTGAGGCGGCGAGATAAGACATTCGACATTGAACAGGACAGAGCCAAAGTTACCATCTCGATTGATCGTTTAAAACCCTGCTACGGCGTGGCAAGCAGTAACGAGAACGAGCAGGAGACAGACAAGGAGGAGCCCAGGTGGGCAGCGTCCGCGAACAACAACCAACAAGGACCACAGCAATACAAGACCAGATACGGAAGAACGGTTCGACCTCCCGGGCAGTGGCACACGACGACCTGTCGTCCTCCCAAAGGGGGGAATGATGTAGCGACGCTACAAACAGTAGAAGGAAGAGTGGAGGGGCGAGGCGTCCGTGCAGCGCCACGGGCGACAGAAGAATGGCGAGGGAGCACGACGGAGCCCGGTATATACGCTAATCGTGCTTATAAACAGAGCGAGCGAGACAACGCTATACTGAGGGAGAGAGACAGAGAGAAGGAGAAAGGAACCTTTCAGACAGGGAGAGGAGGAAAGGAAATTAGCTGGAAGAAAACTCCCATACTTCGGCAAGGTCCTGAAAGTGAGCATCAACAAATATATACACGCACCGGACGGCGAGCAGGGGGCGACCGCGAGACACGACCGAACAGAGCAGTGGCGAGCGCCACACTGGCGTTCGCGGCGGCAGACAGCGAGGCGACGGGCCGACGCGACAGAGGAGAGCAAGCGGAGGGGGAGCGAGAAAGCGATGGGCGGTCGAGACGAGGTCGCTGGCCGTGTGATATAAATAGAAGCAGCTAATGTAGGTCAACCATTCTACTGAAACAAATTACGCTCGCGTTATCACGTATTATTGTACATTTTTTGTAAAGAGGAAAAATATATTTTACACAACAGTTTATCGCGGTTTTTTCTATCACGTTCTTCGACACACGAAAGAGTCGCGAAATATATATATATATATATATATATGTATATATATATATATATATATATATTTTATGAAATCGAAGACTATCGCGGTTGTTTGACATTATAAATAGGATAGAAAACGAATTTACCGCGTGAAATTTGTAGGACCCGACGTTTCGGTGACGTTGCAGCCGCCGTTGTCAAGGGTAAACTGAAGAGCTGTCAGTCCGTTGTTTTGCGGGTAGGCCGCAAACCGCTGCCGCCACTGCGTAGGTTATAACGGTGGTGGGGGGCCGGGCTCGGAGCGCGGGAATTTTTAAAATCCGTCTTGCACACAACACTCACTGTATCCTGTTTTACGTCTTTGCGTTCGGCGTTCGGCGGCGGGAACATTTTAAGAAGAGGGTTCCACGTAGAAGAGAGTTTGTAGCCGTCATCTCTATTGAAGTTCGGAGTTCTTCTTATTTCAATGGCTTCCCGGATCATGCGAGGAAAGTAGAATTGTTCCTTCGATAGAACAATGGGATTTTGAAACTGCATCCAGTGGTTACTTCCGCTATCCAATATATGTTCGCAGATCGCCGATTTTTCTCGCTGAACGTTTTTAACAGCTTTGATGTGTTCTGTCAGTCGCGTGGCTATGGGCCGTTTCGTTTGTCCAACGTAGGCTAGACCGCAGCTGCATTCGACTTTATACACACCCGGGGTTTGCAGTGGTATTACATCCTTTACAGGCCTCAAAAATCGAGCTATATTTTGGGTCGGTTTGAAGATCGTTTTTATATCGAATCTGTTTAGCATCTTACTTATTCGATCTGTCACGCCCTTGACGTATGGTAAGAATGCTCTTGATCTGCTCGGTTTTTGAGTTTCGTCCGTATTAGATCGTGTGCGTGTCTCGTGATATTTTCCGTATCCATTTTTCCTAAGGACATCATTGACATGTTCCATCTCCTTCGGAAAATGCTCAGTGTCGCATAGATCGCGTGCTCGATTCACGAGCGACGTTTGCACTGAACGTAGATGGTAGGGATGATGGTGTGAGCTTGCATGCAAATATCTGTCCGTATGTGTGGGCTTCCGATATACCTTATGTCCGAGAGTATTGTCACTTCTCCTCGTCACTTTGACATCCAAAAATGGTAAGGAGCCGTCCTTCTCTACTTCATAGGTGAAACTGATTTTTGGGTGTATGGAGTTTAGATGACCCAGGAATTCTTTCACCGTTTGAATGTTGCCTTTCAGGATGCAGAAGGTATCATCCACGTAGCGAAGCCAGAGAATGGGTTTAATTTTGGAGGTTTTTATGGCTAATTCCTCAAAATATTCCATATATAGGTCACTAACTATCGGCGATACGGAGCATCCCATTGCTACTCCGTCGATTTGTTTGTAATAATCGCCGTTCCATAGAAAGTAGCAGGATGTCAGGCAATGTTGAAGCATGTCGGCGTAGCTAATAGGGAGGTCCTCAGACCTTAGTTTATCTCTCACCACCGTAAGACACTCCGAAATGGGCAAATTCGTAAATAAAGATTCGACGTCAATGGTGAGCTTTTGTGATTATTTAATATTATTATGTTACTAAAATAGACTAAGTATATGTAATATCTGTGTTAATAGAGCTACCACATAAAACAATAGTACCTACATTAAGTTACACTCAGCAACTAAAAAAAAAAAAAGGAAAAAATAATACATAAAAGTCTACCGTAGTACGGGCATCACTCCAGCAAGGTAGATGTTAATTCTATTAACCTAGTGTTTTAAATGTGTGTGAAATATTATTAAATAAATAAATAAATAAATTCTCACTGTCTAAACCTATTCATATTATCTATAAAAAATCTCTGCGGACAGGCACTGTACCATCTCTATGGAAAAATGCTTTGGTAGCGCCCATTTTTAAAAGCGGAGACAAGTCAATTGTCTCGAATTACCGGCCTATCTCAAAATTACCTATATTCGCGAAGGTTTTTGAAAAGGTGGTATGCGATTCTATCCTTAATTATATTTTTTTTAAAACATATTAATAATGAACAACATGTGTTCTTCCCGGGCATTTCAGTCGAGACTAATTTAACTATATTTATTGAGTTTTTAAATAAGAATATGGACAATAGAATGCAAATTTACACAATGTATACGGATTTTGCCAAAGCCTTTGACCGCGTAAATCACGACATATTCTTGAAAAAGATTTACTCTATTGGTATAAGAGGTGACCTCTACAGATGGATAGATTCCTATATAAGAAATAGATCGCATTGCATCTCCATCGGCGTTGTTATGTCGAAATGTGAACTGATACCTTCTGGTATCCAACAAGGATCACACTTAGGACCTATCCATTTTATTGTGTATGCCAGTGACAACGGCGCATGCTTTAAACATTCGAAATTTCTAATGTATGCAGACGACTTAAAAATATATAAAACTGTTAAATCTGATAACAATTGCCTTTTTTTACAGCGGTATTTAGACTCTTTGAAATTACATTGCGACAAAAACAAGATTAAAATGAATGTAGCAAAATGTTTCCACATAAGCTTTACGCGATATAGAAACAAGATTGCTTTGTTATATCAGTTTGATGATTTTCCTATTGCGTATTTTTGTCAAAGACCTGGGTGTAGTCTTAGATGACAGGTTCAGTTTTCAGGCACATGTCGCTACAATTGCTGGAAAATCCAACAAAATGCTTGGTTTCATAATTCGCGCATCCAAACCTTTCTCTGATCCATTTGTTATACAATGCGTGTGTTCGATGACACCTTGAGTTTGCCTCTCAAATATAGTCTCCCCATTATCAAGTTCATATTAACGGATTACAAAATATCCTAAACAAATTCGTTCGTTATTTAAATTTCAAGACAAAAGTTACTGCAATAATACTGATGAGGCCAAACTATTTTTCATCCCACACTGAAAAAAAAAAACAGTGTGTCTAACTGTTTTTCCATTGAGTCTTACTGATTTTGTCGGTAAAAATGGAGCCAACTGGATTAGTCGGTAAGTCTAACTGAACCAAAGCAGTTAAAGTATAACAGTTATTTTAACTGTTATTTCCGCAACTGTTTTGAACAGTAAATGCACAGTTGAGGTAAACAGTTAAAGGAAACAGTTACTTTAACTGTCCAATTATTACTGTTCTGCACAGTACCGGCAACTATCGAGACAGTGCCCTCTACTGTGGAGTACAGTTCTTTTAACAGTTCTGAACAGTACCCGCTACTGTGGATGTACAGTTGTTTCTAGTATCTGGAACAGTTCATTTTACTGTTTTTAGTGCTTAGTGCTTGTGCTTAGTGCTTAGTGCTCAGTGCTGGCTACTGTCGAATACAGTACCCGCTACTGTGGATGTACAGTTATTTCTAGTGTCTGGGACAGTTCCTTTTACTGTTATGCTCAGTGCTGGCTACTGTCGAATACAGTACCCGCTACTGTGGATGTACAGTTATTTCTAGTGCCTGGGACAGTTCCTTTTACTGTTATGCTCAGTGCTGGCTACTGTCGAATACAGTACCCGCTACTGTGGATGTACAGTTATTTCTAGTGTCTGGGACAGTTCCTTTTACTGTTATGCTCAGTGCTGGCTACTGTCGAATACAGTACCCGCTACTGTAGATGTACAGTTATTTCTAGTGTCTGGGACAGTTCCTTTTACTGTTATGCTCAGTGCTGGCTACTGTCGAATACAGTACCCTCTACTGTGGATGTACAGTTATTTCTAGTGTCTGGGACAGTTCCTTTTACTGTTATGCTCAGTGCTGGCTACTGTCGAATACAGTACCCGCTACCGTGGATGTACAGTTATTTCTAGTGTCTGGGACAGTTCCTTTTACTGTTATGCTCAGTGCTGGCTACTGTCGTATACAGTACCCGCTACTGTAGATGTACAGTTATTTCTAGTGTCTGGGACAGTTCTTTTTACTGTTATGCTCAGTGCTGGCTACTGTCGAATACAGTAACCGCTACTGTGGATGTGCAGTTATTTCTAATGTTTGGAACAGTTTCTTTTACTGTTCTGTACAATACCGGCTAATGTCATAAACAGTCATTGCAACTGAGAAGGTACAGTGCATTATACTGGTCAGAACAGTAAAAGATACTGTACCGAACAGTAGACCATACCTACTGTACCTCCACAGTACGGGTACGGTTCACCGCGGTAACTGCCTCTGGTCGAATGCAGGTCGCGCAATAACAGTTGGTGCAAACACAGTACATTTGCAGAATATGCATTTTAAATGTATATTCTAATGATTTATAATTGTAAGTATGTTTGCTGTGCTATGAAAACATACATACATTTACAAAATGTTTAGAAAATACCATTAAAATGCATAGGGCTCAGTACTGTGTTTGCGACAATTTTTATTGCGCGACCTGAATTCGACAGGGGCAGGTACTGCGGAGAACAATATCCGCACTGTGGAACTATAGTACGGTCTACTATTGGCAATAGTACTTTTTACTGTGCTGAAAAGTATAACGTACAGTACCTTCTCAGTTGTGGATACACGACAGTAACCGGTACTGTGCAGAACAGTAAAAGGAACTGCTCCAGACAGCAGAAATATCCACAGTAACGGGCAACTATTTTCGACCGTAGCCGGTACTGTGCAGAACAGTAACTGGTATAGTAACAATAGATAACATTAGAAATAACTGTACCTCCACCGTAACGGGTACTGTGTCCGACAGTAGCCTGAGAGCGGTATTCTAAACGGAGGAGGCACCAGGAGTGTTTTACTACTTGTTGATTATCACCGTTTCCGCTTACGGTAGGTAGGCACTTTAGATTTAACGCTTGCGACATACCAACAGGTGATAAAACACTTCCCTGAAAGTAAACAAAGCGTATTTTTTACAATCAACATAAGTTTATTATTTAAAAAAAACAATTATTACTTCAAGTAATTATTTCAAATATTCTCAGCATACAAACAATAAAAGTTAAGAACATAAGAGCATTTCAAAATGGCCTGAAATGAGTTTAAAATACTTAGTAGTAGTAGTAAAAACAAAATTTGAAATGCACACTGCAGTAATTATAATTTTATATACAATAATCAGTTACTTTAATATAAGGTAAAATTTATTATTAGAGTAATGAAACTATGTCTTGGAACCAAACGAGCACGTTATTATTCACATAGATTAAGGTAAATACGCCCTAATAAAATTATAAATTATTACCATTTTTACTTTAACTTAATTGTAATTATTTTAAATATTCTCAGCATACAAACAATAAAAGTTAAAAACATAAGAGTATTTGAAAATAACCTGAAATGAGTTTAAAATACTTAGTACCTAGTAGTAGTACAAACAAAATTTGAAATGCACACTGCAGTAATTATAATTTTATATAGCTAAGGTCAAATTTATTATTAGAGTAATGAAACTATGTCTTGGAACCAAATGAGCACGTTAATTTTCACATAGATTAAGGTAAAACGGCCACAATAAAATTATAAATTATTACCATTTTTATTTTAACTTAATTGTAATTATTTTAAATATTCTCAGCATACAAACAACAAAAGTTAAAAACATAAGAGCATTTGAAAATAACCTGAAATGAGTTTAAAATACTTAGTAGTAGGTAAATAAACAAAATTTGAAATGCACAACGTACTATTTATAATTATATACACAATAATCAGTTATTTATGCTGAGGTTAAACTTATTAAGAGACTAATGTATTTGAATCCTACACTAAACTTTGTGAAACTATGTCTTGGAACCAAATGAGCACGTGGGTATAAACCTGAATTCCAACAACATATACTAGTCTAGTCAACAATTGGTTATGGAGTGTTAGACTGTTGCACTTGGAGAATACTCAAATGGAGCGGATCACTTCGCGCCGCTGACAATGCGCCGCGCTCGCAGGTCTATGCGGGGCTTTTCAAAGGGCTGCAGTTTAAAGGCCAATATTAGATAACAGAGAACTGAAATAAGCATTTACCAAGCTCTATAATATGAAGGTAAAGTTTAAATGGGACTACGCAATGTGACCAATAATTTACTATGAGGCGATACTTTGTTCAAAGTATGAGGTGTTTGAAACTGAAGGGTTTTGTACCTAATGGCGACCTGCTCTACTTGACGTTCAACTTCATACGCAAAGTAATGGCAATCATATGAAATTGTTTGTAAAAGAGTCCCAGTTAAAATAATATCCGTTTCGTCACAAATATACAAATTTTCCACCAATAAAAAAGTTAAGTCGTTGCGATCGCTAATCGGTTTAGGACCATATACAAGTATAGAGCCTTTATTGTATCGAATGGAAGACATAGCAATCCAACGGAAACGAAATAAAGACTTGGTATCATGCAGATGCAGACAAGATTGTATGAGGTCTAGTTCTGAAGGCAACGGCTTAAGTTTCTTAGGCGACCGAGTTATTATTGGATCAAGCGAATTTTTATAAAATATTTCATTTAATTTAAGTTGGTGTTTGATAGATAAACTTAAAGTGATATTCTTTCGGTTACATGAAGCTCTTGCAGATGTCTTTGCCAACCTGTGTTTTGCCTCGTACCTTATAGACGAAAAAGATGAAAGCGGACCAAAGTTAATCATGGCATTATGATAGTGAGTGAGGTGGTGAAACTTAGGTTTTAGAGTTTCATTCGACAGGAGCAAATACATTTCATTAAGTTCAGTGACACAATCTTGCAACACAGAATCAATGCCGTTCCAAACACAGGTAGCCATTACAAGTTGTAAAATTTCCCTCAACTTTAAATAAAGTGCCCAATACAAGTCACCACCAGGAATCTTATCACCCACTAAAACGGAAAAGTATCTTATGAAAGTTAACATTTCTGACGCGCTTAGACGAACGTTACATTGGTTGATGTTAACCATACTTAGTTCAACAGGCTTATTTCGTGCATCTGGTCCATATTCAAAACTACTGAGTCTATCATTCAGCAACTCCAAAGAGAAATATCTGAAACGATTAATATATTTCATAAGCACCAGCCCCATGATATATTTTCCAACACCCTCTAGAATGTCATGCATGACATCAACACCAACTTGTTTGAATAAATCAAACCCGCTCACTTTCAACCAAACACATCTTTCCTTTATGCCGGAGTTCGTAGGATTGCCTTCTAATAGATCGGCTTCATAATCAGCACTACATCTTATGAGTGTCTTATCTTCAGAGCATTGAAATTTCATTACTTCCTTTTTCACTCTACAAATCCTGCAAGGATAATTGGCGGAGAAACTCTCAACAAACCCAGTAATGGAATGTATGCCTAAATTATCCCCGAGAATCAACGCTAATTCAAAATACACGACTCCATTAAAATTAGGAACATCAAATGATATACCATCGTCATTGAGGCAGTTTAGTTCTTCTATTACAGGCTGGAATATTATGTTATTGCCAAATCGCAATCTATCAGTCGAATGAAACAACAAAGTTAAAAATATGTTTGATAGCGAGGAGCAACGCCATGGTGGCAAACACGGTACTGAGACATATACAGCTCCTAACTTATGAATTCCTGAATGGCTTCCCAATGCGTTCGACGTTTCATAGTCATCAAAAAACAAAAATAAAGGCACAACGATTCTTCCGGCGTGAATTATTCTTCTCGATTGCCAGTAATTCCCTTGAATAAAGTTCTGTATGCTTGCTACATTCCCGTACAGATATCTCATGTACTGTAATGTGTCACTCAAGACAGACTCTAGAGAGAAAAAAGAATGCAGGACTTTTTTAAGGGAAATAAACTGCAGTGTATGATCTACTGATGAGATAACTTGTTCACCAGCAACAGTATTGGATTCTCGGCATTCACCCACAACAACTGCTTGAGGTGGAACATAGGTCTGGCAACCCTCAAAGAAATGAAGTCTACGATATTCTGTCGAAAATCTCTTGAAGGATGGGGTTATTTCATGAAGTATCGTATATATAACTTGTGAGATAGAAGAATTAGTTATTGGCCCTATATTGACTATATTCTGCAACGACTCACGCAGTAAAGGAACTATAGAATGAAAGATAATATGTTGAAGATTTTCAGTGATAACTTGAACAATATTCCTTGGTAAGTTCGCAGATCCATATAAGATTGCTATCAGTGACGCTACAGCTGTTTCAAATGGAACTCTACGAAGTAAAGGCATTGGCACATCTGGTGGCTTTGCAACGACATGCGGCAATACAGAACATGTAGATTCAATTGTAATTGGTAGAACAGGCCCTTCGTTTATACTAACTAATTCCTCCGAATTATGCTCTCTTAAATAATGTCTGCGAAATGAATGAAAAAGGTGGTAGGATCTGGAACAGTTAGCCTCTACGCACCGATATTGATCAAAAGTATGGAGTCTATGAAAAAATTGGAAATGAACCCTGAGAGCTCGTAGGTCAGTGACTGTAGTTTCACAAAGAAAGCAGGTAACCATTTTTATTATATACTGGTTCTGCAATCGCTCAATAAACTAAGAACGGAGGGCGGAATATTTTCTTTATTGTTAACAGCTTTGGAAGGTATTGAGAAAATGGCTCTCTGTAAAAATTGCCACACTGCTCGGCATTCAGGAGGATATTCTAAATACAGAGCCCAATATATTTTAAAACACGTTTCCACCGTTCGGTATATACATGGCAATTCATAGATGATATCATCTACTATTACATACCGCGTTGTTATTTTTTCGAGAGGTCCCGCTACTGCGATGTATGGTTGGACAGTAATTCCTAGATCTTTGTATTTCTGATGACGCTTCTGACGTTCTTCAGCAAGCTGCTTCTCGTCTGCGATGTGTAATATGAATGACTCATGTACTTCAGATGCAGAGCATTTCTTTTTCTTGATGTGTTGCGGCCCTAAAATGTATGGTATCAGCATAAGCGCAGCGAGTGTGCTTGTTTGAGGATCAGCATCTGTAAGAATTATATACACAAATAAGAATATGCAAAAAATTATGTACAATTATTGTACAGTTAAATAGAAATGGGATTAATATTTATCTCCTCCTTAAATTTTGTCTTGTACAGATCTAATAAAGAAAAATACTGAAGATGCATCTTAGGATGTTCTGTTTGTTATGGGCCTGGGCTGGTTAGCGTAATAAATATATTAAATAATCATAATAAAAATCACCCACCTTTAGCGAGTTTTTTTAATTCAGCGACAAATGTGCTTTTTCTTGAAATTTTGTCGCTGACAGATAGCAACTTTGTCTTTAGGAGTGGAAACTTGTTCTCGAAGATTTGTTCGTTGCCTGGGTACCATCGATCGAAATCAGCAGTAAGCTGGAATAGACAAACGGTAGGTACTATTAGTACAAAATACCTAAGTACTATAACCAACCTAAAACAAACTTGATTAGGGCTCTTACCAAAGTATGACCCCAAGTGCGCCTTAGACAAGGAAAGCTTTTGATGTATGTCTGAGCTTGCTTTTCAGATAGCACACGCTGCAGTCGCTGTGCATTTGTTTGAGTCCATTTCTCCAAACACAGATCATAGTTGTCCACAGATGATTGGAGCCACTCTAGACATTCCTCAAGGTCATGAGTAGCAAGTTCCTGCTCACGTTCAGTGTTGGCGATGAAGTCATCTATGTTAAGTATTGGCCTTTCATGAGTAATTGTGTTGAAAGGACCCTGTTTTAATTTTTCATCTAAGGAGCGTCTAGCACGTGGTTCAAATACTTTGTTGCGTCTGTACTTTGCTTTCAAATTTGTAACTGCATCAAATAAACGTCCATGAGCGCGTCGTACTCCTGCGGGAGCAGCAGTGTAGTATATGCAGCTGTCTTCTGCTGGAAACACGTTTTCAATTTCCTTTTTCCAGTGCGAGTACACCTTGGCAGTAACGGGTTCCTTTGGATCGTTTTTGACTATGTGTTTTGCTATTTCTTTGGTTAGTATTTTGCGTAATTGTCCTCCTAGTGGTTTTTCGTTATGCTTGAGTAGTAATCTTCCATCCGGTGACGTTTCTAGTAAGCCAATAAGATCACGATGATCAGTTAGTGAATGAGAGAAATTCGAGGCTGCTACGCTTGCAGGTGAGGACGGTGTGCTTGACGGTGTGCGAGGCCCCACAATTAACCCACTATCTGTATATTTGCAGCTGGAGGTAGGCGTATCAATGTGTATACTGGCTTCCTGTAAATTTGATATTGCTTAATCAATCGTAAATTTTGTTTAAATTTAATTTATTTTATTTATTAACGAACTTAACATTAACATTCTAGCCAACCGTGTAAATTGATGGTCTTGTTTTTTTCATTAAATACGATATTTTGTTATATTAATGAATAATATGGTTCCATTAAATAACTATTAAAAATAGTCATTGGCCAAAGCTCTAGCGAAAACGACTGTCTGCAATAACGCCCTTACTAATTAAAAATCCGCTAGTTATTGTATATTAAAGGTTTTATTCTTAGCAAAATGAGGGGAATTTTTGAAATGGCGATAATGACAAAAAGTATTCCTATGGTCTTTCTCGACACGATGCGCCTATAATGAAGGGATAGAGAGATTCGATAGATGTAAAAATATTTTAGGTCCCAAAAAAACATTCATGTTGTCTAACCTTCGGATGACAACAATTTTATAACATACTCCCATACTCCCATAGCAACAGGGGATGTTCATTACCCAACACTTTTAAATTAAAATAAAACAAGAATTTGTCTATGTCACAAAAACCACAACTTACCGCGACAAGTTGACCCATGCTCGGTGCTTCTGATTGCATTCACTCTAATTAGAGAATAGATCGATCGTCAGAAAGAGACACAAAAAACTTTAAAAAATATTGAGACTTTTCTCGAGTAGTGGGGTGATGCCCCACCCCTGTTGCCTTCCGAAGGTTAAAAACTTCTAAAGGTATTAAAATAAATAAATATTAAATGAAGCTTGTAAAAAGACTTACAGGTTGCATTAGTCCCTGGAGTTCTTTCCATTCACAAAGTTTCTTTTTGAATTTAGCTTGTGGCCCTATGGCAGGTATTAACGTTTTGATCTGGTCGTTAGCCAACAGTTCCAAAGCAGCTAAGTCCACTTCATGTTCTAAAACAGAATTAAGTATAATAACAACATGTTAGCCAACAGTTCCAAAGCAGCTAAGTCCACTTCATGTTCTAAAACAGAATTAAGTATAATAACAACATGACAATTTTTATTGTTCTGCCACGTTTATTGTCCAACTCAAATATTTATTTATATATTTACTTTTTACTTCAGATACACACACAATGTATATTATATGCTATAATTTCAAATTTAATTTTAAGCTATAATTTTGTTGCCTACTCTTCTTTTCACACCAGTATGTTGGTTGACTGGAAGATATTGCTGTAGTGTAGCAATAAGTCCGCCATTGTACCTTATTTTTATTGTGCAATAAAGAGATTTTCATTCATTCATTCATTCATTTATTATAAAACTATATTACTGACCTTCAAATTTATTTATTACGTGTTCCGACAAGTCCCATTTAATCAAAAATTCTCTTATCTCTCCCATGTTGCCTCAATTCGCCTGAGTCAGAATCTGCAATAATATTTATTCGGTCTCAATAAATAAGCGAGCTATAGGCATTTAAAAAAGCGTCAAACCCATACATTTCCGTAGGTTAGGTTTTTAAGCTATTGCATAGCTTTTATCGCGGGCCTGCCAGCGCGGCGACCGAATGAAGAAATTTCTTAATGAAAATTAATGATTTTAAACTGATAATTACGTCTAAACGAGTACTGCTTACGATTCGAAAAAAATATATGATAAACAAGAACATTTTCCTAATATTCTTAGCTCTAAATTTTTTCGATTTTGTTTATATTACATAGTGTAATTAATTTGTGAAATTAGGTCTAACCGAACACAAAAACGACTACTACGCAAATACTAGCTGGCGTATTATTATGAAACCTGCACCATTTTAAAGATAATTTAATTATCTTTTATTTTATCTACGATTTTTTTCGAATAATCCGTTTTTTTTTGCTTTATCGAATAAAAAATTCGTGCGCGGCGCTCTATCGGAAGACTTTCAAATTATTCCGAATCATTTGCTACCGCAGCCGCAAACGATTCGGAATAATTTCAACGTTTTCCGATAGAGTGCAGTTATCTGATATCAGAAAAAAAAAAATAAATAAATAAATAAATATAATTGCATAAATTGTTAAAAATGCTATGCAATAGCTTTACCGCGGCAGTCCCCGAGTGCCACACGTATTTTTTTTATTTTAAATAATACATAAACACCTATTTGGCGGTAGGTTAGATTAGTTTTTTTTAAAACAACCTTAAAAACTGAGTTTAAAAAAACTTTTTTTTTTTGTATGTAAATTTGGTTTTGAAATTTTACGCGTCCGAAGCTTTTTCTTTCAAATTTAGCATTACAATGATCGAATCTAGTAGTATTTCTTTATTTTTTAGATTTCTGACAAAGTTGCTGCACTAATTCCAAAGTTGATGATGTATTTAGACTGAATTATGTAAATATAAATTACAATAATTAATACATAGTATGAAAAAAATGCAACTTAAGGTAACTTTTTGGCAATGGCAACTAAAGGTATTGTTGACATTGCACCAAATATGGACATATTTTTAGTAATCTACTATTATTTTTATGATTGCTATATTAGTTCTATAGTTATAGTACTTTTTGTCGAGCGCGGCGATATTGCAAGTCTGCCATGAAATTATGCCGCTACTCGAAGGGTTAACGGGATGTAGCTAACTTGTTACTTCAGTTTAGAAGAATGGAGAGTATGGGGAAATTTTATAGCAGTATTATGTAATTACTAGCTGACCTGTGCCCACTTCGTTGGGCGGTAAAACTTTTTACTTGTGATGAAATTATGAGTGTGGTTTGGTTAGTACTGATTGCTATGATTTATTTCCTGACTGCCAAAAGAAGGGTTATATTTTTACTGCATATGTATGTATGTATTTGCATGCCAATTTAACTATATTACCGATATTTGTGAGTGTCTTCTTGTGAGTTTCTTATTTGTGAGTGCCTTATCTCTTCAAACATTTATGCAGTAAAAGTGAAATTTTACACAGTAAAAGGGAAAAGTCTTTTGTTTTAAACACTTTAAGCGATAAATTTCCTTATTTTGATAATAATTCATAATCATTGATATTATGACCAATAAACATGACCTAACGATTTAAATTATTTTTTTTAATTAGAAAAACTACTTTTTGTGACCTTAATATAAAAGTTTATCATATGCTGTCGCTGACTTTTTTGTAGGCATTATCAAGCTATACAACTTTTCTCTAGAATTTAGTGATATTTATCTCTCATCGTTAAGGCAGCGTTAGTTAGAAACGTTTTCGTTCGACCGTTTTTTCCGACTTACTTTGGAAATCCGACTACCACGAAAAAGTCTTTTCATTATTCGGATAAATATATAGCCTATATATAACACTCACAAATAACGTGGCTTTCTCTTGGTAAAAGACTTGGAATTATTGCAGTATAGGTACCTTTCTCAGAAATCGAAAAAACAAAGAAATACTACTAGGTTAGATCATTGTAATGCTAAATGTGTAAGAAAAAAGCTTCGGACGCTTAAATTTTCGAAACCAAATTTACATAAAAAAAAAAAAAAATACGTGTGGCACTCGGGGACTCCCGCGGTAAAGCTATTGCATATCATTTTTAACAACTTATGCAATAAAAAATATTTATTTATTTTATTTATTTTATTTTTTCTGATATCAGATAACTGCGCTCTATTGGAACAACTTAAACGTCTTCCGATAGAGCGCTGCGCACGAATTTTTTATTCTATAAAGCAAAAATAACCGGATTATTCGAAAAAAAATGTAGATAAAAAGATAGATAATTAATTTATCTATAAAATGGTGCAGGTGTCATAATAATACGCCAGATAGTATTTGCGTAGTAGTCGTTTTTGTGTTCGGTTAGACCTAATTTCACAAATTTATTACACTATGTAATATAAACAAAATCTAAAATATTCAAAGCTAAGAATATTAGGAAAATGTTCTTGTTTAACATATATTTTTATCGATTCGTAAACAGTACTCGTTTAGACGTAATTATCAGTTTAAAATCATTAATTTTCGTTAAGAAATTTCTTCATTAGGTGGCCGCGCTAAAAGCTATGCAATAGCAAAAAAATTTTTACCTCAGTTTTTATAGTTGTTTTAAAAAAACCTAACCTAACCTAACCTACCGCCAAATAGGTGTTTATGTATTATTTTTTTAAAAAACTACCGAAATGTATGGGTTTGGCGCTTTTTTGAATGCCTATATCTCGCTTATTTATTGAGACCGAATAAATATTATTGCAGATTCGGAATCAGCGTGGTGAATATAGTCTGGTGACGTTAAAAAATCAACAATCTAGAAGAGGTACCTGTACTGCAATAATACCAAAGACTTTTCAAAATCGGTTTAGTAGATCCAGAGATTACTTCCTACAACGTCACAAACTTTACCTCTTTATAAAATTAGTATAGATAATAATATGTTTTACCTTGAATTCTTCCTATCCGCACAATTTCACTGTATATAAGTACCTAGGTTCACTGTATTATTTTTAATGACACGATGATTTTATCGACGGAAGTATTTCAATATTTAAACCTATTTATCTAATAATGTTCTCGAGTTCGCTATTTCGTTCGCGATCGCTCTGCAGAGACTAGCGACTTGCTAGCGTTTCACGGCGACTGTAGCGAAAGGCGTCGAAGTGGTAATTTGAATCGAATCTGTGACGTCAGTTGGCGGCAAATAAACCTGGGAAGCGTGACGCCATCATTGAGATTTAAAGGATAGAGGCGCCATTCCAAACAAAATGTTGCGCAATCTCGGGGGCGCGAGGTGCCGCGAGGCGCGCGGGGTTGTGACGTATGCATAGATTAAATAAATTAAGAAACAGATGCGACATTTCACTACAACCTAATACTTTTACCTACAACCTTTTTTGTGAGTGTTTTTTTTGTTTTTCAATTTTAAAGGGTAGATTCTATTCGTGTCATTTATTTATTTTTATTTTATTCACAATTTATAAGAAAAATACAAAAAACAGACATACCTAAACATGTTACTGAATTTTCTCTGGGGAACATAAAGTCCTTCCTCTAATAAAAATAAAAGTAAAAGTCGAATATTTTTGTAATATGTTTATTTAGTTACCCTTAAATAATATAAGTTTAGTTAACTTTTGCCGTTTTGATAAATAATTAATACTCTGATCGGTTTTAGCTTCATGTTTCAAGCGAATTGTTGTGTATTTGTTTATGATGGCCCGTATCAAATGTATTCGGTGATTTAAAGTACTGGGTTGATTAAAAGAATGTTGAACTAAAGATGTAAATACTGCCTTCTGAATAAAATATTCCAATGTATTAACAGCGATGTAACTGAAATTGTATTTAGTAGAGAGACTGATTCCACCACTTATTTTTATAAGTTTTCGTATAACAGTTTCCGTGGCCATACATATTTTTTATACGTCTTCTGTGGAGTACACCAAGCCACCCATATCTTTGATCGTTATTAGTTTATGGTGTGGCAGCCTTTCTGTCGTGGTCAAGCTATCCACACACACTTCACATTTTAATGACCTTGTCAGAATCCGGGCAATATAACCAGATATGTATCCGACGATGAACTGTGAACCAAATGGGATTTGTTCGCAACTGAGTGTGCTGACAAAAATTTCACAGTTGTTCTCGGCTTCTATGTCAGATTCTAAGCGGAGAGTAGCCGACACGATTTCATATTGCTTATCGTCGTGTCTGTTCATGGGTGTAGTGCTATTAATTATGTCAGTTGAAGAATTGTGTAGAATATTGAAATTGTCTAGTGGAATACAATTGCCTGTAAAAGATGAGCGAAGTTCCAAGTGGTTTAATGTTTTTTTATACGCAGCTCGAAATTGCAAAACATTGGGGTTGTTGTTGTATCCACCATGTTTTCTAATAATCCCAAAAAAAAGCTCTAAATGATCTTGGCTGAGTCGATACGTTGAAATATAACTCATGACTTTTTTTTCTTCGACTGCGTGCTGATACAATGTTTTCAGAGATTCTATGCAAATGATGGCGCCAATAAATCCAGTTTTGTTTGCTGATTCGACGACTTTCTGTTTTGGAATAAATAATGTAATGCGAGGCGCAATTTTTTTTCTTTTAATCACTCTTTTACATTTTACATGGAATTCCAAATTTAATATGTACTTCTTTACTTTATCAAGAAAGTCAAAAATTTCAGATTTGTTTTTTGCATCAATTGGTCGCTTGAATCCATGAAAGTGACTTTTTCTCGAATTCATTGTGTCAAAAAAGTTATTCATAATTGTCAAGAATTTAACAGTTGCTGATGAGTCTAGGAACTGCGACGACTTCAAAACTTGGTCACATAGAAGCAATGCTTTTGCTACACTCATACTTAATAATTGCGTGGCCAGATTGACCTTCATTATTTGATTACGAAATTCAAGGTGACGTGGTGTTAGTTTGTTACCGAATCTGAGGCCCTCTTTCATTTGAAGTTTATTCAGATTAATCAATAGCTGCCATCTAATTTTCTTGCCATCTTCATCAAAAAACAGTCTCTTCTTTTCAAATGAATTTCTTATTAATTTAATAACGTGGCATGGATCAAGAAATATACATACTTTCTCTTGAGTGCGTGGGTGCGGAAAATGGGTCACAAAATTATTCGGGTCAGTTAATTTACAGCCTAGAATTTTCGCAGCCGACAGATTTGCGGAGCATCCATCAAATGTAACACCTACTACTGAAACTCCAGCATCATGACATTTTTGTAAGCAGGTTGTAATTAAATTGGCCTTTGTTTCAGCAGTTATACCTGCTATTAAAAAGTAACCCACAGGGTGTTTCCAATTTTCAGTCAGCGATACCAACATAAATACTAACGCCTGTGATGCCACATGATCGTCAACATCACCTTCTTGGGGATCTGCTCCAAAATTAACGGCACCAAGCTTCTGTTGGTTGTGAAATAACCTTTGCTTACGAATAGCCATCTCGTCGAAAACTAAATTGCACACAAGAGATTTTTCACTAGATTTACTTTTGTTTCTCAGAGCTTCAAACGCTTCATTAGTGAATCCTGGCTCAGCATTAATCGACCCATACCATCGGCAAAGAGTTCTTGTATGTGGAAGGATGTTATTGTAAATATTTCTTACATATTTGTAAGCCGCTGGTGAGTAATAATGTAGAGTCAATGCGAACTGTAATGCTGGTGTATATTTTGGAGAATATCTACTGTGTTTATTTTTACCCATTATTCTTTTGTGTATTTCGACCAATTCTGCTTTAGCTAGCAAATTATTTTGGGCCATTCCATCGAGCGAAAATTTAGGTTTAAGTGATTTTACAAGAAGTGTCAGAGATTCACATTTCTTTTTTAGATTACTGTTTTGGCGCTGGACCTTTTTAATTTTATTAGTTAACTTTTTTTTAACTGATGTTAAGTCATGGATTTTTCGCTTGAAAACTATTTTTCTTGGTGTATCAAAAATTGATTCCGACTCGCTTACAGACTCAGAAATCGGTTCCATTGTTCTAGGACTGTGAGACATCCGTGGCTAAAACAAACATAACATTATGTTAGTGATGGCTAAAATAATATTTTGTTACTGATTTTAAAATTTCCAAAACGGTACAGCATTTTCACAAGTGCTAGGTACTTACACTCTCACAAGGTACAGCAGACTTCTTAAGAAAATGCCTTCCCGCTTTGTGGTATATTTATCCTCTTCGCGAAAATGCAACGAACATATATACGTATGATTGGATGGTAACCAGGTCCCTTCACTGCGGTTGTTTTGGATAAATTTTATCCACTTTTCCCTATATTCATGGCCCGGGCGTGGAAACCTTAAATAGATAAAATGTAACAAATTATGTCAAACAAAATGCAATAATTATTTTTCATCTTATGGTCAACCTTGAGTAACCACAGTCAGTTCTTTCATTAGATTGTTTTTTTCCGCTATAAAAAGGAACGTCAGTTAATTCAACCTCTTAATAAGCTTCAAACGAAAGAGGGTCTCAGATTCGGTAACAAACTAACAACATGTCCTCTCCACTTTTGTAATCAAATAATGAAGGTCAATCTGGTACGCAATAAAATTATGGATGGCTTAATCAAGGCAGAAAGGCTGCCACATCATAAACTAATAACTATCAAAGATATGGGTGGCTTGTGGTACTCCACAAAAGACGTAGGTACATAAAATATGTATGGCCATAAAGCATGATGCTAAAACTGATCATACTATTAATTATTTATCAAAACGGCAAAAATTAACTAAATTTATATTATTTAAATAAATATATTACGAAAATATTCAGCTTTTACTTTTATTTTTTTAAAAGAGGAAGGACTTTGTATGTGTTCCGCAGAAAAAAAATAGTAACATGTTTTGGTATGTCTGGTTTTATATACTTATCTTGTAATAAAATCTTTTTCTTGTACATAAAATAAAAAATAAAAATACGTTAATAGAATATCTCATAAAATTAAAACACGACAAATTTCGCTCACAAAAAAGTCCTAGGTATAGTGTACTGAAATGACGCATCTGTTTCTTAGTTATTTAATCTATGGATACGTCACAACCCCGCCCGCATCCCGCGCGGCGACGACATATACTAAAATATACTAAATAGTGCGGAAATATACTAAAAAGTGCGCCTTCGGCCGAATTTCTTCACTTCAATAGGCAGAGCCTGTATTGAAGTGATATTAGTGCAATGTTTTTTCTGTTGGATCGTTATGTTTCTGTTGGCTTTTGCAGAATTAGGATATTACAATATCACAAGGGATAAATATTATAAAAACCAAATTTCCCTCTTTTACAATTGATTGGAACATTATAAAATTATATATATTGACAGACGCCGCGCTCTAGCTGTATCTAATACTGCTTCGACTCTCCTGTCTTCTATAGAAAAGGGAAGATTTGTTGTGAGACTATTTGTTTCTGAGTTTGTTTTCAATGTCAGCCTTTCACTAGCTAGGTATTTTCAAAAGCCAGATATTGTGTTAGCTTCAGCTGTTAAGTATACAGATGTCATTGTTTCCCTTTATAAACAAATGTGCGATTCGGAAGAAAAAGAAGATGAACCTGGAATCTACATTTTTAAACTATTTTCAACAACGGGCGAGCCCGTCACCACAGGGAGTTTTAACGATTAGTCGTTCTCTGGGAGCTAATGGGCCCATGCTGGGTTGGCCACGAAGACCCATGTGTCCAGGGTCGGTCATACTCACGGGTCAACACCCATCCGACGGCCTCCACGCACGGGGTGCGAACCTGGGTAGGACTCTGGCCTTGGTCAGTTTCCCCTGGGAATCAAACCTCTGGCGCTCCTGGACGGTCTGCTCACCGTGCGGCGCAAGCCAATCGATTGTGCACTCCGACTAACATCTTGCGGTGTCAACTACAACGGGCGAGCCCGTCACCACAGGACGTTTTAACGATTAGTCGTTCTGTCGCCCTGCAGTGAACGTAGAAGACTTTGGACAGTACATTCTACGTCCAGCTACGTCACAACCCGTGAGAGTCCAACGCCTTACCGCGAGTGAGCCAGGAATAAACCCGGCGGGCTCGAGATACTCGCGCCCTCACTTCCAATTGTGACCAGATTTCTCCGGTCTCTCGATTGGTTCCGAGTTCGAGGTCGCTTGCGCGGTCCTCTCCCTTACGAAGCGGTGAAACGGAGTGCACCGAATCTGTCGCGGACCAAGGCGTCCTTCGCCCGACTCTGAACCGGGATCGGATGGCCAATGGTCATTTCAAGAGCAGTCGCCGTAAGGTAGACAACTACCCCCGCTCTATAGGAAATAATACAGTTCCCAGACTCCCCCGATTGTTAGTCGGAGAGCACAATCGATTGGCTTGCGCCGCTCGGTGCGCAGACCGTCCAGGAGCGCCAGAGGATTGTTCCCAGGGGAGACTGGTTGACCCAGTGTCCTACCCAGGTTCGCACCCCATGCGTGGAGGCCATCGGATGGGTGTTGACCCGTGAGTGTGACCGACCCTGAAACAGAATGGGTCTTCGTGGCCAACTCAGCAAGGGCCTATTAACTCCGACTAACAGTCGGGGGAGTCTGGAAGCTGTATTGTTTCCTATAGAGCGGGGGTGATTGCGTACCTTACGGCGACTGCTCTTGAAATCACCATTGGCCATCCGATCCCGGGTAAGAGGCGGGCAAAGAACGCCATGGTCCGCGATAGATTCGGTATTCACCGTTTCACCGCTTCGTAAGGGAGAGGACCGCGCAAGCGACCTCGAACTCGGAACCACTCGAGAGACCGGAGAAATCTGGTCACAATTGGTAGTAAGGGCGCGAGTGTCGCCCGCCAGGTAACATTACTGGCTATCTCGCGGTAAGGCGTTGGTCTCTTACGGGTTTTGGCGAAGCTAGACGGCGGATTGTCTTTTGTCCAAAGTCTTCTACGCTCACTCCAGGGAGATAGAACGACTAATCGTTAAAACTCCCTGTGGGGACGGGCTCGCCCGTTGTAGTCGACAACCCAAGATTTTTTACCTAACTACCAATGATGGCTAAATACTAACGACTAACATACAGTTGACGTACAACAATCACTGTTTATTTCATACCATAATTTCAATAGCAACTCATTGATACGTTAAAGGAACTGTTTTGCATATTAATAGTAACTGGCTTTTAGATTTACAGAACAGTTGAAATAAATGTGCGAGGAAAATTTTGGCCACTGATCATCCATTTAAACTGAATTTTCGCGAACAGTTCCTATAACTCATTATGCGTTAAAGGAACTGTTTCGCAGTTTAATCTTAACTGTTGTTAAGATCGTCAGAATCGTTGAAATAACTGTACCTGGTACGTTTTGGCTACTCATCATCATCATCATCGTTTTGGCAACTCATTGATACGTTAAAGGAACTCTTTTGCATATTATTAGTAACTGGCTTTTAGATTTACAGAACAGTTAAAATAAATGTTCGAGGAAAGTTTTGGCCACTGATCATCCATTTAAACTGAATGTTCACGAACAATTGTAATTAGAACATAATGTCAACTGATTTTAAGATTGTCAGAACCGTTTGAATAGCTGTGCGTGGGACGTTTTGACAACTAGCCATCCATTTAAACTGAATGTTCAGGAACAGTTGCTACAGCTCATTATTACTTTTGAGGAACCGTTATATACATTAATATCAACTGGTTTTAAGATTGGCAGAACCGTTAAAATAACTGCGCGTAAAACGTTTTGGCAACTGATCATCCATTTAAACTGAATTTTCGTGAACAGTTTCTATAACTCATTAGTGCGTTAAAGGAACCGTTTCGCACATTGAACTTAACTTTTGTTAAGATTCTCAGAATCGTTGAAATAACTGTACCTGGTACATTTTGGCAACTCATCATCCATTTAAACTAAATGTTCGTGCGACATTGTTGAATCTCATTGATACGTTAAGGGAACGGTTTTGCACATTAATAGTAACTGGCTCTAAGATTGACAAACAGTTGAACTAACTGTGCGTGGGACGTTTTGACAACTGGCCATCCATTTAAACTGAATGTTCAGGAACAGTGGCTATAGCTCATTATTACTTTTAAGGAACCGTTTTATACATTAGTAGCAACTGGTTTTAAGATTGACAGAACATTTAAAATAACTGTGCCTGAAACGTTTTGGCAACTGATCATCCATTTAAATTGAATTTTCGCGAACAGTTCCTATAACTCATTATGCGTTAAAGGAACTGTTTCGCAGTTTAATCTTAACTGTTGTTAAGATCGTCAGAATCGTTGAAATAACTGTACCTGGTACGTTTTGGCTACTCATCATCATCATCGTTTTGGCAACTCATTGATACGTTAAAGGAACTCTTTTGCATATTATTAGTAACTGGCTTTTAGATTTACAGAACAGTTAAAATAAATGTGCGAGGAAAGTTTTGGCCACTGATCATCCATTTAAACTGAATGTTCACGAACAATTGTAATACCTCATTAGTACGTTTAAGGAACCGTTTAGAACATAATGTCAACTGATTTTAAGATTGTCAGAACCGTTTGAATAGCTGTGCGTGGGACGTTTTGACAACTAGCCATCCATTTAAACTGAATGTTCAGGAACAGTTGCTACAGCTCATTATTACTTTTGAGGAACCGTTATATACATTAATATCAACTGGTTTTAAGATTGGCAGAACCGTTAAAATAACTGCGCGTAAAACGTTTTGGCAACTGATCATCCATTTAAACTGAATTTTCGTGAACAGTTTCTATAACTCATTAGTGCGTTAAAGGAACCGTTTCGCACATTGAACTTAACTTTTGTTAAGATTCTCAGAATCGTTGAAATAACTGTACCTGGTACATTTTGGCAACTCATCATCCATTTAAACTAAATGTTCGTGCGACATTGTTGAATCTCATTGATACGTTAAGGGAACGGTTTTGCACATTAATAGTAACTGGCTCTAAGATTGACAAACAGTTGAACTAACTGTGCGTGGGACGTTTTGACAACTGGCCATCCATTTAAACTGAATGTTCAGGAACAGTGGCTATAGCTCATTATTACTTTTAAGGAACCGTTTTATACATTAGTAGCAACTGGTTTTAAGATTGACAGAACATTTAAAATAACTGTGCCTGAAACGTTTTGGCAACTGATCATCCATTTAAATTGAATTTTCGCGAACAGTTCCTATAACTCATTATGCGTTAAAGGAACTGTTTCGCAGTTTAATCTTAACTGTTGTTAAGATCGTCAGAATCGTTGAAATAACTGTACCTGGTACGTTTTGGCTACTCATCATCATCATCGTTTTGGCAACTCATTGATACGTTAAAGGAACTCTTTTGCATATTATTAGTAACTGGCTTTTAGATTTACAGAACAGTTAAAATAAATGTGCGAGGAAAGTTTTGGCCACTGATCATCCATTTAAACTGAATGTTCACGAACAATTGTAATACCTCATTAGTACGTTTAAGGAACCGTTTAGAACATAATGTCAACTGATTTTAAGATTGTCAGAACCGTTTGAATAGCTGTGCGTGGGACGTTTTGACAACTAGCCATCCATTTAAACTGAATGTTCAGGAACAGTTGCTACAGCTCATTATTACTTTTGAGGAACCGTTATATACATTAATATCAACTGGTTTTAAGATTGGCAGAACCGTTAAAATAACTGCGCGTAAAACGTTTTGGCAACTGATCATCCATTTAAACTGAATTTCGTGAACAGTTTCTATAACTCATTAGTGCGTTAAAGGAACCGTTTCGCACATTGAACTTAACTTTTGTTAAGATTTTCAGAATCGTTGAAATAACTGTACCTGGTACATTTTGGCAACTCATCATCCATTTAAACTAAATGTTCGTGCGACATTGTTGAATCTCATTGATACGTTAAGGGAACGGTTTTGCACATTAATAGTAACTGGCTTTAAGATTGACAGAACAGTTCAATAACTGTGCGTGGAACATTTTGGCAACTGATCATCCATTTAGACTAAATGTTCATTAACCGCTGTTATTAATCTTCAGTACGTTATTGAAACTATTTTGTATACTGATTTGTTGATTTCGAGATGCGTTAAAATACCTATACATGGAGGATTATCCAAACTGATTGAGCACAGTTAATTTATATGTTGTAAAACATTAAGTATAATTGTAGAGATTGAAGTCAGTTTATATGTTAATAATTACAATAAAAAAAACATTAAGTGTAACTGTATTACACATTAGATCCAACTGTGAGTAATTTTTAATAAAACGTTCAGATGTTTTAATTGTTAGTCAGTCAGAATAACTGTTTTCAAACATTAAATCTTACTTATCTGAACAGTTACTCTTTCTCAAACTCAACGTAGTGAACAAGTGTTTAAAATGTTCAGTCGTTTTCACTGTTTGGTTGGTTCCAGTAACTGTTTTCACACAGTAAGCCCAACTGTTGTAGACACGTCATGACATGTGATTCGAAAACATAGTCAGGTTAGGACGATTCTTCTTCACTCTTACTGTTTTGACCGTTAAAGTAACTGTTTCACTCTTAACTGTTTTGATTCAGTTGGACATACCGGCCACTTTCATTTATTCTTACTGAAATATACGTTACTATAACTGAGCAAATTCTAACTGTGCAAAAAACGTGAACAGTTGGAAATTATTTTTTTCAGTGCATCTATTCGAAAAGGACGACTTGGTTCGCCTCTAAGTGCGCCCAAAAGTGGTGTTTTCTATAAGAAACTTTATAAGTTCGCCGCAATTATCTTTGCGGCTCACTTATTGAATAAGTGCGCCGAAATTTATCTGTACTTTTTGAATTTGGAACATCTTAGTCTTCAGCGCCGAAGAAATCGAACGCAAATATTGTTTGAATAAAGACTGGCTGGTACGACGGCCCCTAATCGCGCCGCTGGCTGAATAAAAAAAAACAAATGAAATTAAAAACGCGCGAACGTCAATTGTTTTTGTCGTTGTTATTTTCTCATAGAGGTGATGAAAAGTAGAGTGTATCACTCGGGCGCAAAATATTTTTGGCTCAGGCGCTTTTTTAGCACTCGCCGTAAAAATATTATTTTGCTCCCTTCTGATACAATCTAATATAAAATTAATGCTCTATCATATCAGCGCAATGTGAATGATGCTACATATATGCCTTTTTTATATAATGAATGGCATATTTGACTGCACTGACCTGGTGGGCGCGATTAATATCAACCACGTTGAGAACCACGCGCCAATTTCCCTATTTTCGATTGCCACGGTATAAAACTAATTCGTTTAGAAATGAAGTACTGTAGAAATGAATTATAGTATTGAAATGTCCAAAGGCATTCCGTCCAGAAATGAAGTATAGTATTGATATATTTATTAATTCAATAACCACTTACAAATACTTTGTAAATGAAACTCTAACCAATAGAAAACTGACAATTTTTAGCTATTTTATTCATGAATTTTACTATTATTATACTTTAAATACGCTATTATTACTAAAGTATGCATTGTTCTTACTCCACACCTACACACTCAACACACTCACAAACATACATGAACACACACACACAGATACACATCCTTAACGAAAGCCTCTGATGTAGTAATATTTTTTTTGTATTTTAGTTTTATTAAGTAGTTAAACGTTAATTTCTGTAATTTCATTGAAATCCGTAATCGGTTTCATTTTTAAGTTATCTGTGGTTTCATAATGTAATTTACTGTGTAATTAAAAATGTGTGATTTCTAAATAAAGAATAAAGAATAAAGAAAAATGTGCTGGATGGAGCGTAATCGGCTGCCGTCTCCGGGTCGATGCGATCTCCTGACATGACCTAAGACTTTTATTTTATAATTTCCATTTTGGGAATCTATCGTAATTTTAAATAATTTTTGTTCTTTTAAAGGCTTTCATTTAACTTCATTTTTATATTTTCTCTTACGTCCGTGCAATTTTATTATACATTTCTTAATACTGTTTCTCTTATACGACCTTTTTATGACGTTTTATCTTTGATTCAATATTACGGTTCAATATTATTATTACTATAATATTATATATATAAGATTATCAAGAAATTAGGCCTTTCGCCGGTTTTGTTTAAGAAAATTTCCTGCTCTAGCAATATAATTCTCGTCCACACGCTGCTGCTTCTATTACTCTGATACTTGGAGAATAATACAGTTATCGGCAGGACAACTTTAAAAAATATAGGTCTTTTAAAAATCGTTGTAAGTCGTGTGAAAAGTGAAACTACCCTCTTCTAACTAAAATATATGGATTAAAAAATATGGTAAGTATGACCTGATTCTACACCCAGGATTGGCTCCCAAATAGGGGACTCCTCAATGGTTAACAGCACAGACACGAAATTTTGTAAGAGCATTCAATCATGATAGCCCGTTCTAAGTTTTACTATGACATGGCTGCTGCGCCTAGGGTTGGCTTTCGACGAGGGGACTCCTCAACGGTCATCAGCACAGTCACAAAATTTTGTACACGCATTCAATTATGATAGACCGTTATAACTTTAACCATGACATGGCTACTGCGTCCAGGGTTAGCTCCCGACGAAGGGTCTCCTCAACGGTCAACAGCACAGAAACAAAATTGTGTATACGTATTCAATTATGATAGCCCGTTTTTAGTTTCCCCGCAATAGAGTTGCTGCACCCAGGGTTGGCTCCCGACAATGGCACTCCTCAATGGTCAACAGCACAGAAACGAAATATTTATACGCATTCAATTATGATAGCCCGTTCTAAGTTTCCTCGCGTCAGGTTTGCTGCGCCCAGGGTTAACTTCCAACGAAGGGGCTCCTCAACGGTTGACAGTACAAACACGAAATTTTGTATACGCATTCAATTATGATAGCCTGTTCTAAGTTTCACCGCGAACGGGCTACTGCACCCAAGGTTGATTTCCAACGAGGTTCTCCTCAACGGTCAACAGCAAAAACACAAAATTCTGCATAGCATTCCATTACGATAGCCCGTTCTAAGTTTCACTATGACATTGCTGCTGTACCCAGGGTTGGCTCGGAACAAATCATTCCAATAAAAGTTTGTTTTTAAAACGTATTTTTACTATTAACTTATTTGTTGTATTTCTACTTCCGCGTATTTCTATTTCTTATGTATTTGAAATCCTTACATACTAGTACATTTTTGCTGGAAGATATTACCTATGCTGCTGATACGAATAATGGTTTATAATTAAATAATGATTGCAATGGTAACTGCTGTCCAGAATTAAAAAATAATATTATATTTATTTTAGTTTTATTTTTCAAATGTTTTTACAAAGTTAACGTTTAAAATTACTTGGAAAAAAAATAATAATAGAAATGTTTCCTGAAATTGCACAACTTCGCTATCAATTTCAATTTCAATTTCAATTTATTTCCAAAAAAAATCCTTACAGATTATTATGACTTTTGATTAAATAATGATATCAGTGGTCACTATGCTAAGGAATTAAAAGCCATGATTATATTTATTTTGATTTTATTTTTCAAATATTTTATTAAACAACGGTAGCAGAATTTAATATAAAATGATGCAAATGGCTAAAATTAGTTGGAAAAATGAATGAAAGAATAAAATTTATTGCTGGTAATGAACAGGATAGCTTCGCTATCTCTACTAGTTCAAATGAAGTCCGCAGCATGGGCATCTGCATAAAACACTGCATGGTGCTCCACATCGCGGGCAGACTACTGGAGCATGGCAAGGTGACGAACAAGAAGACGTCGGACATTGGGAAGAAGCACAAGCAGATATTCCTTGGCACTGTGGAGAGCTTTCACATTCTTGGCAAGGCAGTTTACAAGGAGAGCATTCTTCTTGACACGGCGACGAGCATGGAGAACGGCAACGGGATGTTTCTTCGCACGGCTCTTCACACTCGCAGCGACTAGGGCACGTTTCCTCTTGACACGTAGAACAGCCGCTCGAGCATCCTTGCTGACACGATGAGCATCCACATGGGGACTCTTCTTGACAGGGCGACGGGCATTGACCAGAACGACAGGCCGATCTACTTTGGCACGGTTCTTCGCATGGTCTTGAGCATTCTTGTCGGCAGGAATATTCTTCTTGGCATGTCGTCGGAGCTTGAGACCAACGGCAGGACGATCGTTCTTGGCACGGAGAAAAACAACTCTCACATGGTTGAGAAGGCTGCACGCATTGAGGCTGACGAGAATTCGTGCATGCTTCTTCACACTGATAACGTTCTGCGCAGGATTCCTCTGGACAACCACACGGTTGATTAGCGGTGCACGGTGACTGGCATGGAGTTTGAGCACAGCAATCTTGGCCTCTAGTTGAACACGGAGTAATGTAAGCTTCTGGGCAGGCAGGGTGGCAGCTTACGGGACGTCTCAAGCAAGATTGCTCACGTTGGCAAGTTTGGGGACAGTCCCTTGAACACGTCACTCCAAAAACAGCCTGGAAATTAAAAAACAACTTGTAGTTACTTTAGTCTACTCGTATAATATAATGGCTATAGCTTTTAGTTTAATAATAGTTAATTAGTAGAGTAAATGATATGACTTATGTATATACCTGAATAAGAAGCATGGCTACGATAAGCGACATCTTAATGGATTGTTGGTACTTCATGATGCTACTTTGAGAAGTTGCCAATGATTGATGCTGCGATGTTTGAGTCTACGGTTTATATATTGTCGATTATCACAAGAAAATGAAAAACGTGAGGTATCTCGAAAATTCTAATCATTCCGAGGAATGTCTGAATGGACGCAGCATGTATTGATTAGACAATTTCATTGCTTGTGAATGAGAATCATTTCGATGATAAATAATTATAACATTGTTAATTTCACGCAGGTGTTTGGTTTTAAGAAACTTATTGCAAAAATATATAATATTTTAAATTTTGGATTTGTAGTTGTATGTGCTGGTCATTATTATTTTATTAAAGAAATGTAACTAGTAAATAAAAATAGAAACCAAAGGATTAGATTCTTAAAGCAGCATAGAATGATTGAAATGACTCCGTGAAATTAATAAAGGAGTATGCGATAAAATGCCCCCACCACCAATAACGGCCGGACGTATGTCGTTCCTTTTCAACGCTGTTATTTGTTACTCAGCCTCAACTCATTGTGGGAAAAGAGTTAGGTCTAATACAAAATCTTATGTATTTGTAGTTAAGAAATCGTTTATTAAAGTTAATTATCGTTACTACGAGTTAGTGTCAGAATAAGAAATAATAATTATATAATAAAACGAATTTTGCAAACATAAAGCATCACATTTGTTATTTTGGCTGATGGTTTCCGCAAAAAAGTATAACGACGAGAAACATGGCGGCGTGGCGTGGCTCCGCATACCTGGCCGGCGATAAGCGATGATTTATTTTATAAAATGACACAGGTTTTTCTATAGCTGTAACTTTTTACGGACAAAAAATTGAACTTTAAAAGAACTTTTCCGGTACCTATGTCTGGTCGTTATAAGTGGTGGGGACGCGTCCCATACTTTTTTGCCCATCATTCCATATTTTTATTTACTAGTAAACTTGTTTTAATATTGTTTTTTAACAACATCTGGAAATATTATTCAATACTTAAATAAATGGAGTATGAATTCAAAATAAAAGTCAAGACGTGCGAATAGAAGATTTTCGGAGGGGTTTCGGAGGTGTAATTAAAGTCAATACATAAATAAATACGCCATGTTGATGCACACGCAAACACATAGGTCACACCTCACACCGAATACGTAGTTAAAAATTGAACACTTTGGGTGTAGAATAATGTTTATTTCAGCTGTCGTTTATTTTTTCATTGTAGCGTCATTTTGAAAACTGTGTGTATTACGGTAAAATTAACTTCTCGAATATTTTCGCTCTATGATTTCCTACGATTTTATTTTTTTTACAACTCAGTAGAAATGTTTTGGCGATGAAGCACCAAGCAAGACGACTATTTATTTATTTTTTTCAGAATTCAAACGATGTAGTTTCAATATAAGTGACGAATATCCGGAAGTAGAACGTCCACCGCCGTCAACAACAAAACATCGAGGCCGTGCGCCGTATGATCAAAGCAGAACAGGCATGTGACCTAATATATGATTGGGATATTAGATATAGCATAACCTTGTACAATCAATCATACAAACATTTGACTGGAAGGACTGAGAAATTCGACCAAATTTGGTAGTGAAGGCGCGAGGTCGGCCGGCTGGCTTCACTTCCCAGTGCCTCGCCATAAGTCTTTGGAGTCTCGTGGGACTGTTCGCGTAGTTAAGCGATGAATTGTGTTACACCTAAGACTCTGCGTTCACCTAACGGTCAAAAGAACTATCTAACATCATTATAACTTTCTGGGGTGGCCACTTCGCCCGAAATAGTTGAGAATTATCAAGTGTTCCCAAAAATAAGAACAAAATACGCGGTCAACGATTTTCATCGCCAGAAGAGCCTGTCGAAAAATATAAAAAGCACGTTTCGGAGCTTACAATGAAGGGGAAAAAATGTTATGAAAATTGGTTTAGACATATAACAAAGTGAATCTCGGTGAATAATCAATACAGTTTGGCAGGCATAGTAAACGATTAATTTTGGCGAACTCTATTTTCCATTTAGATTGGATCACAGCAGGCGAGCGCTCCAATAGAGAACTTATATTAAATTACATTTTGACATGCATAATATATATTTTTCTAATATTAAAATATATTATTGTTTTTTTTTCCTTAATTTCCTTTGTACATTAAATATTGTGTGTTTTTGGAAGCTAACCAAAGCTATTTCAGACAGAATAAAATACTGAAAAGTGTCACTATTTCAAAGGAATTAAAATGGAATAATTACCAATATCTCTTGAAATGTCTTTATTTTTGGAAAAGTTACCGTTTCTATGCAAAAAATGTATATCAATCGATTTAATTTCCCTTTATAAATGATTCATTCCTAATAAAGTTGTTTTTATTTAATAAGAGATTTATTTCACTGAGAATTATCATACATTGTAAACTGAGTGAAAATCACTTAGAATTTTATTTGTTTCTTTTTTTAGATTATAGTTTATAAATCTAATTTGTCCTTAATGCAATGCACTATATGTACAATAGCAGAAAATTTATATAAAACACAGAGATTTCGATGCAAGCGGAGTCGCGGAATCAGATTTTTATAATATATAATGATTTTGACTTAGTGCAAGTCATCAATATGGTAGCTCTTTCCTATACAATTTCCATTGATTGAAAATTTGTCAACACGTAATGTTTATTATTGTATTTCTACTTTAATGTTTATTTTAAGCTTCTGTCCGCGTATTTCTATTTCCTTAATATTGAGACTCTTACAACATATTCAATTTTTGGCCGGAAGGTATTACCTATGCTGCTGTTACCTATTATGATTTTTGATTAAATAATTATTTCATTGGTCACTGTGCTAGGGAATAAAAAGCCATGATTATATTTATTTTGGTTTTATTTTTCAAATATTTTATTAAACAACGGTAGCAGAAGTTAATATAAAATGATGGAAATAAGTAAAATTAGTTGGAAATATGAATGAAAGAATAAAATTGTTGCTGGTAATGAACAGAATAGCTTCGCTATCTCTATTAGTTCAAATGAAGTCCGCAGCATGGGCATCTGCATAAACCACCGCATGGTGCTCCACATCGCGGGCAGACTACTGGAAATTGGCAAGGTGATGAACAAGAAGACGTCGGACATTGGGAAGAAGCACAAGCAGATCTTCCTTGGCACTGTGGAGAGCATTCACATTCTTGACAAGGAGAGCATTCTTCTTGACACGGCGACGAGCATGGAGAACGGCAACGGGATGTTTCTTCGCACGGCTCTTCACACTCGCAGCGACTAGGGCACGTTTCCTCTTGACACGTAGAACAGCCGCTCGAGCATCCTTGCTGACACGATGAGCATCCACATGGGGACTCTTCTTGACAGGGCGACGGGCATTGACCAGAACGACAGGCCGATCTACTTTGGCACGGTTCTTCGCATGGTCTTGAGCATTCTTGTCGGCAGGAATATTCTTCTTGGCATGTCGTCGGAGCTTGAGACCAACGGCAGGACGATCGTTCTTGGCACGGAGAAAAACAACTCTCACATGGTTGAGAAGGCTGCACGCATTGAGGCTGACGAGAATTCGTGCATGCTTCTTCACACTGATAACGTTCTGCGCAGGATTCCTCTGGACAACCACACGGTTGATTAGCGGTGCACGGTGACTGGCATGGAGTTTGAGCACAGCAATCTTGGCCTCTAGTTGAACACGGAGTAATGTAAGCTTCTGGGCAGGCAGGGTGGCAGCTTACGGGACGTCTCAAGCATGATTGCTCACGTTGGCAAGTTTGGGGACAGTCCCTTGAACACGGCACTCCAAAAACAGCCTGGAAATTAAAAAAACAACTTGTAGTTACTTTAGTCTACTCGTATAATATAATAGCTATAGCTTTTAGTTTAATAATAGTTAATTAGTAGAGTAAATGATATGACTTATGTATATACCTGAATAAGAAGCATGGCTACGATAAGCGACATCTTAATGGATTGTTGGTACTTCATGATGCTACTTTGAGAAGTTGCCAATGATTGATGCTGCGATGTTTGAGTCTACGGTTTATATATAGTCGATTATCACAAGAAAATGAAAAACGTGAGGTATCTCGAAAATTCTAATCATTCAGAGGAATGTCTGAATGGACGCAGCATGTATTGATTAGACAATTTCATTGCTTGTGAATGAGAATCATTTCGATGATAAATAATTATAACATTGTTAATTTCACGCAGGTGTTTGGTTTTAAGAAACTTATTGCAAAAATATATAATATTTTAAATTTTGGATTTGTAGTTGTATGTGCTGGTCATTATTATTTTATTAAAGAAATGTAACTAGTAAATAAAAATAGAAACCAAAGGATTAGATTCTTAAAGCAGCATAGAATGATTGAAATGACTCCGTGAAATTAATAAAGGAGTATGCGATAAAATGCCCCCACCACCAATAACGGCCGGACGTATGTCGTTCCTTTTCAACGCTGTTATTTGTTACTCAGCCTCAACTCATTGTGGGAAAAGAGTTAGGTCTAATACAAAATCTTATGTATTTGTAGTTAAGAAATCGTTTATTAAAGTTAATTATCGTTACTACGAGTTAGTGTCAGAATAAGAAATAATAATTATATAATAAAACGAATTTTGCAAACATAAAGCATCACATTTGTTATTTTGGCTGATGGTTTCCGCAAAAAAGTATAACGACGAGAAACATGGCGCCGTGGCGTGGCTCCGCATACCTGGCCGGCGATAAGCGATGATTTATTTTATAAAATGACACAGGTTTTTCTATAGCTGTAACTTTTTACCGACAAAAAATTGAACTTTAAAAGAACTTTTCCGGTACCTATGTCTGGTCGTTATAAGTGGTGGGGACGCGTCCCATACTTTTTTGCCCATCATTCCATATTTTTATTTACTAGTAAACTTGTTTTAATATTGTTTTTTAGCAACATCTGGAAATATTATTCAATACTTAAATAAATGGAGTATGAATTCAAAATAAAAGTCAAGACGTGCGAATAGAAGATTTTCGGAGGGGTTTCGGAGGTGTAATTAAAGTCAATACATAAATAAATACGCCATGTTGATGCACACGCAAACACATAGGTCACACCTCACACCGAATACGTAGTTAAAAATTGAACACTTTGGGTGTAGAATAATGTTTATTTCAGCTGTCGTTTATTTTTTCATTGTAGCGTCATTTTGAAAACTATGTGTGTATTACGATAAAATTAACTTCTCGAATATTTTCGCTCTATGATTTCCTACGATTTTATTTTTTTTACAACTCAGTAGAAATGTTTTGGCGATGAAGCACCAAGCAAGACGACCATTTATTTATTTTTTTCAGAATTCAAACGATGTAGTTTCAATATAAGTGACGAATATCCGGAAGTAGAACGTCCACCGCCGTCAACAACAAAACATCGAGGCCGTGCGCCGTATGATCAAAGCAGAACAGGCATGTGACCTACTATATGATTGGGATAATAGATATAGCATATCCTTGTACAATCAATCATACAAACATTTGACTGGAAGGACTGAGAAATTCGACCAAATTTGGTAGTGAAGGCGCGAGGTCGGCCGGCTGGCTTCACTTCCCAGTGCCTCGCCATAAGTTTTTGGAGTCTCGTGGGGCTGTTCGCGTAGTTAAGCGATGAATTGTGTTATACCTAAAACTCTGCGTTCACCTAACGGTCAAAAGAACTATCTAACATCATTATAACTTTCTGGGGTGGCCACTTCGCCCGAAATAGTTGAGAATTATCAAGTGTTCCCAAAAATAAGAACAAAATACGCGGTCAACGATTTTCATCGCCAGAAGAGCCTGTCGAAAAATATAAAAAGCACGTTTCGGAGCTTACAATGAAGGGGAAAAAATGTTATGAAAATTGGTTTAGACATATAACAAAGTGAATCTCGGTGAATAATCAATACAGTTTGGCAGGCATAGTAAACGATTAATTTTGGCGAACTCTATTTTCCATTTAGATTGGATCACAGCAGGCGAGCGCTCCAATAGAGAACTTATATTAAATTACATTTTGACATGCATAATATATATTTTTCTAATATTAAAATATATTATTGTTTTTTTTTCCTTAATTTCCTTTGTACATTAAATATTGTGTGTTTTTGGAAGCTAACCAAAGCTATTTCAGACAGAATAAAATACTGAAAAGTGTCACTATTTCAAAGGAATTAAAATGGAATAATTACCAATATCTCTTGAAATGTCTTTATTTTTGGAAAAGTTACCGTTTCTATGCAAAAAATGTATATCCATCGATTTAATTTCCCTTTATAAATGATTCATTCCTAATAAAGTTGTTTTTATTTAATAAGAGATTTATTTCACTGAGAATTATCATACATTGTAAACTGAGTGAAAATCACTTAGAATTTTATTTGTTTCTTTTTTTAGATTATAGTTTATAAATCTAATTTGTCCTTAATGCAATGCACTATATGTACAATAGCAGAAAATTTATATAAAACACAGAGATTTCGATGCAAGCGGAGTCGCGGAATCAGATTTTTATAATATATAATGATTTTGACTTAGTGCAAGTCATCAATATGGTAGCTCTTTCCTATACAATTTCCATTGATTGAAAATTTGTCAACACGTAATGTTTATTATTGTATTTCTACTTTAATGTTTATTTTAAGCTTCTGTCCGCGTATTTCTATTTCCTTAATATTGAGACTCTTACAACATATTCAATTTTTGGCCGGAAGGTATTACCTATGCTGCTGTTACCTATTATGATTTTTGATTAAATAATTATTTCATTGGTCACTGTGCTAGGGAATAAAAAGCCATGATTATATTTATTTTGGTTTTATTTTTCAAATATTTTATTAAACAACGGTAGCAGAAGTTAATATAAAATGATGGAAATAAGTAAAATTAGTTGGAAATATGAATGAAAGAATAAAATTGTTGCTGGTAATGAACAGAATAGCTTCGCTATCTCTATTAGTTCAAATGAAGTCCGCAGCATGGGCATCTGCATAAACCACCGCATGGTGCTCCACATCGCGGGCAGACTACTGGAAATTGGCAAGGTGATGAACAAGAAGACGTCGGACATTGGGAAGAAGCACAAGCAGATCTTCCTTGGCACTGTGGAGAGCATTCACATTCTTGACAAGGAGAGCATTCTTCTTGACACGGCGACGAGCATGGAGAACGGCAACGGGATGTTTCTTCGCACGGCTCTTCACACTCGCAGCGACTAGGGCACGTTTCCTCTTGACACGTAGAACAGCCGCTCGAGCATCCTTGCTGACACGATGAGCATCCACATGGGGACTCTTCTTGACAGGGCGACGGGCATTGACCAGAACGACAGGCCGATCTACTTTGGCACGGTTCTTCGCATGGTCTTGAGCATTCTTGTCGGCAGGAATATTCTTCTTGGCATGTCGTCGGAGCTTGAGACCAACGGCAGGACGATCGTTCTTGGCACGGAGAAAAACAACTCTCACATGGTTGAGAAGGCTGCATGCATTGAGGCTGACGAGAATTCGTGCATGCTTCTTCACACTGATAACGTTCTGCGCAGGATTCCTCTGGACAACCACACGGTTGATTAGCGGTGCACGGTGACTGGCATGGAGTTTGAGCACAGCAATCTTGGCCTCTAGTTGAACACGGAGTAATGTAAGCTTCTGGGCAGGCAGGGTGGCAGCTTACGGGACGTCTCAAGCAAGATTGCTCACGTTGGCAAGTTTGGGGACAGTCCCTTGAACACGGCACTCCAAAAACAGCCTGGAAATTAAAAAAACAACTTGTAGTTACTTTAGTCTACTCGTATAATATAATAGCTATAGCTTTTAGTTTAATAATAGTTAATTAGTAGAGTAAATGATATGACTTATGTATATACCTGAATAAGAAGCATGGCTACGATAAGCGACATCTTAATGGATTGTTGGTACTTCATGATGCTACTTTGAGAAGTTGCCAATGATTGATGCTGCGATGTTTGAGTCTACGGTTTATATATTGTCGATTATCACAAGAAAATGAAAAACGGGAGGTATCTCGAAAATTCTAATCATTCCGAGGAATGTCTGAATGGACGCAGCATGTATTGATTAGACAATTTCATTGCTTGTGAATGAGAATCATTTCGATGATAAATAATTATAACATTGTTAATTTCACGCAGGTGTTTGGTTTTAAGAAACTTATTGCAAAAATATATAATATTTTAAATTTTGGATTTGTAGTTGTATGTGCTGGTCATTATTATTTTATTAAAGAAATGTAACTAGTAAATAAAAATAGAAACCAAAGGATTAGATTCTTAAAGCAGCATAGAATGATTGAAATGACTCCGTGAAATTAATAAAGGAGTATACGATAAAATGCCCCCACCACCAATAACGGCCGGACGTATGTCGTTCCTTTTCAACGCTGTTATTTGTTACTCAGCCTCAACTCATTGTGGGAAAAGAGTTAGGTCTAATACAAAATCTTATGTATTTGTAGTTAAGAAATCGTTTATTAAAGTTAATTATCGTTACTACGAGTTAGTGTCAGAATAAGAAATAATAATTATATAATAAAACGAATTTTGCAAACATAAAGCATCACATTTGTTATTTTGGCTGATGGTTTCCGCAAAAAAGTATAACGACGAGAAACATGGCGGCGTGGCGTGGCTCCGCATACCTGGCCGGCGATAAGCGATGATTTATTTTATAAAATGACACAGGTTTTTCTATAGCTGTAACTTTTTAGCGACAAAAAATTGAACTTTAAAAGAACTTTTCCGGTACCTATGTCTGGTCGTTATAAGTGGTGGGGACGCGTCCCATACTTTTTTGCCCATCATTCCATATTTTTATTTACTAGTAAACTTGTTTTAATATTGTTTTTTAGCAACATCTGGAAATATTATTCAATACTTAAATAAATGGAGTATGAATTCAAAATAAAAGTCAAGACGTGCGAATAGAAGATTTTCGGAGGGGTTTCGGAGGTGTAATTAAAGTCAATACATAAATAAATACGCCATGTTGATGCACACGCAAACACATAGGTCACACCTCACACCGAATACGTAGTTAAAAATTGAACACTTTGGGTGTAGAATAATGTTTATTTCAGCTGTCGTTTATTTTTTCATTGTAGCGTCATTTTGAAAACTATGTGTGTATTACGGTAAAATTAACTTCTCGAATATTTTCGCTCTATGATTTCCTACGATTTTATTTTTTTTACAACTCAGTAGAAATGTTTTGGCGATGAAGCACCAAGCAAGACGACCATTTATTTATTTTTTTCAGAATTCAAACGATGTAGTTTCAATATAAGTGACGAATATCCGGAAGTAGAACGTCCACCGCCGTCAACAACAAAACATCGAGGCCGTGCGCCGTATGATCAAAGCAGAACAGGCATGTGACCTACTATATGATTGGGATAATAGATATAGCATAACCTTGTACAATCAATCATACAAACATTTGACTGGAAGGACTGAGAAATTCGACCAAATTTGGTAGTGAAGGCGCGAGGTCGGCCGGCTGGCTTCACTTCCCAGTGCCTCGCCATAAGTCTTTGGAGTCTCGTGGGGCTGTTCGCGTAGTTAAGCGATGAATTGTGTTATACCTAAGACTCTGCGTTCACCTAACGGTCAAAAGAACTATCTAACATCATTATAACTTTCTGGGGTGGCCACTTCGCCCGAAATAGTTGAGAATTATCAAGTGTTCCCAAAAATAAGAACAAAATACGCGGTCAACGATTTTCATCGCCAGAAGAGCCTGTCGAAAAATATAAAAAGCACGTCTCGGAGCTTACAATGAAGGGGAAAAAATGTTATGAAAATTGGTTTAGACATATAACAAAGTGAATCTCGGTGAATAATCAATACAGTTTGGCAGGCATAGTAAACGATTAATTTTGGCGAACTCTATTTTCCATTTAGATTGGATCACAGCAGGCGAGCGCTCCAATAGAGAACTTATATTAAATTACATTTTGACATGCATAATATATATTTTTCTAATATTAAAATATATTATTGTTTTTTTTCCTTAATTTCCTTTGTACATTAAATATTGTGTGTTTTTGGAAGCTAACCAAAGCTATTTCAGACAGAATAAAATACTGAAAAGTGTCACTATTTCAAAGGAATTAAAATGGAATAATTACCAATATCTCTTGAAATGTCTTTATTTTTGGAAAAGTTACCGTTTCTATGCAAAAAATGTATATCAATCGATTTAATTTCCCTTTATAAATGATTCATTACTAATAAAGTTGTTTTTATTTAATAAGAGATTTATTTCACTGAGAATACATTGTAAACTGAGTGAAAATCACTTAGAATTTTATTTGTTTCTTTTTTTAGATTATAGTTTATAAATCTAATTTGTCCTTAATGCAATGCACTATATGTACAATAGCAGAAAATTTATATAAAACACAGAGATTTCGATGCAAGCGGAGTCGCGGAATCAGATTTTTATAATATATAATGATTTTGACTTAGTGCAAGTCATCAATATGGTAGCTCTTTCCTATACAATTTCCATTGATTGAAAATTTGTCAACACGTAATGTTTATTATTGTATTTCTACTTTAATGTTTATTTTAAGCTTCTGTCCGCGTATTTCTATTTCCTTAATATTGAGACTCTTACAACATATTCAATTTTTGGCCGGAAGGTATTACCTATGCTGCTGTTACCTATTATGATTTTTGATTAAATAATTATTTCATTGGTCACTGTGCTAGGGAATAAAAAGCCATGATTATATTTATTTTGGTTTTATTTTTCAAATATTTTATTAAACAACGGTAGCAGAAGTTAATATAAAATGATGGAAATAAGTAAAATTAGTTGGAAATATGAATGAAAGAATAAAATTGTTGCTGGTAATGAACAGAATAGCTTCGCTATCTCTATTAGTTCAAATGAAGTCCGCAGCATGGGCATCTGCATAAACCACCGCATGGTGCTCCACATCGCGGGCAGACTACTGGAAATTGGCAAGGTGATGAACAAGAAGACGTCGGACATTGGGAAGAAGCACAAGCAGATCTTCCTTGGCACTGTGGAGAGCATTCACATTCTTGACAAGGAGAGCATTCTTCTTGACACGGCGACGAGCATGGAGAACGGCAACGGGATGTTTCTTCGCACGGCTCTTCACACTCGCAGCGACTAGGGCACGTTTCCTCTTGACACGTAGAACAGCCGCTCGAGCATCCTTGCTGACACGATGAGCATCCACATGGGGACTCTTCTTGACAGGGCGAAGGGCATTGACCAGAACGACAGGCCGATCTACTTTGGCACGGTTCTTCGCATGGTCTTGAGCATTCTTGTCGGCAGGAATATTCTTCTTGGCATGTCGTCGGAGCTTGAGACCAACGGCAGGACGATCGTTCTTGGCACGGAGAAAAACAACTCTCACATGGTTGAGAAGGCTGCACGCATTGAGGCTGACGAGAATTCGTGCATGCTTCTTCACACTGATAACGTTCTGCGCAGGATTCCTCTGGACAACCACACGGTTGATTAGCGGTGCACGGTGACTGGCATGGAGTTTGAGCACAGCAATCTTGGCCTCTAGTTGAACACGGAGTAATGTAAGCTTCTGGGCAGGCAGGGTGGCAGCTTACGGGACGTCTCAAGCAAGATTGCTCACGTTGGCAAGTTTGGGGACAGTCCCTTGAACACGGCACTCCAAAAACAGCCTGGAAATTAAAAAAACAACTTGTAGTTACTTTAGTCTACTCGTATAATATAATAGCTATAGCTTTTAGTTTAATAATAGTTAATTAGTAGAGTAAATGATATGATTTATGTATATACCTGAATAAGAAGCATGGCTACGATAAGCGACATCTTAATGGATTGTTGGTACTTCATGATGCTACTTTGAGAAGTTGCCAATGATTGATGCTGCGATGTTTGAGTCTACGGTTTATATATTGTCGATTATCACAAGAAAATGAAAAACGTGAGGTATCTCGAAAATTCTAATCATTCCGAGGAATGTCTGAATGGACGCAGCATGTATTGATTAGACAATTTCATTGCTTGTGAATGAGAATCATTTCGATGATAAATAATTATAACATTGTTAATTTCACGCAGGTGTTTGGTTTTAAGAAACTTATTGCAAAAATATATAATATTTTAAATTTTGGATTTGTAGTTGTATGTGCTGGTCATTATTATTTTATTAAAGAAATGTAACTAGTAAATAAAAATAGAAACCAAAGGATTAGATTCTTAAAGCAGCATAGAATGATTGAAATGACTCCGTGAAATTAATAAAGGAGTATGCGATAAAATGCCCCCACCACCAATAACGGCCGGACGTATGTCGTTCCTTTTCAACGCTGTTATTTGTTACTCAGCCTCAACTCATTGTGGGAAAAGAGTTAGGTCTAATACAAAATCTTATGTATTTGTAGTTAAGAAATCGTTTATTAAAGTTAATTATCGTTACTACGAGTTAGTGTCAGAATAAGAAATAATAATTATATAATAAAACGAATTTTGCAAACATAAAGCATCACATTTGTTATTTTGGCTGATGGTTTCCGCAAAAAAGTATAACGACGAGAAACATGGCGGCGTGGCGTGGCTCCGCATACCTGGCCGGCGATAAGCGATGATTTATTTTATAAAATGACACAGGTTTTTCTATAGCTGTAACTTTTTACCGACAAAAAATTGAACTTTAAAAGAACTTTTCCGGTACCTATGTCTGGTCGTTATAAGTGGTGGGGACGCGTCCCATACTTTTTTGCCCATCATTCCATATTTTTATTTACTAGTAAACTTGTTTTAATATTGTTTTTTAGCAACATCTGGAAATATTATTCAATACTTAAATAAATGGAGTATGAATTCAAAATAAAAGTCAAGACGTGCGAATAGAAGATTTTCGGAGGGGTTTCGGAGGTGTAATTAAAGTCAATACATAAATAAATACGCCATGTTGATGCACACGCAAACACATAGGTCACACCTCACACCGAATACGTAGTTAAAAATTGAACACTTTGGGTGTAGAATAATGTTTATTTCAGCTGTCGTTTATTTTTTCATTGTAGCGTCATTTTGAAAACTATGTGTGTATTACGGTAAAATTAACTTCTCGAATATTTTCGCTCTATGATTTCCTACGATTTTATTTTTTTTACAACTCAGTAGAAATGTTTTGGCGATGAAGCACCAAGCAAGACGACCATTTATTTATTTTTTTCAGAATTCAAACGATGTAGTTTCAATATAAGTGACGAATATCCGGAAGTAGAACGTCCACCGCCGTCAACAACAAAACATCGAGGCCGTGCGCCGTATGATCAAAGCAGAACAGGCATGTGACCTACTATATGATTGGGATAATAGATATAGCATAACCTTGTACAATCAATCATACAAACATTTGACTGGAAGGACTGAGAAATTCGACCAAATTTGGTAGTGAAGGCGCGAGGTCGGCCGGCTGGCTTCACTTCCCAGTGCCTCGCCATAAGTCTTTGGAGTCTCGTGGGGCTGTTCGCGTAGTTAAGCGATGAATTGTGTTATACCTAAGACTCTGCGTTCACCTAACGGTCAAAAGAACTATCTAACATCATTATAACTTTCTGGGGTGGCCACTTCGCCCGAAATAGTTGAGAATTATCAAGTGTTCCCAAAAATAAGAACAAAATACGCGGTCAACGATTTTCATCGCCAGAAGAGCCTGTCGAAAAATATAAAAAGCACGTCTCGGAGCTTACAATGAAGGGGAAAAAATGTTATGAAAATTGGTTTAGACATATAACAAAGTGAATCTCGGTGAATAATCAATACAGTTTGGCAGGCATAGTAAACGATTAATTTTGGCGAACTCTATTTTCCATTTAGATTGAATCACAGCAGGCGAGCGCTCCAATAGAGAACTTATATTAAATTACATTTTGACATGCATAATATATATTTTTCTAATATTAAAATATATTATTGTTTTTTTTTCCTTAATTTCCTTTGTACATTAAATATTGTGTGTTTTTGGAAGCTAACCAAAGCTATTTCAGACAGAATAAAATACTGAAAAGTGTCACTATTTCAAAGGAATTAAAATGGAATAATTACCAATATCTCTTGAAATGTCTTTATTTTTGGAAAAGTTACCGTTTCTATGCAAAAAATGTATATCAATCGATTTAATTTCCCTTTATAAATGATTCATTCCTAATAAAGTTGTTTTTATTTAATAAGAGATTTATTTCACTGAGAATTATCATACATTGTAAACTGAGAGAAAATCACTTAGAATTTTATTTGTTTCTTTTCTTAGATTATAGTTTATAAATCTAATTTGTCCTTAATGCAATGCACTATATGTACAATAGCAGAAAATTTATATAAAACACAGAGATTTCGATGCAAGCGGAGTCGCGGAATCAGATTTTTATAATATATAATGATTTTGACTTAGTGCAAGTCATCAATATGGTAGCTCTTTCCTATACAATTTCCATTGATTGAAAATTTGTCAACACGTAATGTTTATTATTGTATTTCTACTTTAATGTTTATTTTAAGCTTCTGTCCGCGTATTTCTATTTCCTTAATATTGAGACTCTTACAACATATTCAATTTTTGGCCGGAAGGTATTATCTATGCTGCTGTTACCTATTATGATTTTTGATTAAATAATTATTTCATTGGTCACTGTGCTAGGGAATAAAAAGCCATGATTATATTTATTTTGGTTTTATTTTTCAAATATTTTATTAAACAACGGTAGCAGAAGTTAATATAAAATGATGGAAATAAGTAAAATTAGTTGGAAATATGAATGAAAGAATAAAATTGTTGCTGGTAATGAACAGAATAGCTTCGCTATCTCTATTAGTTCAAATGAAGTCCGCAGCATGGGCATCTGCATAAACCACCGCATGGTGCTCCACATCGCGGGCAGACTACTGGAAATCGGCAAGGTGATGAACAAGAAGACGTCGGACATTGGGAAGAAGCACAAGCAGATCTTCCTTGGCACTGTGGAGAGCATTCACATTCTTGACAAGGAGAGCATTCTTCTTGACACGGCGACGAGCATGGAGAACGGCAACGGGATGTTTCTTCGCACGGCTCTTCACACTCGCAGCGACTAGGGCACGTTTCCTCTTGACACGTAGAACAGCCGCTCGAGCGTCCTTGCTGACACGATGAGCATCCACATGGGGACTCTTCTTGACAGGGCGACGGGCATTGACCAGAACGACAGGCCGATCTACTTTGGCACGGTTCTTCGCATGGTCTTGAGCATTCTTGTTTGCAGGAATATTCTTCTTGGCATGTCGTCGGAGCTTGAGACCAACGGCAGGACGATCGTTCTTGGCACGGAGAAAAACAACTCTCACATGGTTGAGAAGGCTGCACGCATTGTGGCTGACGAGAATTCGTGCATGCTTCTTCACACTGATAACGTTCTGCGCAGGATTCCTCTGGACAACCACACGGTTGATTAGCGGTGCACGGTGACTGGCATGGAGTTTGAGCACAGCAATCTTGGCCTCTAGTTGAACACGGAGTAATGTAAGCTTCTGGGCAGGCAGGGTGGCAGCTTACGGGACGTCTCAAGCAAGATTGCTCACGTTGGCAAGTTTGGGGACAGTCCCTTGAACACGGCACTCCAAAAACAGCCTGGAAATTAAAAAAACAACTTGTAGTTACTTTAGTCTACTCGTATAATATAATAGCTATAGCTTTTAGTTTAATAATAGTTAATTAGTAGAGTAAATGATATGACTTATGTATATACCTGAATAAGAAGCATGGCTACGATAAGCGACATCTTAATGGATTGTTGGTACTTCATGATGCTACTTTGAGAAGTTGCCAATGATTGATGCTGCGATGTTTGAGTCTACGGTTTATATATTGTCGATTATCACAAGAAAATGAAAAACGTGAGGTATCTCGAAAATTCTAATCATTCCGAGGAATGTCTGAATGGACGCAGCATGTATTGATTAGACAATTTCATTGCTTGTGAATGAGAATCATTTCGATGATAAATAATTATAACATTGTTAATTTCACGCAGGTGTTTGGTTTTAAGAAACTTATTGCAAAAATATATAATATTTTAAATTTTGGATTTGTAGTTGTATGTGCTGGTCATTATTATTTTATTAAAGAAATGTAACTAGTAAATAAAAATAGAAACCAAAGGATTAGATTCTTAAAGCAGCATAGAATGATTGAAATGACTCCGTGAAATTAATAAAGGAGTATGCGATAAAATGCCCCCACCACCAATAACGGCCGGACGTATGTCGTTCCTTTTCAACGCTGTTATTTGTTACTCAGCCTCAACTCATTGTGGGAAAAGAGTTAGGTCTAATACAAAATCTTATGTATTTGTAGTTAAGAAATCGTTTATTAACGTTAATTATCGTTACTACGAGTTAGTGTCAGAATAAGAAATAATAATTATATAATAAAACGAATTTTGCAAACATAAAGCATCACATTTGTTATTTTGGCTGATGGTTTCCGCAAAAAAATATAACGACGAGAAACATGGCGGCGTGGCGTGGCTCCGCATACCTGGCCGGCGATAAGCGATGATTTATTTTATAAAATGACACAGGTTTTTCTATAGCTGTAACTTTTTACCGACAAAAAATTGAACTTTAAAAGAACTTTTCCGGTACCTATGTCTGGTCGTTATAAGTGGTGGGGACGCGTCCCATACTTTTTTGCCCATCATTCCATATTTTTATTTACTAGTAAACTTGTTTTAATATTGTTTTTTAGCAACATCTGGAAATATTATTCAATACTTAAATAAATGGAGTATGAATTCAAAATAAAAGTCAAGACGTGCGAATAGAAGATTTTCGGAGGGGTTTCGGAGGTGTAATTAAAGTCAATACATAAATAAATACGCCATGTTGATGCACACGCAAACACATAGGTCACACCTCACACCGAATACGTAGTTAAAAATTGAACACTTTGGGTGTAGAATAATGTTTATTTCAGCTGTCGTTTATTTTTTCATTGTAGCGTCATTTTGAAAACTATGTGTGTATTACGGTAAAATTAACTTCTCGAATATTTTCGCTCTATGATTTCCTACGATTTTATTTTTTTTACAACTCAGTAGAAATGTTTTGGCGATGAAGCACCAAGCAAGACGACCATTTATTTATTTTTTTCAGAATTCAAACGATGTAGTTTCAATATAAGTGACGAATATCCGGAAGTAGAACGTCCACCGCCGTCAACAACAAAATATCGAGGCCGTGCGCCGTATGATCTAAGAAGAACAGGCATGTGACCTACTATATGATTGGGATAATAGATATAGCATAACCTTGTACAATCAATCATACAAACATTTGACTGGAAGGACTGAGAAATTCGACCAAATTTGGTAGTGAAGGCGCGAGGTCGGCCGGCTGGCTTCACTTCCCAGTGCCTCGCCATAAGTCTTTGGAGTCTCGTGGGGCTGTTCGCGTAGTTAAGCGATGAATTGTGTTATACCTAAGACTCTGCGTTCACCTAGCGGTCAAAAGAACTATCTAACATCATTATAACTTTCTGGGGTGGCCACTTCGCCCGAAATAGTTGAGAATTATCAAGTGTTCCCAAAAATAGGAACAAAATACGCGGTCAACGATTTTCATCGCCAGAAGAGCCTGTCGAAAAATATAAAAAGCACGTTTCGGAGCTTACAATGAAGGTGAAAAAATGTTATGAAAATTGGTTTAGACATATAACAAAGTGAATCTCGGTGAATAATCAATACAGTTTGGCAGGCATAGTAATCGATTAATTTTGGCGAACTCTATTTTCCATTTAGATTGGATCACAGCAGGCGAGCGCTCCAATAGAGAACTTATATTAAATTACATTTTGACATGCATAATATATATTTTTCTAATATTAAAATATATTATTGTTTTTTTTTCCTTAATTTCCTTTGTACATTAAATATTGTGTGTTTTTGGAAGCTAACCAAAGCTATTTCAGACAGAATAAAATACTGAAAAGTGTCACTATTTCAAAGGAATTAAAATGGAATAATTACCAATATCTCTTGAAATGTCTTTATTTTTGGAAAAGTTACCGTTTCTATGCAAAAAATGTATATCAATCGATTTAATTTCCCTTTATAAATGATTCATTCCTAATAAAGTTGTTTTTATTTAATAAGAGATTTATTTCACTGAGAATTATCATACATTGTAAACTGAGTGAAAATCACTTAGAATTTTATTTGTTTCTTTTCTTAGATTATAGTTTATAAATCTAATTTGTCCTTAATGCAATGCACTATATGTACAATAGCAGAAAATTTATATAAAACACAGAGATTTCGATGCAAGCGGAGTCGCGGAATCAGATTTTTATAATATATAATGATTTTGACTTAGTGCAAGTCATCAATATGGTAGCTCTTTCCTATACAATTTCCATTGATTGAAAATTTGTCAACACGTAATGTTTATTATTGTATTTCTACTTTAATGTTTATTTTAAGCTTCTGTCCGCGTATTTCTATTTCCTTAATATTGAGACTCTTACAACATATTCAATTTTTGGCCGGAAGGTATTATCTATGCTGCTGTTACCTATTATGATTTTTGATTAAATAATTATTTCATTGGTCACTGTGCTAGGGAATAAAAAGCCATGATTATATTTATTTTGGTTTTATTTTTCAAATATTTTATTAAACAACGGTAGCAGAAGTTAATATAAAATGATGGAAATAAGTAAAATTAGTTGGAAATATGAATGAAAGAATAAAATTGTTGCTGGTAATGAACAGAATAGCTTCGCTATCTCTATTAGTTCAAATGAAGTCCGCAGCATGGGCATCTGCATAAACCACCGCATGGTGCTCCACATCGCGGGCAGACTACTGGAAATTGGCAAGGTGATGAACAAGAAGACGTCGGACATTGGGAAGAAGCACAAGCAGATCTTCCTTGGCACTGTGGAGAGCATTCACATTCTTGACAAGGAGAGCATTCTTCTTGACACGGCGACGAGCATGGAGAACGGCAACGGGATGTTTCTTCGCACGGCTCTTCACACTCGCAGCGACTAGGGCACGTTTCCTCTTGACACGTAGAACAGCCGCTCGAGCATCCTTGCTGACACGATGAGGATCCACATGGGGACTCTTCTTGACAGGGCGAAGGGCATTGACCAGAACGACAGGCCGATCTACTTTGGCACGGTTCTTCGCATGGTCTTGAGCATTCTTGTCGGCAGGAATATTCTTCTTGGCATGTCGTCGGAGCTTGAGACCAACGGCAGGACGATCGTTCTTGGCACGGAGAAAAACAACTCTCACATGGTTGAGAAGGCTGCACGCATTGAGGCTGACGAGAATTCGTGCATGCTTCTTCACACTGATAACGTTCTGCGCAGGATTCCTCTGGACAACCACACGGTTGATTAGCGGTGCACGGTGACTGGCATGGAGTTTGAGCACAGCAATCTTGGCCTCTAGTTGAACACGGAGTAATGTAAGCTTCTGGGCAGGCAGGGTGGCAGCTTACGGGACGTCTCAAGCAAGATTGCTCACGTTGGCAAGTTTGGGGACAGTCCCTTGAACACGGCACTCCAAAAACAGCCTGGAAATTAAAAAAACAACTTGTAGTTACTTTAGTCTACTCGTATAATATAATAGCTATAGCTTTTAGTTTAATAATAGTTAATTAGTAGAGTAAATGATATGACTTATGTATATACCTGAATAAGAAGCATGGCTACGATAAGCGACATCTTAATGGATTGTTGGTACTTCATGATGCTACTTTGAGAAGTTGCCAATGATTGATGCTGCGATGTTTGAGTCTACGGTTTATATATTGTCGATTATCACAAGAAAATGAAAAACGTGAGGTATCTCGAAAATTCTAATCATTCCGAGGAATGTCTGAATGGACGCAGCATGTATTGATTAGACAATTTCATTGCTTGTGAATGAGAATCATTTCGATGATAAATAATTATAACATTGTTAATTTCACGCAGGTGTTTGGTTTTAAGAAACTTATTGCAAAAATATATAATATTTAAAATTTTGGATTTGTAGTTGTATGTGCTGGTCATTATTATTTTATTAAAGAAATGTAACTAGTAAATAAAAATAGAAACCAAAGGATTAGATTCTTAAAGCAGCATAGAATGATTGAAATGACTCCGTGAAATTAATAAAGGAGTATGCGATAAAATGCCCCCACCACCAATAACGGCCGGACGTATGTCGTTCCTTTTCAACGCTGTTATTTGTTACTCAGCCTCAACTCATTGTGGGAAAAGAGTTAGGTCTAATACAAAATCTTATGTATTTGTAGTTAAGAAATCGTTTATTAAAGTTAATTATCGTTACTACGAGTTAGTGTCAGAATAAGAAATAATAATTATATAATAAAACGAATTTTGCAAACATAAAGCATCACATTTGTTATTTTGGCTGATGGTTTCCGCAAAAAAGTATAACGACGAGAAACATGGCGGCGTGGCGTGGCTCCGCATACCTGGCCGGCGATAAGCGATGATTTATTTTATAAAATGACACAGGTTTTTCTATAGCTGTAACTTTTTACCGACAAAAAATTGAACTTTAAAAGAACTTTTC